>OY992881.1:21388970-21736470 GCA_963921405.1 Cepaea hortensis | reverse complement strand
AACATCTGTCTTATAATGCACCAAATACCCCTCCAAGCGATGCAGACCCAGCCAGTCTGTCCTTCTGCTCGTCTCCCACTGTCGTAATAAGTGTCGTCCCTGGGGTGAGGGGAATCAACACCCACATTCTTTTAACCCCATATCATTATCTTGAGGATCTCCTAGCTTTCTGTCCACAACACCCCGTCAGTCCCTGGATCTCTCTCTCTCTCTCTCTCTCTCTTTCTCTCTCTCTCTCTCTCTCTCTCTCTCTCTCTCTCTCTCTCTATTGTTCATTATATTATTGTTCATTATAATTGTTCATTATAATTGTTCATTATAATCGTTCATTATAATTGTTTAACTATAATTGTTCACTATATATGTGTGTGCGTGTGGGAGCGAGAGAGAGAGAGAGAGAGAGAGAGAGAGAGAGAGAGAGAGAGAGAGAGAGAGAGAAAGTGGGTGTCAGAGAGAGTGAATGTGTGTGTGCGCACGTGCGTGCGTGTGTGTGGACAGAGTGATTGAGCGAGAAATGGTAGGGGAATGTATCAGTGCATGCATTCGTACGTGTATGTGTGAGAGTGAGTGAGGGAGTGTGTGCGTGCATGCATGCGTTCATGCGTATGTATATGTGTGAGAGAGTGTGATTGAGAGAGTGAGTGTGTGTGTGAAGGGTTGTGTGTGAGAGAGTGAGACAGTTCGAGAGTTGATGTGTTAGTGTGTGTGTGTGTGAGCGCGCGCATGCGTGTGAGTGTGTGTATATGAAAGAATACAGAGAGAGAGAGAGAGAGAGAGAGAGAGAGAGAGAGAGAGAGAGAGAAAGCTGAGCAGATGCATGTCATGTAACACGCATGTCATGTAACACGCGAATCCATATGTTTGTGTATTCTCATCTGTCATATTATCAGTTAAATACCATTTGATTTTATCATGTATAATATGAACTTATGTACATTACTGTAGTTTGAGTGAGAGAGTCAGTGAGTGTGAATGAGAGACAGAATGAGTGAGAGTGAATGTGTGTGTGTGTGTGTATGTGTGTGTGCCTTCTCTGTGTGTATCTCTGTGTGTGGGAGCATCACTATTTTTACGTCACACACTGTTTATGTACACATTTTTCTCCATGTTTAACATTTTTATGAGAATGCTTAGACAATTGTCAGTGTATGTGTGTGAGTAAAGTGTGGGAGTTTGTTCATACTAGTTTCAATGCTCACGTGAGACATTTTGTATGTGTATAGATGTGAGGAGGTGTGATTGTGTGTGGAGGATGTGTATGAGTGTGGGGATATGTGTGGGTGGGGGATGTGTGGGTGGGGATATGCGTTTGGATGGGTTGGGTGTGTGTGGATTTTTGTGGGTAGTGATATTTGTGGGTGTTGGTGGGATGTGTGGATGGATGTGTGGGGGTGAAAGTAAGGGTGTGGGAATGGGTGTGGGGGATGTGTGTATGGGTGGAGGATATGTGTATGGGACGGGTGTGGGGTGTGTGTGTTTATGTGGGTGATGATGTGTGGGTGGTTTGAGGAAGTATGTGTGGGTGGCGGGGTTGTGTGGGTAGGGGATTGTGTTGGGTGGATTGGGGATGCAAGGGCGGGTGGGGAGAAGTGTATGGTGTGTGGGTTTGAGATATGTGTGCGGTGTGCTGGTGGGGGATGTGTGCATGGTGTGTGGGTGGGGGTGTGGTGGTATGGGTGAGGATATGTGTGTGGGTGGGGGATAGTGTGTGGTGTGGGGGATGTGTGTGATGGGTGCGGGGAATGTGTGTATGGGTGGGGTGGTTGGGGGAAGTATGTGGGGGGGGGTGTGGGTGGGAGATGTGTGCGTGGATGGGGAATGTGTGGGTGGGGGTGTGTGAGTGGCTTAGGGAAGTGTAGGTGGGTGACGTATGTGTCGGGGTGGGATGCGTGAGTGGGTGAAGGATGTGTGTGGGTGGGGGTATTGTGATCGAGAGATGTTTGGTTGGGGGTGGGTGGGTGGGGTGTGTGGGTGCTTAGTGGAGGATGTGTGCGTGAGTGAGTGTGTGTTGGTGGACGGGTAGGGAATGCGTGTGTGGGTGGGGAGAGGTGTGTGGTGTGTTGGTTAGGGATATTGTGTGGGTGAGGTATGTGTGTGTGGATGGGGGATTTTTGTGGTGTGTGGGTGGGGGTATGTGGGGTGGATGGGTAAGGGTATATGTGTGGGTGTGGGTGGGAATATTGTGCGGTATGTGGGTGGAGGATATGTGTGTGGTGTGTAGGTGGGGATGTGTGGTGGTATGTGGGTGTGGGATGTGTTGGTGAGGGATATGTGTGTGTGTGGTGCGTGGGTTGGGAATATTGCGTGGTAGGGGATGTATGTGATGTGCGGGTAGGGGATTGTGTAGTGGGGGATTGGGTTAAGGCATGTATGGGTGGGTGGAGGATGTATGTGTGGGTGGTGGGGTGTGTGTGTGAGTGGATTGGGGATGTATGGGTGGTTAGGGAGATGTGTGTGTGTGTGGGGGGGGGGGGGGGGTAGGGAGATGTCAGTTGGTGGGGATGTGTGTGTATGGTTTGGGGATGTGTGAGTGGATGTGCGATGTGTGGGTTGGTGGGGGATTGTGTGCGTGGGTGGTGAATATGTGGTCAATTGAGATGTGGCTGGGGGATGGGTGGTTTTAGGTGTGGACGGGGAGAGAATGTGTAGGTGGGTGGGCGTTTGATGTGTGGGTTGGTGGGGGCATGTTTGTGGGTGGCGAGTGTGTTTTGGTTGGGGGAACAGGTGAGGGGAGAGTGTGTGGGTGGGGGATGTGCGGAAGGGGGATGGGTCGGTTGGTAGGGTATGTATGTGTCCCTTGGTGTGCGTGTGTGTGGGTAGGTGGGGGTGTGTGTGTGGGTGGGGTGATGTATGGGTAGGTGGGAGATGGGCCTCATAACATGGTAATTTGCCTTGTTTATGTTTACAACATTAATTTCACAATGTTTATTGTTCTTCCTATGTAAATGTATAATGCTCTTGATGAATGAAAGACGAGTGATTGGAAGGGCCGAATGTAAGACGGGCCTGCGCGCCCAATTTGTAACCCTAATAAAGTTGATTTGATTTGATTTGATTTGATTTCTCTCTCTCTCTCTCTCTCTCTCTCTCTCTCTCTCTCTCTCTCTCTCTCTCTCTCTCTCTCTCTCTCTCTCTCTCTCTCTCTCTTACCACTGGACAATGCCCCCTCTCATTCTGTTCCAAAACATACCACACAACTCCAGCTTCTAATAAAATAACAAATTAATTTAATAAAGAAAAGTGTCAGGTATGTGCAAAGTGTATGTGCAGAATGTCTGTCGTATAATCTAGAGTGTATGCAGAATCAGACCGAACAGCTCAGGAGCAAAGTCTGCTTCATCACAGTACTGGCCACACAACAGCACCATATATCAAGTACAAGAAGACCTCACCAAATGATGCGTCTCTCCGGCCAAATGTCGACTTCCTCCAATAGCTCTTGGATAGTCCGGATGCCTGGTCACCAATAGTGGATATAGTGTAACTAATATGTCACTAACAGTTCTGGAATCTGATAACACTTGTACAGTAAAATAATATTTACTGTCACTTTGAAACTAAATGTTAGTAGTTTATTTTTCATAGGAATTCCCCAATTGTAACACAAACTATTAATTGGTAATGTCTCACAAAAATTCCCAATTTAGAAAAAAACACATTGTTCAATTTCCAGTTCTCTATATAGCTACTATTGTTCCTGTTACTGGTGGTATTGTAAGTGTCTTCCTTTACTATGATAAGAACTACCACCGAGGAATCACTCTTATAGTCTCATCGTTTCCCGCTCAGCAGAGGCCAGGTTCTTGCAGACCCTCTGGGTTATGGGCCCAGTGCAAAAGCCGCTGAGTAAAAAACCGCCTTCACTGATCGAGCCATGACTTTTCTTCTAGCTTGTTGTAAAATATAGTGGAACCTGTTGAAGAGAGAACACACCTGGTGAGAGCAACCCGATTCCGACCTTTATTAGGTGAGTGTAGGCCGACGGCCGCACTCAGATATATAACAGAGAACTAAACTCTGTCATAATGCAGAGGAGCTCATCACATCGGTCTGAGTCATGGTTAGACAAGGAAAGACTAAAGGAAAAGTGCAGAAACCCAGTAGACACCCTACAGGAAGATCCTACCACTTTACATTTCCTTTATCCCCCCAACCATCTTCAATCTCCCTAAACATTATCCCACTATATTGTTCTTAACTCACTGAGATAGTTGATATCTCACACAAGCTAGTTTAAGCAACGCGACAGCCTACTGTTGCCGACGCTCCCATAATACGTTCTCACAACGCACATTACTACACTCGATTCCTAAGAATAATCTAAGTTAGGTCTATTTAAATTAAATACCATATATTTATTCCGGTTTGAAATTGAGACTACAAAATCACACAAAGGAAAAATGTCCGCCGATGTAAATCAACTGAAGACACGGTAGTCTCTCTCCATAATCAAACTCGGAATAACACACACGTCCTTGTTGTCTCACAACATTTGGTCAACTCACGCCAAAGTTGTTTATCTAGACTGTTTTAATACTGTGTCTGAATGACGTCACAGGTCTGTCTAGACAGGAGGCGTCAATAAACTATTTTTTCTCTCTCCGTTTCTGACTCGATGGAAACAACTGGCTGGCTGCCGCGCTTTCATCTGGGGACTTATCCCGGTACTTCAAAAAGTCCCGCCGGTCTGTAATCTGGAGAATAATTTCCCCACAACAAAAGATCTTGCTGACTTCCATCCAGACAGTCTGTCTACCACATCAAAGGATGGCTGCCGCCTGTAGACGGATGGCGCGACAGTCTTTCATCGATCGACATCTCCAAGAATTTTCGTGACACCCACCACCAATCTTCACCGCAAACCCCAAGACAGAACCATCCCCATACTATAGATAGATTATTACATCGCCTGGTCGCGAATCGTCGTGAATCAATTGTTGCACATCCCATTCAGCGCAGCCTGCCGGCCAATCCCTGCTTTCCCGATGCAATGTTAATTTGACCCTGAACAGGTCTGACTGTTCCTCTGACATTCTGACGTACCCCTCTCCTTTCCCAATGTTCTCAAGCAGTAGTTTCTCATCTCCCAATGTTCTCAAGCAATAGTTTCCCCTCTCCTAATGTTCTCAAGCAGTAGTATCACCAGCTGACCTTTGACACTGTGAGCAATCCAAATCTATACTAAATTACTGAGAGAATCAGATAAGTGGTCAAGCCGTTTGACTCGTGCTCCGAAGGTTGTGGGTTCGATTCCGGGCCGCATCCTTCGGTTTACGAGTTAAATGTTTCGGAGACTCCTGTGGGTCGCCGCTAAAAGCTACGGAGTTCGTGCTTTGTGCGACGCTTTCCGTGCTACGGAAAGAGACAGAGCCATATGGGATAAAACCCGGTGCAATGAAGTCGACCCTGTCGACTTTTAAGCGATTTTTTTTAGATTCAGATGTTGATAGATAGATTGATTGATTGATTTAGGAAACGACATCACAGCATTCGGGGCATTCCCATAAGCGCTCCGTCCCCATCCTCAGCAGCTAGCGAAGAGTTCCAACACCAATAGTACCAGTAGATGTTGATAGAATATGAACAAACACTCCTTGCACTATACCATTTGTACTGGGAGTCTTCGCTGGCTGTTGAAGATGAGGATGGAGCACGTGCGGGAATGTTCCGAGTGCTGTGATGTCAGTTGTTGACTCAACTCAACTCTTTGCTTCATGTTTATTACTGCCATTTTCTTCAACGCACCAAGTCCCTTCTTAGATCCCATAACAGATGCTTCCACAAGTTCCCTGAATAACACTCTTCTGTCGAAGGTGATTACAAGGTATGTCAGTTCACACTCTCTGTTAAAGTTTCTGTCATTTATTGTAAGACTTGGGACATCCACCGTATTGTCTAGACTCTAGAGAGCACCATAAAAGAGACGTCATATCTGGGTTAATGAAACTACCCATCTCTGTACACCAGTTGATCACTTTGTTTACTGTCTCCAGCAACAATTGCGCTGTTTGCATCCTATTTCTCCCCTGTTATACGCACGGGCATCATCTGCAAATGTCTGTATTTTTCCAGCCCCGGGTGCTTCACTGCTTGCAACTATATGGCGGCTGTTCTTAAGCAGTCTATACTGATGGGTCAATGGTGAGAGGCAGGCGAGGTGGTTGCGGTTTCATTGCGAAGACTAATGGACGATTCTTGAAAAAGGAGAGTATGGCATTTGGGGCTGCGACCTCTAGCGTGAGAATGGAGGTGGAGGCAGTCACAGTGGCATTCCGTCGGTTGGAGGGGGCCACTGCAGCATACATTGTCATCATCACGGACACAGGAAGTGTGCTTAGTAAAGTGGAGAGGGGAATGTTTCGTGTGGAATGGCTCACCTCGTTTCAGAAATCACAGATTGTAAGAATTGTATAGATTTTTTGCCCTGGCCATGCGGGAGTGCGGGGGAGTGGATGGGCTGGCAGGGAATGCACCCTTGGTGGTCGATTACCTATGGACAAGGACGAGGTGGCGTGCGCCTGTGGGACTAGGTGGAGAAGGCGGAGGAACAGATTGAGAACCCTTATGTGGAAAGGATGAGATTGCAGGGGATTGGCAGCGGTTCTTGTAGAGCCTCAGAACTGAGAGGGAATACCGGGAGAGCTTTCACTCAGATAGCGGTGGAAACAATTATTAGTGTGACACTTCGCTGGCTGTTGAACGAGGGGACAGAGCACATATGGGAATGCTCTGAGTGCAGTGATGTTGGTTCTTAGCTCAACTCAACTCAACTGTTCTTTAGCAGCATACGTCACCGACTACCTTAGATTCACATGGTCCTTTTATTTGGGGTGCCTTGTTTGTTAGGGGTGCCCTTTTTTGTTTGGAGTGCTAACAAGATACTTCACCTTGCTCGAATGTTTCCATAGACTAGCGAAGAGAAAGGAGTTATTACATTTACCGTTCGTTTATAATGCGTATATTATTATTATTATTATTATTATTATTATTATTATTATTATTATTATTATTATTATTATTATTATTATTATTATTATTATTATTATTATAACATTAACTTTATAGGATATGTGTGAATAAAATAATTCATGAAAGTAGATAAGTAACAGAGATAGGAGTTACACAGAATTGCTTTCCCAACTATTAACCCTTTGAATATAAAGTTTGTTTGTTTCGTTAGTTCTCCACCTTCTCCTTTTAGATTAGATCAAAGAAGCAAACAGACAACGCAAAATGGTAACTAATTCTGGTGCGCAAGAATTAACAAACATGCGATTTTGCGCGAAAACTACCCCACGTAAGAAATATGGCGGCCAGCAATAAACACGATTCGATCAACCTCTATACATGTTCAAACTACAGACAATGAAGTTGAACCATTGACTACCAGCAACATTTCAAAGGCTCAGAATGGCCACTACTATTGCTCTGAGGAACAAAGATGACCATCCATACATTTACGCGACAATAAACACTTTTCTTTGGCTTTTCATGCTGTTTTTTGTGGCCTTGCCCTTTGGTTTTGTTAGCGCCTTCTTGCTCGTATTCATTCGCCCAGTGTCTTGTATATTTTATCATGATCAGCTCTTACAGTTGATCTATTTTCTGGAATTGTCCCAATTTATGCCAGAAATGTGTGTTCATCACATCATGCATGGTCGAGATTTTCTCCAGAGTGTTAATAATCGATTATTTGAAAGTCTGGAAAATGCTGCATAGGTACCGTAATTCTTTCTCACTCTATTATATGTATATGCTCAAACGTCCGGAAAAGGGTTCGATGACAGCTCTCGTCGTTCGCTAAGGGATGGAAAGACTTGACACCTATTTCTCCTTGCTCTCAAGCCTAAAAATGTGATGGTCCTAACATATCATCCCCACAGCAGTTTCATGCCCCAGGCCATTTTTACAGTGGTCACGTGGTTCCTCAATATTCATATCATCAGCGCCAACCTGTGCAGTTCGTTCCCGCTCTAATCCTATGTCCATCAGTCTGTAAGCCGTATCAGTTGGTCACCTCTAAGATGTGTTCAGATTGCAATCTATTTATCATCAGCTTGTTTAAAGCTTTTGACCAATCCTATATCTATCAGTCTGTAACCCGTATCAGTTGGTCACCTCTTAAATTTGTTTAGATTCCTATTTATTCATCATCAGTTTGTTCAAGTCATCGGTCAGTTTTGAAGCTTTCTAATTATTATTCGCCAGTGATGCCTGTCTTCGTTTTTTACTTATTCGGCTCTACATAGCCTCCAGTCACCAACCTCTGCACGCCTGGGCAATGAATGTTTCTTGGTGGCCATCTTCGTCGCCTGCCAAGGCTTTTGACCTTTATTCATCATCATCATGTGCAATGTTGAGCGGTTCTGGCGATCATTTTCCCCATTAACTTCTGTCCACCACGTTCTTGATAAATTCGACCACTGATCCTCTTCCGAGCCGCTTTGTCAGTTTATTCAGAAATAACTCCGTCTGTAGACCGCTGTCTCTATTAACCTCTTTCTTCCCGGCTGTCACAACTTGTCCTTGACCCTGTTGTCTCATAACGTGATCAGCGCAAGACGATTGCTAGGTCCTAATGTGCGTCTGTCTCTGTGATCAGCCTTATTGCAGTACTTGAATTTGGGTCTTCTTAACCGTCCATTGGACTCTTAACCGTCCATGAGATTCTTAACAGTCCATTGGATTATTAACCGGTTATGAGATTCCTAATCGTCCAATGAACTCTTAACAGTCTATGGGAATCTTAACCGTCTATTGTACTTAACCGTCTATCAGATTCTCAACCGTCTATGAGATTCTTAACCGTCTATGATAATCTTAACCGTCCAATGAATTCTTAACCGTCTATTGGTTAACCCGACTGACTTAGCAGAAGAAGGTGATAACTTGGAGACTTGATCAAACAACATTTCAAATTGTGCTTGCGACTCAACACGGTTAATGTGTTTGGGCTTTATGCAGAATTTTATTCCGTATGCAAGGGCCTCCGTTTCAATGTTGTTGAGTACGTACGACGATAAGTTCCTCACATATTTCTCTGGGTTGTCTAGTACTGACGTTATCTTTTCAGTGCTCAGTGATTTGTTGAGGCGAGCATTCTCTGCGATTTTCACCTTGTACACTGTTTCTGTACAGAATTTGGTGAACTTCAAGTAGCCGTACAAGCTCAATTCTTTGGTGACGTAGTAGGCAGAACTGTGTGTGCGCTTCAAGTTGGCCAGATTGGACTGGGTTTCTTCTATCTGGTTTTTCGTCAGTCGTCTCAGGTTTTTTCTTGTCGGACATATTCTGTCCGCCCTGAGAGATCTGAAATACCGGTGAGGGAATATTCCCGTCATTAGGCATTCCTCGAGAAATCTCAATCGACACTCCTGTACCGATATTTTACACTTCAGCTTGAGTAATCCATCCAATCGCGTCACAGTTGGTAATGGAAGGCGACGTTTGAGAAATTCAAAACAATGTTTTCCCGTGATGAATTTGAATAACGAAGACACAAACAATATATTGCACGATTTATTGCCTATCCAAGCATGCCATGTGTTTGTTGTTTATGCCCATAGTATCCAATAATTCCACCAGTTCGAATGTATCTCTGAGTGTTCTTGGATCGAAGGACTGTCGTACTGGCTTTAAAATTTCAGCTAGCCGAGAGAGCAATTTCGAGCGAACATTCTGTGCTGCAGCTCTAGTCATCAGGTACAGAAACACACCGACCCCAGTCCCAGCAGTAAAAGAACCTGTAGCTTTGTACGCCAAATCAAATTGTATTTACCAATTTACATGCAGATGCGAGGCCATCTACATAGGCAGAACTGAGCGACAGTTACATTGCAGGGTTTCGGAACATATTCCGAATTGGGTGGACAAGATACTACACACTGAAGATGGTATCCTAGGAAGGCCGACACACCGGAACAGTCCGGCTTCATCGGTCGGGAGACATGTGCTCGGGAGCGGTCACGTGGTTGAAAGAGACAGTGCCTTCCGTGTGTTGTTCAACACACAAAGTAGTCGATTGTTAAAGTTTGCTGAAGCTATAATAATCAACCTTCGTAAGCCGTCCTTGTGCAAGCATGTTAGTCAGTTTAAAATTACCGTGGTAGACAATCGACATTACTGTGCGAACATGTGTATATTTCAGTTTGAAGGATTTATCTAATTAATTCACGTAAGTTGTGTGATTTCTGCAGTATGTACCTGACGAGATGCAGCGAAATATGCCAGGCAATAAATCGTGCAATCTATTGTTTGTGTCTTCGTTATTCAAATTCATCACGGGAAAACATTGTTTTAAATTTCTGAAACGTCTTAACCGTCCGTTGGGTTCATGACCGTCTATGATATTCTTAACTGCCCAGTGGATTCCTAACTGTCCAAGGGATTCTTAACGACTAATGGGATTCTTAGCTAGCCTTGGAATCTCTAGCTGTCAACGGGATTCTTAACTGTCCATGGGATTCTTAGCTGTCCATGGAATTTCTAGCTGCCCGTGGGATTTTTAGCTGGCCATGGGATTATTAGGTGTCCGTGGAATTCCTAGCTGTCCATGGGATTCTTAGGTATTCTCGGGATTCTTAGCATTCTATAAATAAATCATACTATCATGCCATCTAGTTTCTTTCTACTCTCTGTGTTCGGTGTCCGCTATTCACAGACACACAGCAGTACATATAGCGTATAACATAATAGAACAGGTTTTCTCACTTCCATTGACGGGGATATGTTAAACAGAGTGTTCATCATCTCATGGAATACTGCCTTTGATTGAATTATTCTGCAATTTATTTCTGTGTCACTTGTATTCCCATTAGTTGTTGTCAATGACCCTCGTTAACGGCATCTCTCTACTACTTCTGTATTATCCCGTTTGCTGTTGTCGTACATTCTGGTTGCTTTGTTGTCTTGGTCGAGTCCATAACTTTGTTGTTTAATTTTAGCCTTTCATTACTCTCTAATGAATCCTTGTGCTGTAACCCTCTATTATTTCTTGTAAAGAAGATTTTGGGGACATATGTTTGATCAGCCTGTAATGCCCTTGTCGTGATAGGACTACTTCCTTTTAGCAGCCACGCAGGCCATTTGGCTGGCTCGTGGATTGATCCGCCACTTCATTAAACGCAAAATGTGCACAGCCCAGACAGAACTACCTCATTCTTTCACAATATGGCATTTGGATTGATCTTGGAGGAATCGGTTAGGTGAGTCACTTGTGCGTGCATATGTTTAATGTTATATGTACCTTTGCCTATTGATTATAATCACACACACACACACACACGCACGCACGCACGCACGCACGCACACAACACACGCACGCACTCACGCACGCACGCACGCACACTCACAAGCAATAGATTGAGTATCGGCCAGATCCACAGATCACCCGCTGTTGATCCATTCTCTCCAAACCATGGTGTTGCGTCTGTTTCTCCACACTATACACATGATCTCAAAGCGCCTTGACCACATATGTCTTGTCATGCACCAATGCCCCACCCAGCGATGCAGATCCAGCCAATTTGTCCATCTGCTTGTGTCTCAACACACCTGCATGCTCTGGATAAAAGATCCAACTGCTGCTCCCCATCTTTGATTTTTTTTTTTTTAAATTGAAGCATGCCATTCCGCACGAGCCATGTGTGGATCAAGGACAACATCATACGTTATTATACCTTTTACGTTTGGTTTGTGCATTCTAAAAATCCGGCTAGGTATTTTAACATCATTCAGTCTATTGTCCTGTGTTTAACGGTTTCCCCATGGCAGCCTCTCCATATTTGTCACTATCATAATCCAGATGTTAAGCCTGTGGTGCTGTCATGTGTAAATTACTTAACACATCTTGAATCCATATCCACTCTGTGTTCGTCTTTTCTGCTTCCCCATGACACCCATTTCTTAGTTACCGTTTCCAAACATTCGTGTCTTTTTATAAGCCCAAGACATGTCACTTTCCTCAACTTTATTTGCCTGAATACAAATTGTCTTCAGTATTGAATTCGTGTTGGTTAAATCTGTTTGTTCTCTTATGCATCCAATAAATTTGTAATACTTTTCCGTAATGCGTATATTCATTGGCGCATCTGTGCTTTTCAGCTTTGTTACGAGGGGGCTTGAAATGAAAACCTTACAAATGTGTGTGTGTGTGTGTGTGTGTGTGTGTGCGTGTGCGTGCGTGCGTGCGTGCGTGCGTGCGTGCGTGCGTGTGTGTGTGTGTTGTTGTTTTTTTTTTTTTGGTGTGTGAATATATTCTGAAAAAGTAAAGAACAAATATATCATTTTTCGATTTAGTCACCAGTGCGTTCAATGCAGTTCTCCGGTGCCGATAAAGTTCTTGGATTTCTGTAGAACAAAGTTCTCTTGGTCACTACTAGGTGTGCCTAACCCGGTGTGAACAGTCTGTTACAGAAGTCACGCCGTTTTGAAACTTCCTTCTCCACTCATACACTTGCTGGACTGACAGAAATGCATCACTATATTGAGCCTTCATTCTTCAATGCATTTCCATAGATGTCATCCTTCAAAGATTTTTTTTTTAAAAACGGATAACAGAACGTTGCTCCTCATTGGTGCATGTCAAAAGTGTTACGGCCATCTTTGAACTGTCTTTATGACGTCACCGTGTTCGTCTGAACCATGGTGTCGCGTGCTTAACACTATTGACATCCTTAACAACAATATTGACGGGTTACAAGACAATGGCGTGGTTACTGTAATTTCTATCACACTTTAAAGGTTTTCATCTGAAGTCCCCGCGTAAAATCCAAATTTTGCACTCACATATAGACAAAGGACAAATGCATGTTCTTAGAACTCTGACTTTTATTCTATCTATTCCAATCCATCATGATCTTTTATGCTGTAGTTTTTGCACTGTGATATATATTTGCTCTTCTTTTAATTTATACCATCACACTTCCATCGCCTGTAGAAGGGAACGTTGTATATTCTGTAATTTCGCTCCAGGGATAAGTTTATCTGCGATACTTCGCTTTGAACTCAAGCGTAGTCCATACACGTACTACTACTTCTGGTGCAATCGACTGATTTCGCCATCCGGCGAACCCACTCCGACTTCAGAGGTACTTGTAATTTAAGTCCCCAAGTCAAGGACGAAAAGTCAACATTTTAGTCCAACTGACCGGTGTAGGGGTCGAAAAGGCTACATATAACACAGTACGTGCCGGGGAGTCACCGTAGTACTGGGGCTAGCATGCTTACCTGCCGGGGAGTCACCGTAGTACTGGGGCTAGCATGTTTGCCTGCCGGGGAGTCACGGTAGTTGTCAGCGTCTCAGAACTAGGGATAGAAGACTCGGATTCAGACAGGCGATCACAGATCTAACGTAACTCCAAGTTCGAACATTATCAATCTACTTTAATATAATGTTGATCTGGCGAACAGTCATCTCGCACTTCTTTCATAACATATTACATACACATCGACAAAGCATCATACAAGTTATATATCACAGCATCTGTCTATCATAAACAATCTATAGATTCTAAACTAATCTCTATATGTCTGTCCCCCTTAGAGCTAGACCCTCCTTCCAGTCCAGTGTCCGGTAGCCGTCTGCTCTCTCTACTTGCGTCGGGTGGACACGGAGTGCTGGCTATCTCGTGCACCCCGTGGGTGTTGCTCTTTCATGCTTTAGGCGGGTTTTGCCTGTGTCTATTGCGCAGTAGGCAATTCGACCCCTCTGTTCTCGAACGTTCGAGATCTTGAACGTTCGGGTCGTTGTTCTTGTCTCCCTTCTTTGTGCGTTGTGTCTTTTCCTGTATTGTATCCCTTGTCTCATAATTGTGAGATCTTGACAGTAGTTCTGGGGATAGCATGCTTGCCTGTCTGCCGGGGAGTCACAGTAGTACTGAGGCTAGCATGCTTGCCTGTCGGGGAGTCACGGTAGTACTGGGGCTAGCATGCTTGCCTGCCGGGGAGTGACGGTAGTACTGGGGTTACCATGTTTGCCTGCCGGGGAGTCACGGTAGTTCTGGGGATAGCATGCTTGCCTGCCTGCCGGGGAGTCACAGTAGTACTGAGGCTAGCATGCTTGCCTGCTGGGGAGTCACAGTAGTACTGGGGCTATCATGCTTGCCTGCCGGGGGAGGGGGGGTCACAGTAGTACTGGGTCTAGCATGCTTGCCTGCCGGGGAGTGACGGTATTACTGGACTAGCATGCTTGCCTGCCGGGGGGGGGGGGGTCACAGTAGTACTGGGTCTAGCATGCTTGCCTGCCGGGGGTCACAGTAGTACTGGGGCCAGCATGCTTGCCTGCCGGGGGTCACAGTAGTACTGGGTCTAGCATGCTTGCCTGCCGGGGAGTGACGGTATTACTGGACTAGCATGCTTGCCTGCCGGGGGGGGGGGGGGTGGGGGGGGGGTCACAGTAGTACTGGGTCTAGCATGCTTGCCTGCCGGGGGTCACAGTAGTACTGGGGCCAGCATGCTTGCCTGCCGGGGAGTGACGGTATTACTGGACTAGCATGCTTGCCTGCCGGGGAGTGACGGTACTACTGGGGCTAACATGCTTGCCTGCCGGGGAGTCATAGTAGTACTGGGGCTAGCATGCTTGCCTGCCGGGGAGTGACGGTAGTACTGGGGTTACTATGTTTGCCTGCCGGGGAGTCACGGTAGTTCTGGGGATAGCATGCTTGTCTGCCTGCCGGGGAGTCACAGTAGTATTGAGGCTAGCATGCTTGTCTGCCGGGGAGTCACGGTAGTACTGGGGCTAGCATGCTTGCCTGCTGGGGAGTCACGGTAGTACTGGGGCTAGCACACTTGCTTGTCGGGCAGGTGGTCAACGGTTCCAATTCGCATCGACGCTGATTTTTTAATTTGCCTTTTCTCCAAAGTGTTGGGGAGCGGCTGGCCGAGTGGCTAAGAACGCCTGGTTCATCTTCGAGAGACCCGGGTTCGAGCCCTCGGTAAGATGTGGATTTTTTCTGTCGGGGGCAAATAGTAAATCCTAACCTGCACAGTTCGCGGCTACTGCACTAGCCAGGCGGTCTTAACTGCTCAGGCTCAAGCCCCCCCCCCCTCCCTCCCAATTCCCCCCTCTGCCCTACACTGCAAAGTACTGTAAGCAATAGATGACAGTTGGTTAGTTGCATATCCTGCTAGAGGACGTCGCACTTACCCCCCTTGTGATCTCTTGGGATGTTTACGTCCAGTCGTTTGCCGTTGCTTTCTGAACGAACAGCACCCATAACATTTCGTATAAAACCAACGTAAGGCGGTCTGTTGCCGCCAAATCGCCAGCAGCTGTGTTTCGAACGCTGTATGCGGGATTACGAACTGCGTCCGTATCTACTTCGCCACGGAGCCGCCTCTCCCAGAGTCCTGTCTAAAATGGATGTCGTAAAATTTGCTGGAAGGTCAAGGCAATCTGTGTGGTATTGACTGCATCACCCACCCAGTGCTGATTGGTTTATAGAATTGTGGGCTTGCACCTGACACCTAAATATATCTTGAAACTTGTAACAGTGGCCCTTTACTTATGTTTCCCATTTTGTAACTGCTACTTTTGCTACAGCTGGGGAGCGGGTAACCCAGTGGATAGACCGTCGATCTCTCATTAGGTAGAGCCCTAATTCCGCAGGTTCTAGAAACACCTTTTTCTCTCCTCCCTCCCCCCTCCCCCCCCCCCCCCCCCCAACAAACTGTTCTACACCGCAAGATACTATTGGCAGATCTTAGTTGACACTAGCTGAAAACACCAAAAAAAAAAAAAAAAAAAAAAAAAACCAACAAAAAAACATCAGTTGTGTTGATCGGGCAGGATAGCGCAAGGAGGAAAACGGATCATAGCAACCTTCCGATGGTTTGAGGGTAACGCGGCTAGATCTGTGTTTGTAAGGGGCTCACGGAGCATCCTTGGAAAGTGGTATGTTCCGGGTTGTGTTACAGGCATTGCTCCACAGGACGCCGAGCATATGTTGGATTTTCTGCCCAGGGCGTGCAGGTGTGCAAGACAGAGAACAGGCTGATGGATTAGTTGCTGCTGCACTCTGGACGGAGAGATCCATCCATCATGTGCCATGCCGGTAAGCGTGGGCGGTCATGTTCTGCCATCTCACTCGATCACCAGAGTCGTGGATCAGCTCAGTGTTCCTGTCTCGACCATGCCATGTGGCCAAGCCATCCAGGTATTTACTTCTCGGTCTTCCCCTTGGTCTCTTCCCTTCGATCTTGCCAGTTGTCACCAAGTTCTCCAATTCATTTCTTCTCATAACATGCCCAAAAAATTTTGACTGTCTACGTCTAATGTCTCTAACCAGTTTACGATCTTCATTTGTTTCTTGAAGGACTTGTTCATTGGTTTTTCTGTCTGTCCATGGTATTCTTTGCATTTTCCCCAGAAACCACATTTCCACAGCCATCAGCTGTTTTTCTGCTTGACTGCTTATTGTCCACGCTTCACATCCATACAAAAGTATAGGTTCTATGTAGCACCTCAACACTCTTTTTCTCGTTTCAATTGATATCTTTTTATTGGTCAGTATGTTTTTCATCTTGCAAAAGGCTACCTTCGCAATGGCAATTCTTGTTCTAATCTCTTCAAGGCATCTCCCCTCAGATACTTTATGATAAATGTCATGTAGTGAGGACTCTCTCAACTGGGATCGAGTGGAGAGTGGTTGAACAGGCCGAGTATCCATATCTGGAAAGACTGGCCGGGAAGTGAGTGAGTATAGGATATGGGCCATACTCAAAGACTGGGCAACATGACGAGAAATTGAAAAGCACTGCAGCCGTCCTTCGATGTGCAGATGCTTGCATTCGCTGGCTGTGAACTCCAGCATGAAGTCCTGTATGTCGGATGAAGACATCCTGTTGTCCAACATCAGTGTGATGTCATACAGGACCTGAGGTTTGCGTGAGTATCCGTTGTCCCATGTCTGGCTTATTGGTATGCAGACTGCAGATACTCTCCGACTTTGGAAGAATCAGCGATCCTACTACGTTAGCCAGGGCCCCGAAGGGACCTGTTGCCCAGGACGCACGGCTAGGTCTTGGCCAGTATAGAACCTGGCCCTGGTGCCTTGGAAACATCTCTGCGTCTCGATGTGCAGATGAATACTTGGGAGTAAGAATTGGCATGGCCAAACACCAGAGGGATGTCGGGAGAATGAGGGGTCTCGTTAATCAACACGGAACTGGCCTTAGGACGCTGATGCATATGTTGAGGGAGGGGGGGGGAGGAGGAGGAGAAGGATCTGAGCACCTATGGGAATGTCCGGAATGCAAGAGAAAAAGCAGCGGCTGCAGCAGGATATAACAATATAAATTGGAAACAATTAGGTATATTTAGCTCCTGCGCAAAGAAGAGACATACTAAACATTCTCCGGAATGCAAGCATGATACCCCAACAGATAGATAACTAACTAAGTAGCTAACTAAATAACTATCTATCTAACTAACCAACTAACTTACTACTAACAAACCAACCCCAACCAACTAATCACCCTACCTATTAACTAACTAAATAATTAACTAATGATAACAGATCTGGTGGGATTTCTTGCACTATCATTATTTGGTGCACACGGAAATGTGGACATTTTTAATACCGCACATAAAAGTAAACATGGCGGCATCCACCAATATGCGTCCAACAGACAAATGTAGGCAATAAAAACAATACTGACAAGTCACATGCATCGAGCGGAATTCAAATAACTCGTCTTCGTTGATTTTGTTTATTAGGGGATTCGTATACTTTCAGTATGTCGTCCACAGCCGCGAGAATGGACAAGGAAGACCATCCACGCGTTTACTCAACAGTAAATGCCTTATTGTGGTTATGTATGTTGGTGTTTGTGGCGATACCGTTTGGACTTGTTAGCGCCTTGCTGCTGGTGGTGATGCGGCCGATTTCCATCATCTACCCCGACGATGAAGTGATTGAGACATCGGATTTCCTCGAACTGTGCCAGTTCATGCCCGAGATCTGTATATCTCATCTGCTGGCTGGAAATGACTTTATTCAGTGTATAGAAAGTAGAACCATTCTGAATGCTGGCACACCCGTGTAGGTGAGTAAAGCAACGGTCTTTTCTGTCCCTAGCAATGCACCCTGCGTCCTGGAAACACCCGTTTAGGAGAGTAAAACAACGATCTTTTCTGTCCCTAGCAATGCACGTTATGTCCTGGACTATTCCGATTCCCATCATCGACCACGATAATGAAGTGATAGAGACGTACTACCCTGGAACTGTGCGCGTTCCTGTCGAACATCTGTGTAGCTCATCTACTGGCCGGAAATGACTTTATTCAGAGGAACCATCTTGAATGTCGGCACACCTTTATAGGTGAGTAAAACAACGATCTCCCAAACAATGCACAGCGTGTACTGGGCTACTCTTCGTGTGTATCGATCCCTGTGTAATGTAGGATTGTACTTCTTATGTTTGGTCCGATCATTGTTTACTAAAGACCTCTTCTGGCCGCGGCGTAGTGGGTTAGCTCCACACACCGGTTTGTTGGACATACTTATTGACTTCTCGTCCTTGACCTGGAGACGTCAATTATAAGCACCTATCTGGTAATAAGGAAAGCTTACCCTCACGCAAAAATCAGCCCACTGCACTCACTGGTGGTAGCGGCTGCTGGTAGTAAGCACAGGGGGCTGAGTGGTCTCGAGGTATGGTGTCCGCCTCGAGTGCTGGAGGTCCCGGGTTCAGGCTACCGGTGAGGACCGGTATTTATTTAAAAAATCAACCTGAACTTCCAGTAATAAAATTTCTCCTGGTCTCTGGGTAGTGAGATCGGACGCCCGTGTGTATTGTTGCGCACGTAAAAAATCCCTTGGCAGTTGGAAATCGAAAAAGAGTAGCCTAACGCCGCTGCCCGGGCAAAATTTCGAGTTAAAAATCTACCCAAAGTATTTCAGGGTCCTCGCCGATGCAACGGAGTTCGTGCATTGAGCTGAGTTTCTCCAGACTCACGTTTGAGTTAGGAGGAAAACGGAGCACTTACAGGCTAAACCGTGTGCCGTGATGTTGATCCAACGACTAAACTAAACTAAACTAAGCACATGTGTGGACTACGCTCGAATCCAAAGCCAGAGAACTCAAAAACAAAAAAAAAGGAACAACTAAAGAAATTCCACAGCGCAGCTGTTTTATACCAGGTACGCATATTTGGCCCCTGTAAAAATATTACACTTGTGATGGTGTTATTGTCTTTATTGCCCCCTCTCTCGCCCACTTTTATCTACACAGATGGTTCGGGGTCAAGAGGTGAGAGAAGTTGCTGACACACACACACCCACACACACATCGTGATTGTAACTGACTCAGAAAGCATGCTGACGAGGGTGAGGACGGGGAAGCTTCGTGCGGAGTGGCTTGCATCGCTTCGGAGGTCACGGGTGACAAGCATCGCCTGGATCTTTTCTCCGGGGCATGCTGGTGTGCTGGGGAATGAACAGGCGGACAGATTGGCTGGCTCGGCAAAACTTGGTGGAGTATTGATACATGACAAGGCAGATGTGGTTGCGGCCTTGTGGGAGCACGTGTACACCTCGGAGGAGCAAATGGATTACCATGGTCTGGCAAGAATGAAACAGCGAGTGGCGAGGAGATCTGACCGACGCTCAACGCTCAGAGGAAAGGCGAGACGGATATATAATCAGATTGCTACTGGTACTATTGGTGTTGGAACTCTCCGCTGGCTGCTGAGGATGGGGACGGAGCGCTTATGGGAATGCCCCGAATGTTGTGATGTCGATTCCTAAATCAATCAATCAATCAATCACCCACTTTTTGGGACATCCGCGGTGACATTCTGGGACTGAAAAAGCCCGTATTTAAAACCTTCCGCTTAATTTGTCTGCTTAACTCATCTGTTTAATTTCTCTGTTTAACCACACAGTTTAACTCCTCTGTTTAACCTCTCTGGTTTTATTACTCTGTTTCACCCATATTTAATTCCTCTGTTTAACCCCTCTGGTTTTAATACTCTGTTTCCCTCCTGTAATTCCCTTAACTCCTGTGTAACTCCTCTTAGTTCCATTTGGACGTTGGGTTAGAGACTGGTGATAATGACAGCATTCTTGGTCTCTAAGAATCCACATTATAGCACTCCGTACATCCCACAAATCGCCCGGCTGTCTGGACAAATGTATAGTGTAGACAAGGCTCGTTCCAGTAACACATTTGACGTAGCCTCGCCTATTAGTCGTCTCATACGTCGCTTTGTGCTGGAACCACACTTAAATCCAAATACAGGCATCCTTAACTGGTTCAGTATCGAAGAATAATGTATAGCCAAATATGAACTCTCATTTGGACAAAAGGACGACATATCGCCGTACTAGGGTCATCTTGTTACTTTTTTTTTTGTTTCGTGGTATTTTCCGCAATTTCAATGCTTAATGAATATTATGAGGAGAAGTGGTCGAGTGGCAAGGGATGCCTGGTTCTCCTTCAGGAGACCAGGGTTTGAATTCTCGGTAAGGTGTGGATTTTTTTTTTCTGTTGGGGGAAAAAAAAGAAAACCATAACCTGCACAGTTCCCGGTGACTGCACTGGCAAGTCGTCTTAATTCCCTTAGGCTCAAGACCCCCATGTCCTACACTGCAAGGTACTACAGGCAGTAGGTGACAATTTTTGGCAGTGAACATTATAATATTTGTTCAAACCTAGTTTTTGTGTGGCTCTCAAGCCGTTAAATATGTTGTTTGATCTCTTATTGCATCTTCAGCTAGCATCATCGTTCGTAGAGACTCTCCAGAATGTCTGCCTCGCCCATCGTGAATTGTCCAAAACAACTGGCGTTCTTGGCTCACCGGGTAACACCCCCCCCCCCCCCCTCACCATGGCCAAGGCATTGTTTCTGTGAGTCTGTGTCAGCAGAGAGAAATACCCACCTGTGTTATGCAAGCATGCCACATCTGTCCATCTTGAACTTTACACAGTAAGAAGGAAACATTACCAACTGAAGCATTCTTTTCCTTCTCTCTGGCCTTGAACTCGGACGTAGTCCACCCACCGATCTCACCGCCCAAGTGGAGGTGTGACGTCAGATACCAAAGGTTCGTGGAAACATTCAGAACCCGGTGCAAGCATCCAACCAGATACTCTATGAGCCTGAGTTGGACACCGTAACCTCTCTGCCATGGCGTCCCCTACACAGAGTATAATATTATTATATCAGGCAATCGATTTTGTTTTTGCTTTACGTGTGTATTGCTAGCAGTTATGATGTGCATGTCGTGCTGCTCACATTTTTCATATGGATATGTATCGTTATATTGGTGTGTTTCATATTGTGTGGACCGTATATTGCCGTTTCTACTTTTGTATTTACAACTTTTCATTAACTGACTTAATACCACCGTTGGGTAACTTTATCTGTAGGTGAATCTCTGTGTGTGTGTGTGTGTGTGTGTGTGTGTGTGCGCGTGGGCGTACGAATGTAAGCATACCCCCATATATCTATCTACCAACCTACTTATTTATCCTGCCATCCACACACCAGCCGACCCATCTATCTGCCTATCTATCTATCTGCCTATCTGCCTATCTATCTATCTGTGTATCTATCGATCCGTCCGTCCGACTGTCTGCTTCTCCCTAAGTGCTGCCAATGTGACTAACTTAGTTTGCAGAAACAAACTGATTGTCATCACACAAAACATCATACGATACATTCACAAATACATTACAGTTTTCTGAGGTTTACAAGAGCAATGTTTGATTTACCCCCACAGTGTTTCTCCCTGAATGTGGCAACTTAACACGTTTCTAAAGATTGCCAGTTTGTGAACGTCGGATTAGAACCAAACGATACATCTTATATGTGTAAGACATGCTGGTCGAGTGTTGAAAAAAACAAAAACAAAAAACTATTGCCGAAATAAACATTTGAAGTGAACCATATTATCACATGATACGTGTTTATTATTTTTAATAACTTTCTGTTCCAGTCGGATTAAATCAGCCCTCTCAGTTCTTGAGGTTGCTTTAAATATCTCTGGCTCATAATGTACTTTTTTTAAAAACTTTATTTGACTGTTGAACTTGCTTCTGTCGTGTCCATCTGACTGTGTTAAGCTTACTTCTGTCACGCCCATCTGACTGCTAAACTTGCTTCTGTCATGTCCATCTGACTGTGCTAAACTTGCTTCTGTCAAGCCCATCTGACTGTGCTAAACTTGCTTCTGCCATGCCCATCTGACTGTGCTAAACTTGCTTCTGTCAAGCCCATCTGACTGTGAGGCGGACAGATTGGATGGGTCTACACCGCTGGGTGGGGTATTGTTGCGCGGTAAGACAGATGTGGGCAGGGAACTTTGGAATCATGTGTAGTGTGGCAGAATAGAAACATTAATATAGCCTAAAGAGAATGGTACGGCAGGGTGTGACAAGAGGGTCTGGCTGCTAGTCAGTGATACAGGGTGTGACAAGAGTCTGGCTGCTAGTCAGTGCTGCAGGGTGTGACAAGAGTCTGGCTGCTAGTCAGTGCTGCAGGGTGTGACAAGAGTCTGGCTGCTAGTCAGTGCTACTGGGTGTGACGAGAGTCTGGCTGCTAGTCAGTGCTATAGGGTGTGACAAGAGTCTGGCTGCTAGTCAGTGCTACAGGGTGTGACAAGAGTCTGGCTGCTAGTCAGTGCTACAGGGTGTGACAAGAGTCTGGCTACTAGTCAGTGCTGCAGGGTGTGACAAGAGTCTGGCTGCTAGTCAGTGCTGCTGGGTATGACAAGGGTCTGGCTGCTAGTCAGTGCTACACACAAGAGGGTCTGGCTGCTAGTCAGTGCTACACACAAGAGGGTCTGGCTGCTAGTCAGTGCTACACACAAGAGGGTCTGGCTGCTAGTCAGTGCTACACACAAGAGGGTCTGGCTGCTAGTCAGTGCTACACACAAGAGGGTCTGGCTGCTAGTCAGTGCTACACACAAGAGGGTCTGGCTGCTAGTCAGTGCTGCACACAAGAGGGTCTGGCTGCTAGTCAGTGCTCAGAGACAGGCCAGAAGGACATATAATCAAACTGCAACCGGTACTATTAATAGTGGGACTTTTCGCTGACTATTGAAGATTAGGATGGAGCGCATATGGGAATATCAAGAGTGCTGTGTTATAGGTTCTTAACTCATCTAGAGGTTAAAACATCCCAAACAAAAGAAAGTAACAAAAGAGAATTATGGGTATATGACCTGTTTTATTGACACCAGAAGCCATTAAAAAAAACCTAAATAAAGTGTGGAGACAGCATTCACTGTTTTATGTCATCATACAGCTTTATAGTAATGACATCTGTTGTCTGTAATATTAAAACTGTATACGCAGAAAAGGACACAGACATAAGGTAATGCAGATTGCTCTTCATGTACTATACAATAGAAAATATAGATTTTTCTCTCTGCTGACAGTTCATGTGATGTGACAGCAGTAAAAAACATATGGGAAAACATATAGTAATGAAGACTTTTGTTGCTGAAATTGACAATGATTGTTGTGTGACAAATGAGCAATCATACAGCAATGATGATCTGCATCTCTCCAATGTTTCTGATTTCATTAGCTGACAAAGCTCACTGGGTTACCCACAATACATGTCCACTTGTCTCTATCATCAATATTTTCTTCTAGCCTCTGATACTGACATCTTCAGTTCTGCTTCATAAAACAAGAACACTGTACCACAAAACACTGCTTTATAGAGCTCTAGCATGTAGAAATAACAGAAGTAAGGTTAGAGGTTTCCTCTGCAAATTATGGATTGATGGAACATGAGACTATGAATACCACCATGTATGAAGTACACAGCAAAACTCGTCCCACATTAGGGAGAAAGTCTGTTAGGGGAGGGGGGGGGGAAACAATGTACTGATGATGCTAATGCAAACTAGCCAGTGTATAAACTTGACCAATAAATGTAGATGATAAATGTAGACGTTTTACAAAGTTATATAGATCTGATTAGAAAAAATAACTGCATTACAAAACTGAACACAATGCAAACAATGGTGTGTCACATGAAAGATTACTAAATGGAAGCATGAAAACACAAAAGAAAATATACAATCAATGACAAATGGTTACATAAATGTTATATATGGCTCTAAACAATCATAACCACATGTAAAAACATATAGTCCACAAAATGAAAGAGTTTGTGATAAGAGTATATATAGGCGATGATGTGCCTCCATGTTAAATCCACACAGAAAATTGTTGCTGTCATCTGCTGTAGCCAATGTTACCATCATGCTGCTGAGTGTTAGGAGCAAACATTCTACTTCATCACCTACCAGCATTAAAGCTGTGAGTGAGTCTATATTTGATCATCACTAACATTTTTTTCAAGACATATGAAATGCTTCAGCAAGGCTGGTGGGGTCTTCTTAAGAGCAGGATGTGAATCAATGACATACAAAAATATGATAGGATAAATATCATGCCTTGATTTCATCAACGTAAAGTGGTTTGGAGATCTTATTAGTATAAAACTTGATCAACTGCTGGTTAGAGCCCACAAGCAAAAAAGATCTCAATGCAGAGCCAGAGGGAGACCATGAAAGAATAGAAAGACAACAAAAATCATTTTTCTCACAAACTACATTTCTGCTGCCATCAGATGTTTCTCAGCCCGACTAGTTATTGCTCTTGCTTCACATGCATACAGGAGTATAGGTTATATGTAGCACTTTAACGCTCTTTTTCTCACTGCACAAGTTCTTAGGCATTCATTATTTGATCAAAATTAACGCCAAGGAAAAGTTCCCAGAATAACAAGCAGATCACTGTTAGCATGGCCAGGTAAGTCGTGAACAGTGGGGCTCTGAAGGGGATATGTCTGATGAAGCACATCAGCAAGTGCTGTTATTGAGCTGCTGCAGACTTGACCTTTGACCTTTCACCCACCACATAGGTCAAGGTCCTCAACCAGCTCACACCAAGCCACCTTATCTTCTGCTATCTCCTGCAGCTCCACCCACATTCTCCACACATCACTCATCTCCATCTTTCAGTGAACCAGACCCTCACGGTTTTCTTTGAATCTATATCAAGCTCTTCTAGAGGAGCTGACTTCCCTCTTGGTTGGCTCAATGATTTATTTACGTGTCTTATTCATATTTGGATGGATTTTGTGGCTGGATCTTTCTACGTGATGGGATAGCCTGCCCTGAGCACAACCCTCCTTAGCTGCCTCTTATGATATGCATAAGTTATTTTGCTTCCCCTCTCGACCCTGGTATCACATGGGTGCTGCTGCAAACACTTGCTACATATTTCTCATCCTGATGTCTGGCAACAGAAAACAGGACACAAAATCAGCATGACCCAAACCACAACAGATCACACAACAGTCAGTATATAAGCAAGGTCACTTGTGAGTAAAACACATGGTAAAACTGTGGGTTACAATGTAAAAGGAACAATTGTACAGCATCACACACAATATGCCAAATTACTGGGGAAAAAAGCATCTCTTAATGAAGCTAATAAACAAGTGAAGTCAATTGTATATGAAGTGACTGTATATGTTTGACTATGCTATGGAAATGTTATCCAAAGTTTATAATTACACAATACACGGTGCTTATGCAAGCATGCAAGAGGTTTTAAAGTGTTAGAAGGAAACTTGCTCACACAAATTTATGCATGTCAAACAGCTTTAAACACAGCTGGTAAACAGGCATGCCATTTCCAGGGGACCAGACAGATGTGGTTTACAGAGGAATTATCATTAAGAATACCCTGGGCACCCAAAGATGGGATCAGTGTTCAACCACGACCAGCAACTCTGACACACTCAAGTGCTTGGTCAGATCATTGGTGAAAGGGCACACAATTCATTCCCTTCCATGATAACATTATCCTTCCCCTGTTCAACCTCAAAAGAAAAGTTATATTAGGTCCATCACCTGGCTCAGATTAATTATCATGTGACTGAGTCAACCGCATATAGGATATAAACTTGAAGGTGATTTCGAAGGTGTTTACTGGAGGTTGATGACCACAGTTGGACAATGAAACATGCATCTATCGTGCAATTCTGTCCTTGGACTAGGGGACTGAAGATGATTGTAAACAGGCCACAAAGACAGATAGCTCTCCCTGGAGATCTCTAAATGCCTTTTACAGCCCAGGATAGAAGAGATGTGATGGCTTTAGACTAGGTATTAACACCGGAATAGAACTAAAGCAAACCTGGGAAGATTAACCCGGTCAACAAACACCAGCAGAAGTCGGATGTGTCGCCCTAAAGGCACAAGTATCACAGCTCTGCTGTAAACTGGCAAACGCAATCATGCTCGAAAAAAACAAACTGCGGATGAACACAGAAGAAGAACTAAAGCAAGAGATGTGCATTATCTCTGCATCCTAGGATAAAAGATCAAAGATGTCTATACACTGCCTAGAATAGAACAGGAAAAACTCTCACCGAATGTATCTTTTATCTGTTTCCAATGTAATGAGAGTGAATACCTAAAAACCAACCCTTATAAGATAAGTTTTTCAAGGTTATATTCCGTGTTCTGGGATCTCTGTCACAATGTGGTCAAGCCATCTTCCTCATGCCCAGAAAGCCCTCGGTTCATTTTCAGACTGTTGTTCAGACGGTGAGTGCGATTTATCCAGAGATCCCAGAGGTCATCTTTGGAGCTACAGAGTTGGTGCTTTGAGCAATGCTCTCAGCAGACAACTTGCCACTCTGTGCAAGAGAGACAGTCAGATGCAGGTGTGCGAAAGAGACAGCCAGATAGAGGTCGACACTCTTGACTTTAACATTTTAAACCTTATTTATGTTGGGTTCAAATATGTGCTAAGTAAAACAAACCTAATGCAATGAAAACAACTGGAGTATTACTTTTATAAATGATGAGAAATATGCATACATATATAAATGGACTATTATTTAATGAAAGCTGAAACTATTTTGTTAACAGAAACAATTGTTTCAAAGACGATCTGGCAAGTTAAGCACACCCACATGCCAAAAAAAAAAATAACATAAATGTATGAAAGATATATGAGAATATTAACAGATGCCTGTATAAGTTACATAAACCATAATGTAAAAAACATACAACTACAATGTTAAACCGAGCATCACTAATTACATGAAGTAAATTGTAATTTATACGTGAACCCTAGCGTCGTTTGGTATATGAAGCAAATCATAATTTAATATGAGAACCCTAGAATTATATATAACAAATTTGGTACATAACTTCAATAGACAATGAGTATACCTCATTTAAAATTGGTTAAAGATGAAGGATTTATCCTAACACATTGATTTTCCTGACACCATGTTTTGTGCACAAGTGAGTGGCAACTTCACTCCTCTTTCCAGTAAGTTGACTAATTCAATACATCCAGAACAGCAGGCAGCACAGGGACTCAGGATAACATAGAAAACAGCACATAAAAATCCGATAGGCCAACCAAAGATTATGAGAATGATGAACCAAATCATGCTCCATAGCCATCCACAGTTAGCCATTTTGTGATAGCAGGTAGGTAACTGTAAATTACCAGGTGGCAGAAGTAGCTGAAAGCAAAAATGCCTTGCTTTTAATTACACCAAATTACGGTTATCACAGCAAAGTTTCTGTATCCAGCCAGCAAGTGTAAAAAAAACCTGTAAGAGAAAATGACACAAACTGAACATTACTTATGTTCCATAATTTTTCTGTATATTTGATAAAATATTTAAATAATGTTTGAAAATGGGGTTAATGAATAACGAAAAAAATAAATTTTTCACTAAAAATTTTCACTGACTTTATTCTTTCAGTTCCAGTCAACATGATTGACTCTTCCCTATGAATAAAAAAGTATTGCATAATAAGCTGTCTTATTTTTTAAGTTTGGTCCATCCATCTTAAGCAATATATATATATATATAAAATTAAAGAAAGTTAAATATACACCAAAAAACACAACATTTGATCTACGGGCACTGAAGAGTGAGGAGATAAAAGATAAATTCAACGTAGAGGTAAAGAACAGATTTGATGCATTGTCTGAAATATTATTTCAAGATGTCAGCGACCAATGGGAAATATTAAAGAAATCAGTCAACCAAGCTGCAGAAACAACCATCCCAAAAATAAACATAATGGGACGCAAGAAATGGAATGCTGGAAGACATCTTAAAACTCATGGAAATAAGAAGAAATAACAAAAATAACAAGGAAAAATATTAAGGGATTCACAGGAAAATTAGGAAGTTATGCAAAGAGGCAAAAGAAACGGCTTGAGGAAAATTGCAAGGAAATTGAAAACCATCACAACACCTGGAATACCAAATTAATGCACAAAAGAATTAATGACATCACTAACAAAAGAATACACACATCAACGGGTTGCTTAAAAACCAAAGATGGCAAAATCGTAATAGAAAAAGATCAGATTTTACATGCGCTGTCAAATTATGTGAAAGACCTTTATGATGATAAAAGAGAACAGTATGATCATCGGAATAATAATGAAGGACCATCAATTTAGAAGATGGAAGTTCAGAATGCTCTTAACCATATGAAAACTGGCAAGACCCGGGGTGCAGGTAACATCACGCCAGAAATGATCAATGCCTTAGAAGTATATGGAAAATACCAAGTCATCAGACTGCTGAACGCAATATACGATACTGGAGATCCATCCATCCATCATGTGCCATGCCGATAAGCATGGGCAGTCATGTTCTGCCATCTCACTCGATCACCAGAGTTGTGGATCAGCTCTGTGTTCCTGTCTCGACCATGCCACGTGGCCAAGCCATCCAGGTATTTACTTCTCGATCTTCCACTTGGTCTCTTTCCTACGATCTTGCCAGTTATCACCAAGTTCTCCAATTCATTTCTTCTCATAACATGCCCAAAAAATTTTGACTGTCTACGTCTAGTGACTCTAATCAGTTTACGATCTTCAATTGTTTCTTGAAGGACTTGTTCATTGGTTTTTCTGTCTGTCCATGGTATTCTTTGCATTTTTTTCAGAAACCACATTTCCACAGCCATCAGCTGTTTTTCAGCTTGACTGCTTATTGTCCACGCTTCACATTCATACAAAAGTATAGGTTCTATGTTGCACTTCAACACTCTTTTTCTCGTTTCAATTGATATCTTTTTATTGGTCAGTATGTTTTTCATCTTGCAAAAGGCTACCTTCGCAATGGCAATTCTTGTTCTAATCTCTTCAAGGCATCTCTCATCAGATGTTATTACTGTTCCGAGATAACTGAACTGATTCACTTGTTTAAGAATATCCCCATTTACTTGTATATTATATTATGGTATTTATTTCTTCCTATGACGACCATTACTGGTCAAAACTTAACCAGGATGCAAAAAGAAGAACAAGTTTCATAAAGTTACCAGCTCTAAATGCCAGCTGCTCGTCCTTTAAGAGTTAAATACACAGGGAAGTAATAAACCAGTGAAAAGTGTTCCAGGAAAAGAAAAACCAAAGTAGACTGCTTTGGCTTGGTCACAATATGAGACATGGATATCTACTTTTGAAAGGCAAAATCCACATGTAAAGAACAAGAGAACACCCAAGAAGCAAATACATCCCAAAGTCATGGAAGAACATCCAAGAAGCAACTACATCACAAAATCATGGAAGCACATCTAAGAAACAACTACGTCACAAAGTCATGGACGAACATCCAAGAAGCAACTACATCACAAAGTCATGGACAAATATCCCAGTTCAGACCTAGAAAGAGTTTGGTCAGAGGATGCTAAAGAAGTCTGGTTTTCGCAGTACCGCTTCCGAGTATGTTGAATACAAGATGTATATATTTAGTCTGTTTAAAATTTACACACTTCCGAGTATGTTGTATACAAGATGTATATTTAGTCTGTTTAAAATTCACGCAATTCTGGCTTTTAATTGTGGTTACTTTCCTTGGTTGGCAACAGGTCTACGATGGAAGTTCTTACAGGCTGTTAGAGCATTGCTTTGCTGATCCGGCAGCTTGTTCCAGATGTATTGTGTTACCTTTCCTCTGGAGTAAACTAGGCAGGCCGAGAGATGGATCATGCTGCATGGGCAACACATGGTCTCTACAATTCAGCCCAGGCTTTGTGCTATAGAGAGGTATTAACTGCATCCCTGGTCTTAACTGGTCTCAGAATCAAAGCGAGAGGTAGCAGTTACAGGTTATAAGTCCTTGTCAAGTGGCATAGACAGGGATGCCACAGGTTGCCTCTGATGGTGGGAGACACCTACAGGTGTTACTGATCAGCTATCGCCTGGTTAAGCTGGGGATCCCCCAGCCAATTGGGTGTTGATCCACCCCAACCTGCCTACTTTTTTATTGTTTGTGTCACAGACAGAGTATGTGAGATGTCAGATGGCGCATGATGGTGGAAATGACCCTGTGTTCACATGCATCCATTGTGGATGGACATTTACCACGCAAATTGGTCTGATCAGTCACATTCGCTATTGCCATGGGTTGTAGTTAATATATTTTTTTAAGCACAATGTAACAAACTATTGTTTGTCAAGACGGCAAGATGCCAATCCACTTCCTTCCAATGAGTATCTGCTGTGAAAACTTCTGTTCCACAAATCTGTTTCTTTTTTCATTACAGTGTCAAAATAATAAAATACATTTATATATACAGTGATCTAGCAGTACCCATACCGTGGCCCCTTGATCCAATACAAGGCAGTAACATTTGCATTGCTTTATGCACTGTCATTTGTTTGTGCACAAGGTGCCCCTCATTAACAGGGTCAGGGAAGAGAGAAAATGCTCCCATCGAGCGCCAGATATTTAAATAAAAAGGGAAGAAGAATGTTCTTAATAACCATCAGACGCCAGATATTAAAATAAAGGTTGTTATAAATAATTATTCATGGTATGTGCAAGCTGGCCCTTTGGAGAGCATATTTAATACACGAGGGTCTGAAACCTGGACAGTATCCAGACAGGAAGGAAATTACAGGAGAGGCTGTTGAGATGTAGTACTGTAGCAGAATGCACAGTGAATTGGACAGTCTATAAAGGGTCAAATGCACTACCACTTAACTCTTAAAGGATGCAGCAGTTTTGTCTATGTGTTCTCTTTATGTGAGATTTCATTCACAGCTATAGTATAAGCATCAGCTATTTCCATTTGAATTAGAACACCTCTGGTTATAAAGGAAATATTTCAAAACTATATCCAGGACACAAATGGAACAAAAAGATTGGTAAAGTTACCAGCTCTAAATGCCAGCTGCACGTCCTTTATGAGTTAAATACACAAGGAAGTAATAAACTATTGAAAAGTGTTTCGTTAAAAAAAACAACAAATAAATAAAGTGCTTTGGCTTGGTCATTATATGAAACTTGGATATCTACTTTTGAAAGACAAAATCCACATGTATAGAACAAGTGAACATCCAAGAAGCAACCACATCGCAAAGTAATAGAAGAACATCCAAGAAGCATCTACAAAACAAAGTAATAGAAGAACATCCAAGAAGCATCTACATTGTAAAGTAATGGAAGAACATCAAAGAAGCAACTACATTACAAAGTTGTGGAAGAACATTCAAGAAGCAACTACATTACAAAGCTGTGGAAGAACATTCAAGAAGCATCTACATAACAAAGTAATAGAAGAACATCCAAGAAGCATCTACATTGTAAAGTAATGGAAGAACATCCAAGAAGCAACTACATTACAAAGTTGTGGAAGAACATTCAAGAAGCATCTACATCGGAAAGTCATAGAAGAACATCCAAGAAGCAACTACATAGCAAAGTCATGGAAGAACATCCAGGCCCAGACCTAGCCAGAGATGAAAAGATCTGTCATGAGCAGAGGACAGTGGAGCGATATGATTGGACAACTTCAACACCAGCAGAGGACAATGGAGCGATACGATTGGACAACTTCAACACCAGCAGAGGACAGTGGAGTGATACGATTGGACAACTTCAACACCAGCAGAGGACAGTGAAGTGATATGACTGGACAACTTCGACACCAGTTTTGGAACTGAAATACACACCGGTTTTATATACCTCTGAAGTCGGAGTGGGTTCACCAGATGGCAAGGGACACCATTAATAGGGAAAGATAATCCATACGCAAAATTTAGTCCATCACTACTATAAATAGTGTGTATGGCCTACGCTTGAGTTCAAAGCGAGCGGGCGCCAAAAACATATACCAATAAAACCTGAACTAGTAAGCAAAAACAACAAGAAAAAGCAACACACAATTTGTTGAAATATTTGTACTATGATATTTAATTATTAGATAGTAAACAATATTTGATTCATCAAAGTAAAATCTTAGTTTTAAAACTGAAGAGCATGTTATCAAACAGTCAGAATGTTAGCCATACACATTGTGTTAAATCCTTGATAGCGCATAACGTGTTTAAACTTTCTCTTATGATGGCGGCTTAATGAGTCCATACCACACGTCAGTCAGTTGAAATTAAGTGTCAACTTCTTGCTCAGAAAGCAATGGCAAACTACTGAACATACAATTACCCAATAAATCACAAACAGCTAATAGAGGTTTGGGATCCTGCAAAAGACAGGCCATTTTTTTTAATAAACAGCTGTAAATTTTTTGGTCACGTTATGGGAAGAAATAAATTGGAGAACTTGGTGACAACTGGCAAGATTGAGGGGAAGAGAACAAGGGGAAGGCAGAGAAGTAAATACCTGGATGGCTTGGCCAGGTGGCATGGTCAAGACAAGAACACAGAGCTGATCCATTACTCTGGTGATCATGTGAGATGGTGAAACATGACCGCCCATGCTTATCAGCATAGCACATGATAATGATGAAACTGTGACAAGTGTTTGGACAGGCACTTTACTCCTCATGTGTGGGTTCGATTCCAGGCCGCGTCCTTCGGTTCACGAGTTAAATTTTTTGGAGACTCCTGTGGGTTGTCACTAGAACTACAGAGTTCATGCTTGGTGCGATGCTTTCCGCGTTGCGGAAAGAGACTGAGCCATATGGGATCAAACCCGATGCAATGAAGTTGACCCTGTCGACTTTACTCCTCATGTTTTCTCAGGAGCCAGTGAACCTGTTTTTTGCAGTCTAATAGAATGATGGAAATTTAGACACCTGGATATATTTCAAGTGCCATGGTGACAAGGACTTTCTACCCTGTATATGTCTAATAAGCCCCAGACAAATATGACAATAAAAAAATGATGACATTGCAGGTTAAATCTCTAGTGTGCCAACCTAGTTTGTTTCTTATAATTTGTCTAATGTGTGATCTAATAAAATAGTTTAGCTTCGAAGGTTAGTGGATCATTTCCAATACTCAATAAATATAATAAAATGTATGATGTCAACATCAAAAACTACAAATTCAACATCAAACCTCAGAGACACTTGTCTAAACTGCTGTTAGTGACATGTGACCAACTAGTAAACATTTTTAAAATGACCAACTTCAGTAGTTGGTAAGTCAACAACTTTCAACAAGGAAGAAATATTTTTCTCCTCCCAATGAGGAAACATTAACTTCATAAACTGAAATTGCTACGTGTAGCACTGTAGCTACCCAGGTACTTCAGTTCTAAAATACCATAACCAAGTCATAGATAAAACATAATTAAAACCATTCCGGCTACGCGCTAGAGATTGCTGTGCTACAGGTAGACATTTAAGTGTGCCGTACTGAGTCCTAGACACAGGGCAGTCACCTGTCAACTCAATGGTAGTTTACAAGTAGGACAGGCTGTCAGTCACAGCAGGGTAGATTGAGAGTTGAGTCACCCGTGACAAAAGTAGTGGTTTACTAATACTACCGCAATTTATTTTTTAAAAAAATAACTTATAAATTTATCTAACTTTATAATTAGCAATGAAGTTTACCTGATTTCTGCACGGAATTTGATCCAACAAGATATAAAACAATAACAATTATACGAAAATCTCTGCTCCGGACCCACAGGCGTCTGTGAAACAAATCGATGACAACACGGAAGCTGTGGCCACCTCGGGTTATTGCCCTTAAACGGCGCTTTGTTTTATGGCACCCCGGTGTCTCATTTCAAAAGTTGCCAATAATTATTGTCTCATCTTTTTCCCAACGGCAGCCGTGTTATCGTTGTGTTTAGCACACAGCTTAGGCTTGATACACGTATTAAGTTCATAGCAAGCAAATAAGATGAATAACTCGTGTGTGTATATATATATATATATATATATATATATATATATATATATATATATATATATATATATATATATATAGAGAGAGAGAGAGAGAGAGAGAGAGAGAGACAGTAAGCGGGGAAAGAAGACCCTGGTGAGCTTGACTCTAGTCCGACTTTGTGAAGAGACATGAAGAGTGTGGCATAGGTGGGAGCGCATGCGCAAATTGAAATACCATTACTTTTATCGTTTCTTTACTTATTCAGTTGTTAGCAACGGACGAACAATATCTCCGGCGGGCCTATTCCTGTTGGTTGCGGAATCCACACAGTCAGGCCGGGAGTCTGACGGTAGTACACGCTTACATAGGTCCGGGCCCTTACGATTGATAGGTGTACACGCTCATACAGGTCCAGACACTTTATTTGAGGCCTTCGGCTGCGGGATATGGCTGAACGACTCTAAGTCAAGTCCCACGGATGTGAGGGTCTGACCGCCACTCATCTCCTGCTCTTGGAGGTGAGAATTACCTCCTGCTCTTGGAGGTTTGATGCTGAGCCGCCAGCATCTGCAGCCTACCTTGTTCCAGACGTACTAGTTATCCTTTCCTCTGAAGTTAACAAGGCAACACCGAGAGAGGGATAATACTGCATGAGCAACACAATCACATGTTCTCTGAATCCATGCCCAGGCATTACGCGAAGGGATTTTGGCCAAATTCTAATCCACATACACTCGTCTGTCAAGACGGCAAGGTGCCAATCACTCTATATATCCATGGAGAGTTGTTCATGTAATTGTATCATTCATTCATTCAGTAGCATGTACTTTGCAGAACCTCGCTCCCATAACAGACCTAACTTCTATGTCATAAGCAAGATGTCCCCAGTCTGATACACCCATCTGGAGATCATCCGCTACATAATGCACCCATCTTCTCTTTGCCCCCCCCCTTTTCCCCTCTCTTCCCGGGGCATATTCTTCCCTCCATTATTGTTTTCTCCAAACTTTCATGACGTGTCAAGTGACCAAAATAAGTCAATTTTCTTTGTTTTATCGTCGTTAGTTGCCAACCTTCTTGAACTTCTTCAATATTCAGATCCTGTCGTATGGATGCATTTGTTCTTTTCTGTATCCAAGATATTCTTAGAACTCGTCTATAAACGTTATACTCAAAGGCATTTATGCGCTGTTCAGCTTGTTTATAGTAAGTGTCCAGGTCTCACAGGCTATGGTGCATTTATAAAGATGCATGCTCTTAAAATTATAATATTTGTAGGTTTATCAGTCCCACGCCACAATTTATTCAGTTGTAGTTTTGACAAAGTCTTGCGAACGCGATTCGTGAGCCGCTTACCAGGCGTTCGAAACGCAGCCGCGACCGATTTGTGCAGCAGACCGTGTCGCGTTGTGTTATAACGTGTTGGTATGGGAGCCGGTCGTTCAGAAAGCAATGGCAAACTACTGAACGTAAAATGTGCCTAGTACATCAACAGCAGCTGAAAATGCTGGTGTTGACTGCAACATTCTGCAAGGGCTATGCAACATTTTTTTTAAAGCAGTTTTTGAAGAGCAATAGGTATTCGTCTTTTAATTTCTTTCACTGTGTCACCATTGTTGGTAATTAATGACCCAAGATATTCGAAATGTTCCACCACCTCCACTATCAGTATATATAAGTATTTGTTTGCGTGCTGGCGAAAACTTTAGTCGCAACGTCAATATTATCATTTGTAATCGTGTTCTAGTAAAGGTTGCCCATTCTACTAATGTTTTGTGTTGATTGATTCGCTATTATAAAACTAATATACGACACAACCTTCTGGGTTATATCACCAGTTGTGGAAGGGTTTTTCATGCATCACTTGAGTGAACATGAAACTGGTCAATCAGTATCACATCACAGCGGTTATAAATATACATAATTGGTGAAACTGCAGTACAGCTGTAAAAATGCGATGAGTGAGTCGACGAAATGAAGCTGTAAAATCAATACGCTTTACTAAAAAAACACAATCACAGTTGATAAAATAGACTTTGGAGCTAAAGTCTTTATCAGCACACAAACATGCGCGCCATCGAAATGTAATTGAATCAGCATATGTTTGTTGTTTGTGTGCTGACGAAGGCTTTAGTCGCAACATCCATTGTGTCACTTATGTTTGTGTTCTAGCAAAGCTTCCCGATTATACTTCTCGTTGTCGTTGATTTACTCAGCAGCTATAAAGACAGGGCAAGCCCATAAGTGTCACCGCCCATCATTCATGGGCGCACGTAGTCAGCTATTTGCTTCTCGCGCAACCAGCGATCGTTTATGGGCAATATTGTGTGTCTCCCTAGTTCAGCCTCGATGTTTTACTTGCAAGTCAGCTATTTGGCCGTTTCATTTCTGCAAACACCGGGTTGAGCTGGGCAATTGAGCCAATTCAGCTCATGTGGGTCTGATGACATGAGTGTACCCATTCATGCCAGAATTATCGTGACTAAACCTCCCAAAGCATTGACTATTAGTCAGTTACAGGGTCGACAGACAGACCAGTTTTCCAGGAAGTCCCTGTTTTTATAAAATAATTTATTGTCCTTATAAATGCTTTTTGGATGCCTATTTTTCGCAGGTTAATCCTGTTAGATAAACAATTTTTAAATAACTCGAATTTTTTCTCGATTTTCAGTTGTTGAACTTTATAACCTGTGGCTGGGTTTAAAAACGAAAAAATAATTTATTGTCCTTATAAATGCTTTTTGGATGCCTATTTTTCGCGGGTTAATCCTGTTAGATAAACAATTTTTAAATAACTCGATTTTTTTCTCGATTTTCAGTTGTTGAACTTTATAATTATAACCTGTGGCTGGGTTTAAAAACAAAAATTTTCAGGCATTATCTGCTTTCATAAAATGAAAAACATGCAATAAGTCATTATCATTAAATAAAAGAAACAAAGGCTAAAATGTTATTTAGAACCTGTTTTGCTGTGTGGCAGCGAATCATGGAACGTTAATGATCAAATTAGGACAAGCTAGGAAGCAACGGAGATGTGATTCTTGAGACGATTGTTGCAAATACGTGGACTGCTTGAGTAACTAACAGTGATTGTCTGGAAGAGGCTAATAAAACTAGAACATTATATACAACTATCAGAAAAAGACAAAAAACATTCTTTGGTCATGTGATGAGAAGATAGGCAATGGAAACTATCATTACGACTGGAAAGATCATTAGTCATTAGTCGCGGTTCCAACATCACAGCAAAGGGTAGTCCCCATTATGCTCCGTTCACGTGCCAGTGAATATCACATAAAATGTTCTCCACTGCCCCATGTGAAAAGTGAAAAAGACAGGAGTCTCGACAAACAACGACCTGCTCAGGCACACTGTGCATAATGCCGCCGCCAGAATATCATCACCACAAAAGTTCTCTACGAAACATACAGTTCATCCTTGATGGAATTGGCAGTCACTTTCCCAACCAGATTGATTGATTGATCTAGGAACCGACATCACAGCATTCGGGACATTCCCATAAGCGCTCCGTCCCCATCCTCAGCAACCAGCGAAGAGTTCCAACACTAATAGTTCCAGTAGCAATCTGATTATATGTCCGTCTCTCCTTTCCTCTGAGCGTCGAGCGTCGGCCAGATCCCCTCGTCACTCCTCGCTGCCTCATTCTAACCAGACTATGGTGATCCATTTGCTCCTCCGAGGTGTACACGTGCTCCCACAAGGCCGCAACCACATCTGCCTTGTCAAAGACTATTCCCAACCAGATGTTCACCTACAGTCTCGATGTTTCTAGATGTTGTTCAGTTTCTAGATGTTTTTGTTTTTAGCCAACCACGCTATATTTCCTCCGAAATTAAGTTCACACAACAAAACCAAATCAGTGGGGGGAGGGGGGGGAGGCAAAGGCGGACCGAGAGAAATTATGCTGGGTGGGGGGGGGGGGGGGGAAGGGGTGAGACAGTGTGCAGGAATATCATCAACAGTGCAGATAGTGAACACCAAGGACAGAGACCTCCGAAGATACACGAACACCCACGCTAGTTGGCAGGGCACATAATGACAACGATGAGTGACAATATTAATTTGTGTAACATCTTTGATTCTAAGAAATATGTCCCAGTTTCTCGTTTACAAGATCTGGCAACAGTGGTCTGTTATAAAGACTGCCATACTAAATGGAGTATCAGCAAGTCGTGTCAGAACTGCATTTACCACCTCCATTTCTATTCTCAGGCTGGATGTCATGTTTGCGTATATACCACACTCTGCTCTGCAATGATCCTGTCCCTAGCTGTGAAACTCCTTCTCAATCTCTTGTCTTGCTGCAGAGATCCATCAGTATATCTATTGCATCATCCTCTCCAGAGATATCCTCTGTTATGTCTTATTTTCAGCTTTGCTCTCTCATTTCACCACTCCCTATATTTCCTGTCAAATGTTATGTGAATTTGAAGTTATTTTGCCATTTCTCCGTGTATGTAAATCCATTCCACCCCAATTGGACACATCCTCGACCCGCATGACTTTCGTTATTGTCTTCTCTCCCATTCGTAACACACCTTTCCTTGCTGTCAGTGATGTTCCTTAATAGGGAATGCATGATTTGACTTATAACTCTTACACATACGCTTATAGATTTAGCCTGGGTCAAGGCATATATCGACTTAATTGGGAGGAGGCCCATGATGTATAACATTGTGATAGAAGTATCTCTAGGCAGCCCAGTACTATTCACAAGCTTTCATTTTAGATATTCACCAATCTTCTGCAGTGAGTTACATACAGTATGAGTATTCTCTTCTTCTGCATAGGATGATTATATTATCCTATGCATCAGTTGAGTAACTATATTCTCCTATATAGGAGAATATTTTACATATATTGTACTTAAGAAGCAGGGATATATGGTGCTAGGCTTATATTTCTATATATCAACAGGCATTCACTGGGTGATGTGGTCTCCTTTACTTCTGAAGGCATGACCTAGTTTCCATTTTAGGCTGGGTCGGCGGGAAGCCCAGGTCAATTATTACAAATGAAGATTTGCCCTGATGCGGATCCAACTTACGATCATGGACTGGCAGACAAGTGTCTAGCCACTACGGTACCACAGCCATCATATATCAATAAAGCAGGTATCATCATCATGTGCCATGCCGCCAAGCATGGGTGGTCATGTTTCACCATTTCACACAATCACATAAGTCGTGGATCAACTCTGTGTTCTTGTCTCAACCATGCCGTGTGGCCATGCCATTCAGATATTTACATCTCTGCCTTCCCATTGTTCTTTTCCCCTCATTCTTGCCAGATGTCACCAAGTTCTCTAGTTTATTTCTTCTCATAATGTGCCCACAAATTCTTGACTATCTATGTCTAATTTCTCAAATCAATTTACTGTTTTCATTTGCTTCTTGTAGGACTTGCTCTTTGGTTTTTCAGTCTGTCCATGGTATTCTTTGCATTTTCTGCAGAAACCACATTGGATGTTTATCAGCTGGTTTGCTCATTGTCCACATTTCACATGCATATAAAAGTACAGGTTCTATGTAGCACTTCAACTCTTTCTCGTTGCAATTAAGTGCAATATAACAAATAGAAAACAAAAACACACAGCAGCATCAGTTATCCAAGTGACTGTATTCTATATTCATCAAGATAATATCTCAAAGGAATGTACAAAATATTGTAATGGACATACAAGAAATTTTGAACACATTTCATTCTTAGGTAAAATTATAAATAGCAGATTTTCTGGAGATGATTAAAATGTCAATATTTCATGCGGTTTTCATAATATGCTTCTCTGAGAATATTGTCAATAGCAATAACTGAGATTTCACCAAAGAAAATCTCCAGAATTGGCATCTGAAATGAATGAATTGGGAAAGACAGCTCAGGTGGTAGAGAAGATGAAATCTAATAAGATTAGCATTTTGGGATTATGTGAAAGAGGATGGAAGGGAGAAGCAAAAAGCTTCTAAACACAGGTGAAACAGGTCTATTCTCAGGCCATTCAAAATTACCTTCACAGTGAAGGAGTGGCTCTAATGCTACTCGAGAGACAAAGAAAGCACTAATAGAGTGGGGAGTAGTGAATTCTAGAATAATAACAGCAACATTCACAACCTCCACACACACACATACAAAAAAAGAAAGCATGTATGAATACGATCCAGTCTTATGCACTATTACAAGATAATGTGAATAAGTTAAAGAGGACTTTTAACATAAAATTTCAGATTACTATAGTTAATCAAAGAAATGGCAATATAAAAATGTTGATGGGTGGCCTGAATGCCAAGATATGATTAGACAATAAAGATTATGAAAAGACCACGTGGAAATACAGACTTGAGGAAATTTATGAAAATGGAGAATTATTCACCAATTGTTTGCACAGTGAATCAATATGTCATAAGAGAAAGTGTTTTTCCACATAAATTAATACATTAAGCAATGCTGGTATCACCAGATCACAATCATCATCAATTGCCTTAATGACTGACATGGGCATTCATGCTTCTCCACATCTTGTTATCTTATGCAGACAAACGTGGTGACATTATAAGGACAGTTTAAAGATGGCCACCCCACTTTTGACATGCACCAAAGAGGAGCAGCGCTCTGTTAATCGTTTTTTTAAAAATCAGTGAAGGGGTGAAATCTATAGAAATTCTTTGGCGAATGAAGGTCCAGTATGGCGATGTATGTCTGTCAGTCCAGCAAGTGTATGAGTGGAGTAGGAAGTTTCAAAATGTGTCAGTCCGATGAAAGTTACAACAGGTGGTGCATGAGCAATTAAACAAGTGACCAAGAGAATTTTTTTCTACAGGAATCCAAGCATTTTATCGGCACTGGAGGGCTTGCATTGAATGCAGTGGTGACTACATCAAAAAATGATACAACTGTTCTCTACTTTTTCAGAATATATTCACACACACACACATACAGAACATTTCAGGTTTTCTTTTGAAGCCCCCTTGTAATTATTCATATGTTAACACTGGTTCTATCAACATGCACAAATTCTTTTTATTACCACCGAAGACAGGGAATTATTGCATAAAATGTTCTTCATTTGATAAATTGCAGTTCTTGCTTGTCATATTCTGTTCTTTATCTTTGTGATGCATCTTCCATCTGATGTTATCCATGTGCCTAGATATTAGAATGTCTGTACTTGTCCCAAATTCATAAATTTGACTTTACTTGCATATTTAAGTAAGATCAAAATACAGAAAACCAAATTTAGCATATCTGTATTAACAAGAAATTTAGATCATCTCTATATAACGAAGCAGTTTTTAGAGGAGCAGAGATGTAGATACAGATTACCATCTGCTGATAAGTAAACTTATGTTCTAAGTCAAAAGATACTCACTATTTATAAAGACAAAAATCAATACAATGTTGAATATCTCATAAATGAAATGACTGTGAAACAATTTATGGTTATGTCACTAACAAGTACCCGTTCCTGCAACTGTTATAAGGTGAGGTGGGTTCGGTAGACTGCTGGCAGCAAGTCAAAAGCATTTGGAACATATAGAAGTCCTTGTAAAAAGGCAATAAAAAACCAAAAAAATAAACATGGATACAGCCACAAAACCCATTAAAAATAAAAGAAAGTAAAAATAAAAAGCAAACTTAAGCAATAGCAAAACCACAGCTACTAAAGTTAGTGCCCATGAAAAGATACATAGAAGTTAATAAAGAAGTTAGAAAACAGATAATGGTGGATAAAAGATAATATTTGGATGGCCTAGCAGGCAAAACAGAAGTAGCAGCATAGAAAGGAAACCTCAGTGGCCTATACAGCACCACAAGAAAAGTAGGAGAAAATTGTAATCAATCAAGCGAACTTATAGAAAAATAGTAACGGGAAAGCTGCTGATCCAGATGCTATCCCAGCAGAAGCTATTAAAGCAAATATGAACACCTCAACTGAATTACTATACAAAATATAGTTCACAGATAAACACACATAGTATTGTTAGAAGAAGAAGGAAGTAGAGATTAGAGCACGCACTAGACAACATAAAAATTTGAAAGCTATAGTTACCGGTAATGCGACGGTAGGCAGAGGATCTCTGTAACGAGATGATGGCTATGGTCTCCTGCCAGTATGGTCACTGCCAGGAAGGAAAGCAATGGCAAAAGACCTTCTTTAAAGATGCCTAGTTTATCAATCATGATTCATCAAATCACATAACATCACAAGAAAAAGATAGAAACACTGAAATTAGCTGAATATGATACTCGGTGAGAAAACCTGTTAAAAGCATAACAAGAAAATCCTTTCTCTGAAACCAACTGGGAAAAAGAAGTAGAGTTAGATCTAAAACTCATGGAAAAGAAAACAGAGAAAGAATTTATAATATGGGGAGGACATGAAGGGAGCCACAAGAGATGGCAAAAGATAAGAGGGATTAGTATGATTTGGTTGAGGGTCTATGACAAATCAGGGCATTTTTTTTTTTAAAAAGGCAGAAAAGAAGAGAAGATGAAGAAGAAGAAGAAGAAGAAGAAGAAGAAGAAGAAGAAGAAGAAGAAGAAGAAGAAGAAGAAGAAGAAGAAGAAGAAGAAGAAGAAGAAGAAGAAGAGTTGAGATGTGTGCTGAGTAAATATATTACTTCTAGAACATTTATACAAATATTACTTCTAGAAGATTCACACAAAAATTACTTTTAGAACATACACACAATTATTATTTATAGAATATTCACACATGCTAGTGTACTTTATGAAAACATTACTCCTAGAACATTGCACAATTATTATTTCAGAACATTCACACAATCATTACTTTTGGAACATCCACACAAATGAATATGTCCAGAACATTTACACAAATATTAATCATACAATACTCACACATGCTAGTGTACAGTACATACATATTCAGACAAACATTACTTTAGTATATTTACAAAATTATTGCTTCTAGAATATTTAGACACCTTTATAAAAACATTAGTTCTAGACCATTCACACAAATAATACTTTTAGAACATTCACATACATTTTACTTCCACAAACATTACTTCTGAAAAATTCACACAAACATTTTTTCTAGAACAGGCACACAGGCTAGAGTACTTTCTAGAACCATTAGTTCTTGAACATTAAAATACTGGGAAGGTTAACCCATTCAATAAATGCCTGAAGAAGTCGGATGTGTCATCCAAAAGATGCAAATATTGCTGCTCTGCAGTAAACAGGCACAACGCAGTTATGTCCAAAACAACATTCAAAATGAACGCAGCAGCAGAAGAAGAAGAACATTAAAATAAAATACTTCTAAAATATTAACACAGATTTTACTTCTAAAATCACACACACAAGCATTGTTTCTGGAACAAAATATTAATTCTAGAACACCCACACTAATAATACGTCTGGAATAATCACACAGATTTTACTTGTAGAATACATTCACAAGCATTATTTCTGGAATATTCACACAAGCTTAAGAAGTGTTTGGCAACGTTACTCTGGAACATTCAAATACAAATCACCCATTTACCACTAAGAGAAAAGTCACTTCTGAAATATTTTCAGAATATGGATGCTGTCTCCATAATCTAAACAGGCCATGGAATTTTGACCAATTGATTTGAATGTTTTCAGATTTGATTAAATTTGGTCAATGCTGGATATTTTACATTCTAAGATTTTATTTGTTCGCAAGAATTATTTGTAACTTTAGTTTACACAATCTTGGTAAAGATAGTCCCATGGCAGTAACTGTAGAAAGAGTGTAAAGCATCAGACTTTCACATATATTACATCATGACATAATGATGTTAGGGTGACTAGTTCCCCCGCCTCACTGCCGTTCCTTCCCAGACAATTTCCAAAAAGTTCTTAAATTTATCTGATACCAATTTTATGAGGCGGGACTGACCCCAACTGGATCCGAGCAGATCTATCCACTGCTGGGGATTAAACCTGGACCTCTGTTTTGGTAAGCAAGTGCACTAACCATGATGCCACTATAGTTCACAGTTAATTTTAGTAGCCTTTCTTAACTGATGACCTCAAAGCTAGAAGTTCATTTAGAATTATCTAAGACATCCATGACATCAAGAAATCAAAAGTGATCAATAATCCTGCGGTATTTAGCTTCAGAGACATGATAATTGCTCAATTGCTCTTCAAAGACTAAAACTGAATAAATTATGGAATGGGACAGACAGAACTACAAAAATTAGATTTTTAAGAGCATGCATCTTTCCCATTAGGAAGAATGAAATACCACAATGTAATATACAAGTAAATGGGAATATTCTTCAACAAATGAATAGGTACAATTATCTCGGAACAGTAATAACATCTGATGGGAGATGCCTTGAAGAGATTAGAACAAGAATCGCCATGGCAAAAGTAGCCTTTAGCAAGATGAAAAACATACTGACCAATAAAAAAAATGTCAGTTGAAATGAGAAAAAGAGTGTTGAGATGCTACATAGAAACTGTACTTTTGTTATAGATGCGAAGCTTGGACAGTGAGCAGTCAGGCTGAAAAGCATCCGATGGCTGTAGAAATGTGGTTTCTGAGGAAAATGCAAAGAATACCATGGACAGCCAGAAAGACCAATGAACAAGTCCTTCAAGAAACAAATGAAGATCGTAAACTGATTAGAGACATTAGACGTAGACAGTCAAAATTTTTTGGGCATGTTATGAGAAGAAATGATTTGGAGAACTTGGTGGCAACTGGCAAGATCGAAGGGAACAGACCAAGGGGAAGACCTAGAAGTAAATACCTGGATGGCTTGGCCTTGTGGCATGGTCAAGACAGAAACACGGAGCTGATCCACGACTCTGGTGATCGAGTGAGATGGCAGAACATGAGCCCACGCTTACCGGCATGGCACATGATGGATGGATCTTTCTCATTGCAACATACGCCTGTGAGACCTGGACATATACTAAACAAGCTGAGCAGCGCATAAATGCCTTTGAATATAAATGTTATAGACAGGTTCTAAGAATATCTTGGGTAAAGAAAAGAACAAATGCATCAATACTTCAAGAGCTGAATATTGAAGAAGGTTGGCTATTAAAAACGATAAAACAAAGAAAATTTAAATATTTTGGTCACTTGAAACGTCACGAAAGTTTGGAGAGAACAATAATGGAGGGGTATATGCCTGGGAAGAGAGGAAGAGGAAGGCCAAAGAGAAAATGGGTGCAGGGTGCGGTGGAAAATCTCCAGATGGGTGTATAAGACATGGGACATCTTGCTTATGATCGAGAGGTTTTCCAGAAGGTTCTGCAAAGGACATGCTACTGAATGAATGAATGACATGATAATATTTATAGGCGTTTTGCTCAATTATGCAGATCACTCTACATTTCTGCCAACATGTTTCTTTAGAGAATATGATTTCAACCACAATATGATCACTGATCATCTGTGTTTTATGGGGGCTTATCAGGGAAGCAAAGAATAATAGCAATGTAATCTATTATGCATGTCATAGGCGTCCACTAAGGAAGGCTGGCTTGATGCTGGCTACCTTATTCCATAGACAATTTTAGCTGCACAATTCAAATTATTATGAACAAATCTACAAAAGGCTTGGTGTGGGTTGGTTAATGGTCTATGCTTCCTTGGGAGAAGAAAGGCAGAAGAAGAAGAAGAAGTAGAAGAAGAAGAAGAAGAAGAAGAAGAAGAAGAAGAAGAAGAAGAAGAAGAAGAAGAAGAAGAAGAAGAAGAAGAAGAAGAAGAAGAAGAAGAAGATCACTGATGAAGCTGTGGTAGCATAGTAGTGTGCTTGCTTACCAAGACAGTCGTCTGAGTTTAATCCTGATCAGCCATCTATGTATTACCAGAGCCTCTAGGGAAACAATTGTAACACTGTAACCCCATTCCCATAGAAAACTTGAGCTGCAAAGTCCAACCAACCATGAAGAAGTCAACAGATAAACACAGAATATCTCAGCCAAGCAAGATGAAGGAAGACTCTTCTAGAACAGGGATGATGCAATGCAGAGAAAGCCGCAAGGAGTCTGAATATCTTCTTTTGCCTTGGAAAATCTTAAGAACTGGCACCTGGGATGTTAGAACTATGTATGAATGGGGAAAGACAGCACAGGTGGTGGAAGAAATGAAATATTATAAGATCAGCATGCAAATGATATAGAAGGGGATCTAAAACTTATTGAGAAGAGAATAAGAGATGGACATGATGGGAAGAACAAGGAGGGTACTGCAGAAGATAGCAAAAGATAGGACATCTTGACATGAGTTGGTTGATAGTCTTTGTTCCAATGTGGGATTACAGGAGAAGGAGGAGGAGAAGAAGAAGAAGAAGAAGAAGAAGAAGAAGAAGAAGAAGAAGAAGAAGAAGAAGAAGAAGAAGAAGAAGAAGAAGAAGAAGAAGAAGAAGAAGAAGAAGAATCCCCAGCAGTTTAGAATTATTTTCTCTGACCAGTATGGCTAAGGGGTCAATCCAACTTTATACAATGGGTACCAGGTAATTTTCAGAATTTTATGGAAAGGAAGATGGCAACAAAGGTAATTGGCCATCCCGCCTCACTATGTCACAGCGTAGAATATGTGCGTTTCTAATACTTCACAATCTGATCACTGCATCTGCCATTGAGCCACCTGAAACTAAAATCATTGTTGGGGTTCTTGTGAAGTTAAATCTTCAACATTTTGATTTTTTCAACAATAAAATCCTATCTTTTGTTGTTTCTTTGTTGATTTAACCTGCAATTAGAAAGAAAACATAGATATTTAAGAAACAATAAAAAAAAATGATGACAACTATACAGGCAAAAATCAAAAGACAGCCATAATATCTTTATTATAAAACTAACTATCATCAGTATCATGTGCAATGCATTGTGGAACACTCCTCCTCCTCCCCCTCCTCATTTTCTTCTTCTTCATATACTTTCAAACATCAACATAAATATATTTAAAGAAAGCAGCAGTCAATTTGAGCTTATTGACATCTCCATAAAGTTTATCCTCAAATGGAGCGGGCACAGGAAACATTTTTCTCTATTCTGCATTTTTTGACACTCTTGCAGCAAATATGTAATCAACATTTTACAAATTCCAGATACATTCATCAGTTTCTCCTATCTTTAGTTTATTAAACAAGTGTTATTCCAGCCTGTTATGTCCTGTCTGGGGTTGGAAGATTGCTTCTTGTTCACTTTGGTTAAGTTGGTAATATGCATCATCTTTCTGGTGGCCTGGATACTCTGATTCCCATTTGGTTATATAATTGCTTCTTTTAAATCTCTTGGCTTGATTATAGATTACATCTACATCAGGCTGAGGTAGTCTCCCACATTCCTTTGCCAGTCTGTCAGCCTCCTCATGTCCATGTATGATGCAATGAGATGAGATTGATGGTATTGTAAGTGTTTTAGATTTCTGGCATAGTTCATGGAGTGCTGCTCTTAGCTCTGCTAATTCTGCACTATTTTTGCTCTTCAGTATTCAGAGAATAACTTTGGGTCTGTGAAGAGAGCTATATGTTTCTCTTTATCTTTCTCTTTACCATTTCTGTGGTAGTTTTTGAGACCTCTACTTCTGCTCTGAAGTTACCTGCATGGGTCCATGTGCTACATGGGTAATGTTCTTTTACGTAGTTTAAGGTTGTTTTTCTTCTTTCTATTTTGTTCTGATTCTTTTTCTCAATACCAACAATGTTTTTCTATAATCTCAAGCAGGTACTGTTATCTCCAAGCTGGGAACCTGCGTGCCTTGTAGATGGATTTAACTGTTGATATATTAAGTTGGGGTCTATCCTGATTTTGTTGTTGCTGTAGGTGTGAATTCTACAAAGTTGGTGAGGTGCTCAGAAAATTATGTCAGGCAATAAATCATGCAACATATTGTCTTCTGTGTTTACAGTTCATTACAGAGCATCTTCCGTGCCACTTCATCAACCCATGTAGTTTTTACTTCCTCTGTCTTTGATATTATCGCTATTCCCAATTTTCACAACATTCTCCAGATCCTCTCTTCTCATAACATGACTAAACAAATTATGAGTGTCTTCTTCTGTTGTGAGTAACCACCCATCTTTGTGAATTTGCCTTCTGCAATACTTGCATTCTGGTCTTTTTAAATGTCCAAGGGATTCTCAGCATTGCATGAAGAAACCACATTTTTGTGATCTCTACTTTCTTTCTCATCTTGGTATGCCCATGTTTCTTCTTAGTTTTCTTTTTATTCTAATTGTGATGTCATCTTTGATGATTACACTGTCATGCGAATTCTCAAGATGAACTGTTTTTGGAAGTTTCTTGTTGGGTCCATACAGCATACAGAATTAGGAACATGATTTGTTAATTTTGCAAGAACTATGCATAATTCCCCACCATACTGTGCTGTTACCACCCCATTTGTTCTTATTTTAATTTATAAACCTTAGCATTTTAAATAAAATATTGTTTCAACCAAGTAACTCTCTCTCTCTCTCTTTCCCTCTCTATCTCTCTCTCTCGCGCACACACACATACACTTCTTCTTCAGCTGCCTAGTTCAGAGAAGACTAGCAATCATGACTTTCAAATCCAACTATCTACTTCTGCTGCTACTACTATTACTGCAACTACTATTACTGCAACTACTATTACTGCAACTACTATTACTGCAACTACTATTACTGCAACTACTATTATTACAACTACTATTACTGCTACTACTATTACTGCAACTACTATTACTGCAACTACCATTACTGCTATGGCTACTTATAATATCTATACTGCTACTATTATAGTACAGATACAACTACTGCTACACTGTTGCTAATACTTCTTATAATAATCACTATAATTACAACTATTACTACTACTACTACTACTACTACTACTACTACTACTTCTACTACTACTACTACTTGTAACTACTGTTACTACTACTTGTTGCTATACTCATAATATTACTTCTACTACTTATATTGCTGTAATTACTAATACTAAAACCAATGCTACTACTATAACTAACACTATTGCTACTGGTACTACTGCAACTACCACTGCTGCTACTATTACTAGTAACTACTGCTATTACTACTTCTAGTTACTACTACTACTTGTAACTACTACTACTTGTAACTACTACTACTAGTAACTACTACCCCCGGGAAGGTTAACCCGGTCAACAAATGCCCGCAGAAGTCGGATGTGTCGGCCTAACGGCGCAAGAACGCAGCTCTGCTGTAAACAAGCACAACGCAATCACGTCCGAAAAAAAGTCCGGATGAACGCAGAAGAAGAAGAAGTAACTACTACTACAAATGCTATTACTATAACCACCACTATTGCCACTTCAACTAATTGCTATTACTGGTAACCACAACCACCACATATAACTACCACCACCACTACTACTACACAACCATCTGCAGAATGCTGTAAGTTTTGTGGATTACTCTTGTTTTTGTGTTAGAAATTGAACATCTTATATGTAGATCTGTATGGGGCATATGCCTGACCCAGCCCAGAAAAAAGAAGTCAAATTCACCATGAAAAAACACACACCTGGAAAACCCTGAAAAAGTGTGGTGAATTTGGCTATGACTCATGAGTATAACTAGAAAGTAGAAAGTTTTTTTTAGCTAGAACCCACAGGATGAATGAAAATGTGGGAGACATAACAACACATGGAGAACAGAATGAAAGACAGATGTGTAATATAGAAGAACAAGGACACACTAGAGACAGCAACAGATAGGACATCTTGGCCGAGTTCACTGAGGGTCTTTGCCCCTCTAGGGCATCAAGAGCAAAAGAAGAAAGAGGAAATGAGTCACAGGTAGAAAATATAAAAAATTAATTTAAAATACAAAGTTTATGATTACATTTTTTGAGCCACTTATAAACACATTTTAAAGTGTATAGCTGTGTGATAAACTCACAACTAAGTGATTCACTATTTGTAAAATGACCTGTTTATATTTTCCACATCTGTCTTTTGATTGGATGGATATGTCACAAAATTGAGATGCGGAAACTGCTTGCGGTTGTTACTGCTGCCATAGGCTGTACTGTTGGAGTTGCTCCCTCCTGGCAGGCCATAACTGTGACCTAATTCTTGTAGCTGAAGTCTTGCACGACCACCCCCTAAAATTATACCAAAATGATGTTAGTTAAATTTAACAAATTCAGTGGCAAACAAAAAGTAGTTTTGAACCAGACATGGTACACAGTCAACTCAACAAGTATTATAATGTACATTTCCATTCACTGAACATTAAAATGGGGGAAGATACCACGAAACAAAACAAATAAAGCGGTGACCCTAGTATGGCGATATATTATCCTTTTGTCCAAATGGGAAGTCACATTTGGTGATATATATTTTTAATGACTGTGCAGTGTTTGAAAATATTGCTGGTCCAAGTTTTGTATTTACCAATTATGCTGCATGAACTTTACACTACACAGTCATTAACAATACACCCTATATTATCCTTTGGCACAGAATCAGTTAAGACAGGTATTTCTAGAGGTGATGTTTTATTGATGAACTACTGCTCGTGGCACCTGGACAGACGATGGTTTGTTACATTGTGTATCAAAATAACTACAACCCATGGCCCAGGACCAGGGATGAAGTTATATCTCTCCATAGCACAAAACTTAGGCTTAATTGTAGATACCATGTGTTGCCTATGCAGCATGATCCCTCTCTCGGCTTGCCTAGTTTTCTCCAGAGGAAAGGTATCACCAATATAACAAGACAAGCTGCAGAAGCTGCCATCTATTTTCTACTTATGAATTATGTTGACAAATTTTCTACTTATGAATTGTGCTGACAAATTTTCTACTTATGAATTATGCTGACAAATTTTCTACTTATGAATTATGTTGACAATGAACAATTTAAAACCTATGGAGAACACATGACCATTCTAGTCCTAACCCCGCCCAGTCTATCTGTGTGCTGTGGAGAACACATGACCATTCTAGTCCTAACCTCACCCAGTCCGTGTGTGTGTGCTGTGTAGAACACATGACCATTCTAGTCCTAACCCCACCCAGTCCATGTGTGCTGTGTAGAACACATGACCATTCTAGTCCTAACCCCGCCCAGTCCATCTGTGTACTGTGGAGAACACATGACCATTCTAGTCCTAACCCCACCCAGTCCATGTGTGCTGTGTAAAATCATGACCTGGTTGCATTCTATTATGTCACTCTAAAATTATGGAGGAGTTGCAGTTCCGGTCTCGCACACTCCACTTGTTTCTGAGCTTGGAGAAGGGATGAGAGCTCTGTAACAGTCTCTGTAGAGATATTTTGGTAACAGGTTGGGAGGAAAGTCTTGACACTAAGGTAACCTCACTCTGATACATGCAAGGACAAAATCACCTGACCGCCAATGCATCAGACTTAAAGAGTTACAGCTCAGTCTTCCAAAGTGCCCACCCAATTAACCAATTCATGAATTAATTAGAAAACATCTTATAGTGAATAAGATCCACTATCATCCTCTACTTTTGATACTCTGCATTGGATGGTGACATCTATGGTGTGGTTGATATAGCTATTGTAGAAATATGTATTTTCTGAAGGGAACACGTGCCCCATACACCAAGCATCTTTCTGTGGTAGATTTTCTACTATCTTTCTTTTTTGTTAATCCAAATTTATTTAATAGAATGTCCATTAGCCAACACAAGCAATTTCTTCCCAGGATTTGTTGCCTGGGTTGGTCATCCTGGTCATTCCGTTATCTCAATGTGGTGATGTCATCTGCATCAACAGATGAATAACCTCTGGCCAAATTGTCTTTAGCCAACCTCTTTTTTGCCTTTTTATGGTCCCTGGTGCAACATTTGTGGTAATGCAAGGGCCTCTTCTGAGGTCTCTTTTCTTTCTTATTGATAAAAGCCAGTTTAATTTCAACATTTATTTTCTGCAAACCATGCCGTCTGTTACTGTTCTTTCCAAACCAATGATATTTGTTGTCACCAAAATTTTTTTGTTTCCGAGACATAAGACTGTACATAAGCCAACTGAATATTATAATTACACATTTGCATTTACATTAATGAATACTCGCATTGCTTAGGAAGAAAACATTTGTGTGTGTGTTCTTCTTAATTATCTCAAAAATATGAGAAGAAATTATGTATTTTCATAACAAATAAACTATAATAAAAGCAGACATTGTCATACAGCATAATTCCTGTGCGGTTTAACCTCAAGATCAAGTGTAGGTTGCTGTAGTAGTCTGGCTTTTAGACCTCACAGCAACACTTGATCAACAGTTATTACACGGAGACAAGCAAAAAGACTCCACTCAATTGAGTGATGTGATGATTGCCAACTTTTTATTCACCGATTATCACATGACCTATTAGCAGCAAATTATACAGATAATCAAAGCATGGAACCATTACGATTAGTTCTAATATGTTTTCTACATTCTTTACATGTATAATTAGGCTTCAGCACACATAAATATGCTAATCATTTTTGTTCAGACAGAAAGCAAAAGAAATCCAAAATGTTTCTTTATGCCGGCTTACAAAGTGATTATTATCATTCACTCGCCACACTTTCAACTTCAGACAGAGAGTTATGACCTTTTTGTCTAATTCCCAGCACAAATGCTGCTGTGTCAACTCTTTAAGTTGTCCTGTAGCCCTATAAAATCTCCCTGACAACTTTCACAGACATTGTTGTCCAGCAGCCCTATTAAACTCCCTGACAACTTTCACAGACATTGTTGTCCAGCAGCCCTATTAAACTCCCTGACAACTTTCACAGACACTGTTGCCTAGCGGCCTCATAAAATCTCACTGACAATTTTCAACTTTAAAATTGAAATATATTAAGCTAAGCACAGACAAGGGTATATACCTCTTTGGCTACCAGTGTCCTCTTCAGGATATGTTGCGTTGTTCCAAACAGGGCTTGCAGGTAACTGCATGTTGGTGACCTTGACCAGAACATTTGGTTTGCTTCGAGCAATACCTGGCAATCCTGTTTCTAGGATAGCAGTAGACTGCTGGATAAATGAACAGAAAATTAATGACACATGGTCATTGGTCACATAGTCAAGAATTCATAATTTCATTGAAATATAAATTTAGTTATGAATATTTGGCTTTTCTTTGTCTCTTAACTGAGGTAGTTGTTTAGATGCAAACTCATTTTATCCTTAAAAACTGGTTATTGTAGAACTGACAAAACTTTCTGTTTTCCATTGTTCGTTAACAAACTCGGACAAGATAAGTCCCCATCTTCAAAATGAAGGTAAATTACAGTAGATCTCTAGCGTTTTTGTCTCTTTCCATGTTGGTACAGTCTCTTTCCATGTTGGTACAGTCTCTTTCCATGTTGGTACAGTCTCTTTCCATGTTGGTACAGCGTGGCAAAGACCACACAAAAATTCAGGGATATCGAGTAATAACCATGCAGAATACAATTGGCAAACTGCTGGAGAAGGTAATTGCCAGAAAAATATCAAGCCAGCTAGAGAGGCAAGGTGTTTTCCCACCTACCCTGGGAGGATATCGCCCAAAAGAGAAACCTGGACCAATGCAGCAGTTTTTGCCCATGATGTTTATGAAGGTTTCCAGTCAGGCATTGAAACCTTTGCTGCAGCGATTGATCTGGAGGACGCGTACAACAGAGTACCATTGGATTTTCTAATGCTTCAGCTTCTTGAACTCAAGATAAGTCCGTTCCTCCTTAGTTGGATCGCTGTAGCCCTCTTCCAACGGAAAGTAGTTTTTAGATGTGGCAGTTGGACGTCGGAACCAACAACAATATATCCTGGCCTACCACAGGGATCACCTTTATCTCCGGTCTTGTTCAACGCCTACACTGAGAGATTCACCAGCGAGCAGATCACTGGACCTGGCAGGACATTGTCATATGCCGATGATGTTTTAGTGTATCGTCAGGGTAAGGATAAAGATCAGGTTGCTGTGGAACTGCAAACTGAACTCAATCGCATAAGTACTTGGTGTGATGAAGCTGGGGCAATGGTCAACCCAACAAAGGCAACAGTGACATGGTTCTCTTTGAATAATCATATTGTGAAAGAATACAGGCAATGAATTACCTGGGGATACGTTTTGATCGAAGCCTTGCTTATAATGAGCACATAGACCAGGTGATAAAGGCCAAGCGGGGTTTGGCTGCAATGCGGGTGATGGCGGCAGCAAACTGTGAGCAGCGCCATCTATGCCTCCTATATGAGGGGCTGGTCATGTCTGTTTTTGAGTATGCGATGGTGATCCTGACTCTCAGCCATAAGCAGACAGAAAGGATGGAAAGGATACAAAACGAAGCTATGCGCATTATTCTTGGATGTACAAGAGATACAGCATGCAGGGCTATGCACTACCTTCTTGATTTCCCAACCATTGAAAACAGAATACAAATTTGCAGAGCACGTGCCTACTTCAGAGTCAACGCAAGCACACAACATTCACTGCATAGTGAAATTAGGAAGGTGAAAGGCAGCAGGTTAAAAAGAGGAAGGTCTTGGATGGGTCAAGCGGAAGACATTCTTCAACAGGTGTGTTCACTGGAGGACTTAGAACCTGACGAGGAGTGGGTACAAGTGCCAAAAGATTTCTGTACGTCCTTTGCAGTTTGCATCCAACTAGACAGAAAATGCAGACAAGAAAATCCGGCTGCTGTGGAGGCAGAAGTACAAGCATTGATTTTCGAGAATTCGTTGGACGGTGATGCTGTCATTTACACAGATGGGTCGGTCGTCCAACATGTGAGAAGCTCATGGGCCTTTACGGCGCGGACCGGAGGAGGACTGTGAAAGAGGACTCTGGTGCTTTTGCTGAGACCACAAGTAGCCTGACTATGGAAGTCATGGCAGTAAGTAAAGCAATAACATGGCTCGAGACACAGACATTCACTAGGGCATGTGTCCTTAGTGACTCAATTAGCATGCTCTAGAGCAAGGGTCACCAAACTACGGCCCGCGGGCCGGATCCAGCCCGCGACGTCTTTTCATCCGGCCCCCCGACGGTACTCGAATTTGCTTGATATAACGTATGGAACACGAGACTTTGTTATACAATTTAAATGTAAATATTATGTTTAAAATAATAATGGGGATAACATTTTTCAAAAACCTGGCCAGAACACAAGACATCAGCATAAACCAGCAGCATTATGAAAAGATCTTTACAGGGGTAAAGGCTAGAGCATCGACTTCATTGCATCAGTTTCTATCCCATATGGTTTGGCCTGCTTTCCATTGAGCAGGCTGCCAAAAAGATCACACAGAGCATGCACTCCGTACCTTCTGTGAATACCCCCAGGTCTCAGAAAAAAACTGCCCTCGTGTGCTGAAGAACAGTTTGGAAAAGAACCCACGACTTTCATAAAGTAAAGCAGGTGGCTTGACAACTTTGCCACTGGTACTCCCTTGAGACAGACAACAGCGATGGTAACTGACCACGGTAGTAGTGGGGGTTTGTTTCTGTCCTCTCTATCATATAACCCCCTTGAGACAGACAACAAATCAGATAGCGGTGGGAACGATTAGTAATCTGACTCTTCACTGGCTGTTGAATGAGGGGACTGAGCACGTATGGGAATGTCCTGAGTGCAGTGATGTCGGTTCTTAACTCAACTCAACTCGACAGACAACAGCAATGGTAACTGAACACAGCAGAGGTGTGGGTTTGTTTCTGTCCTCTCTATCATATAACCCCCTTGAGACAGACAACAGCAATGGTAACTGGCCATAGTAGTGGTGGGGGTTTGTTTCTGTCCTCTCTATCATAAAACCCTCTTGAGACAGACAACAGCAATGGTAACTGGCCATAGTAGTGGTGGGGGTTTGTTTCTGTCCTCTCTATCATAAAACCCTCTTGAGACAGACAACAGCAATGGTAACTTGCCACAGTAGTGGTGGGGGTTTGTTTCTGTCCTCTCTATCATATAACCCTCTTGAGACAGACAACAGCAATGGTAACTGGCCACAGTAGTGGTGGGGGTTTGTTTCTGTCCTCTCTATCATATAACCCCCTTGAGACAGACAACAGCAATGGTAACTGGCCATAGTAGTGGTGTGGGTTTGTTTCTGTCATCTCTATCTTAAAAACCTCTTGAGACAGACAACAGCAATGGTAACTGGCCACAGTAGTGGTGGGGGTTTGTTTCTGTCCTCTCTATCATATAACCCCCTTGAGACAGACAACAGAATGGTAACTGGCCATAGTAGTGGTGGTTTTTTTTTTCTGTCATCTCTTTCATAAAAACCTCTTGAGACAGACAACAGCAATGGTAACTGAACACAGTAGTGGTGGGGGTTTGTTTCTGTCCTCTCTATCATAAAACCCTCTTGAGACAGACATCTCATTGGCACCTTGCCGTCTTGACAGACGATAGTTTGTGCTTTAAAAAGGCATAATAACTTTTAACTATGGCGGTAGCGAGTGTGACTGATAAGGCCAATTTGCGCTGTAAATGTCCGTTCACAGTGGGTGCATGTGAACACGTGGTCATTTCCACCATCATGCACCATCTTACGTCTCAAACGCTTGGTGTGTGACTTTTCTGCAATAGTTTTCTCCTTTGACTTTATTCCATTTCTGATATTTGCCCTCCATGCAACACGTTCAGCGGCGACTTGCTCCCAATGTGCATTATCAATGCCTGTATCAATCATGTCCCGCTTACACACATCTTTGTATCGTAGTAGAGGCCGACCCTGAGATCTCTTACCCATCTGTAATTCACCAAAAAAGATATCCTTTGGTATTCTACCATCATCCATCCTCCTAAGATGTCCTATCCATCTAAGTCTACGAAGACTGAGCATGGAATAAACTGTCTTGAGACAGACAACAGCAGTGGTAACTGAACACAGTAGTGGTGGGGGTTTGTTTCTGTCATCTCTATCATAAAACCCTCTTGAGACAGACAACAGCAATGGTAACTGAACACAGTAGTGGTGGGGGTTTGTTTCTGTCCTCTCTATCATAAAACCCTCTTGAGACAGACAACAGCAGTGGTGGGGGTTTGTTTCTGTCCTCTCTATCATATAACCCTCTTGAGACAGACAACAGCAATGGTAACTGACCACAGTAGTGGTGTGGGGTTTATTTCTGTCCTCTCTATCATATAACTCTCTTGAGACAGACAACAGTAATGGTAACTGACCACAGTAGTGGTGTGGGGTTTATTTCTGTCCTCTCTATCATATAACCCTCTTGAGACAGACAACAGCAATGGTAACTGGCCACAGTAGTGGTGGGGGTTTGTTTCTGTCATCTCTATCATAAAAACCTCTTGAGACAGACAACAGCAATAGTAACTGGCGACAGCAGTGGTGGGGGTTTGTTTCTGTCATCTCTATCATATAACCCTCTTGAGACAGACAACAGCAATAGTAACTGGCGACAGCAGCGGTGGGGGGTTTGTTTCTGTCATCTCTATCATATAACCCCCTTGAGACAGACAACAGCAATGGTAACTGAACACAGTAGTGGTGGGGGTTTGTTTCTGTCCTCTCTATCATAAAACCCTCTTGAGACAGACAACAGCAGTGGTGGGGGTTTATTTCTGTCCTCTCTATCATATAACTCTCTTGAGACAGACAACAGTAATGGTAACTGACCACAGTAGTGGTGTGGGGTTTATTTCTGTCCTCTCTATCATATAACCCTCTTGAGACAGACAACAGCAATGGTAACTGGCCACAGTAGTGGTGGGGGTTTGTTTCTGTCATCTCTATCATAAAAACCTCTTGAGACAGACAACAGCAATAGTAACTGGCGACAGCAGTGGTGGGGGTTTGTTTCTGTCATCTCTATCATATAACCCTCTTGAGACAGACAACAGCAATAGTAACTGGCGACAGCAGTGGTGGGGGTTTGTTTCTGTCATCTCTATCATATAACCCCCTTGAGACAGACAACAGCAATGGTAACTGACCACAGTAGTGGTGGTGGTTTGTTTCTGTCATCTCTATCATAAAAACCTCTTGAGACAGACAACAGCAATAGTAACTGGCGACAGCAGTGGTGGGGGTTTGTTTCTGTCATCTCTATCATATAACCCTCTTGAGACAGACAACAGCAATGGTAACTGACCACAGTAGTGGTGGTGGTTTGTTTCTGTCATCTCTATCATAAAAACCTCTTGAGACAGACAACAGCAATAGTAACTGGCGACAGCAGTGGTGGGGGTTTGTTTCTGTCATCTCTATCATATAACCCCCTTGAGACAGATAACAGAATGGTAACTGACCACAGTAGTGGTGGTGGTTTGTTTCTGTCATCTCTATCATATAACCCTCTTGAGACAGACAACAGCAATAGTAACTGGCGACAGCAGTGGTGGGGGTTTGTTTCTGTCATCTCTATCATATAACCCCCTTGAGACAGACAACAGCAATGGTAACTGACCACAGTAGTGGTGGTGGTTTGTTTCTGTCATCTCTATCATAAAAACCTCTTGAGACAGACAACAGCAATAGTAACTGGCGACAGCAGTGGTGGGGGTTTGTTTCTGTCATCTCTATCATATAACCCCCTTGAGACAGACAACAGCAATGGTAACTGACCACAGTAGTGGTGGTGGTTTGTTTCTGTCATCTCTATCATAAAAACCTCTTGAGACAGACAACAGCAATAGTAACTGGCGACAGCAGTGGTGGGGGTTTGTTTCTGTCATCTCTATCATATAACCCCCTTGAGACAGACAACAGAATGGTAACTGACCACAGTAGTGGTGGTGGTTTGTTTCTGTCATCTCTATCATAACAACTATCCAGCCTACACCCAAATAGTGTTCCTGTCGTAGAAAGTCACAATCACACATTAAAAACAAACATAGTGAATAGGAATAACCAAGACACAAACAATAGATTGCCTGGAATATTTTGTTGCATCTCGTCAGGTACATCCTGCAGAACTCACACAACATAAACTAAAGTAATTAGATAAATTCTTCAAGCTGAAATATATAACACACATATTCACATAGTAATTTGAATTGTCTACTACATAAAAAATAGTCATTACCTCTGTCAAATCGATATAGTGGTTTGCCAGAGATCTTTCCTCTTCTGTAATGGGAGTATTATCAATTGCTCTCAAGCGTGGGATACAGTGCACCAGGATCAATCTGTGCAATGAACGCTGGGTAATCTATGAAATTAAAACAAACTATAAATGTTTTTTACAAATTAACAAGTAACATTCTATTCAAATAATTACCAATGTATGGATTTTAAATGTGAAGCTCACGAAGAGGATTAAACAAATCCTAGTGAATCATCAGCTGGGAAAAAAGGCTCTGGTGCTGGTTAGGACCCACAATGAGAAAATAGTATCACTAAAAAATCCTTCCTCCAGAACCCACAGAACAAAAGAAATAGAGGGAGACCTTAAATAACATGAAAACCGTAAACTTATTAAAGAAATTAGGCATAGATATTCACAGGTTTTTGGTCACGTTATGAGAAGAAATAAATTGGAGAACTTGGTGACAACTGGCAAGATCGAGGGGAAGAGAACCAGAGGAGGACAGAGAAGTAAATACCTGGATGGCTTGGCCATGTTGTATGGTCAAGACGAGAACACCGAACTGATCCACGATTCTGGTGATCGAGTGAGATGGCAAAACATGTCCGCCCACGCTTACCGGCATACCACGTGATGATGATGAAAATCACATGGAGAAGAGAATTAAAGACAGAGATGAATAATATGAAGAGGAGACCAAGTGAGCTGCAGGAGATAGCAAGGGTTAGGAGGACTCAGTGTGAGTTGAGGCTTTATGCTCCATTGGGGGATAAAACAAAATCGACGTTTGGTGCAGGAGAGCCTGGCATATGATACCACAACATCCAGCTTAAGAATGGAGGTGGAGGCAGTCACTGCGGCTCTCCACTGGATGGAGAATACGACACACACGCACATCATGAATGTAAATGACTCAGAAAGCATGCGGACGAGGGTGAGGACAGGCAGGCTTCGTGCCGAGTGGCTTGCTTCGCTTCGGAGGTCACGGGTGACAAGCATCGCCTGGATCTTTTCTCCAGGACATGCCGGTGTGCTGGGAAATGAACAGGCGGACAGATTGGCTGGCTCTGCAGAACTTGGTGGAGTATTGATACATGACAAGGCAGACATGGTTGCGGCCTTGTGGGAGCACGTGCACACCTCGGAGGAGCAAATGGTTTACCATGATCTGGCAAGAATGAGACAGCGAGGAGTGACGAGGGGATCTGGCCAACGCTCAAAGGAAAGGCAAGACGGACATATAATCAGATTGCTACTAGTACTATTGGTGTTGGAACTCGTCGTTGGCTGCTGAGGATGGGGACGGAGCGCTTATGGGAATGCCCCGAATGCTGTGATGTCGATTCCTAAATCAATCAATCAATCAATCATGGGGGATAAAAGCAACAGCAGAAAAAGGTTCTTCTCTAGCAGGAAATGCTATTCCTAGCTGGCGTCCCAGAAATTCTTTAATGCCAGGAATGAAATTTTAGTGTATTTGTTACCTAATGTGTAATGAATCAACATATGCTAATTGGCTATTTCATATGTCACATACTTCTCCTATGAAAACTGAAAATGTTTTAGATTCATAAAGAGTAACTTATCAACATACAGTTGACATAGAGTATATATATATATACATATTTCAACGAAGACAACTGGAACAATGTCAGTACTAAACTATGAACAGAAGAAACAGATTAGACTGTTCAACTACGTAACAGAAAAATCAACATTAACATATATGACTTTACAAACAGGGGGACCCACATTCCAAGACACTTACTGCATTATTGACCAAAGAAATTTCTGTGAGATTATGCAGTGTCTCTAATTTATCCAGCTCGGCGAGGTCCTGGATTCGGTTATTTCCAAGATATAGGCGAGACAAGTTCAGAAGACAGCCCAATCCTGTGAGGTCACGTAGCCTGTTGTCCTCCAGATGTAACTCCTGAAACATGGCAACTATTGTTTCACAACTTTGGCATTCATGTCAGAATTACCTGTGTTTATGACTCAGTCTATAAATTTAGAGTTGTAAAAACATTATTTATGCATCCATTATGTCATTCATTCATTCATTCATTCATTCATTCATTCACCCATCATTTCACAACCTAATTAATTAATTAATGCAGCCAATCATTCCTTCCTAAATTTAGTAATAAATTAACTAATTAATTACTTCCTCCCATCCTTCCAACGTCCATGCCTCCCTGCCTCCCTTCCTTCCTCCCATCTGTCCATCCATCCGTCCGTCCGTCATTCATTCATTTATTTACAGAAGTACCTAATGTTTTTGTCTTATCTTGTAGAATACCAATATTTTTTTTTCGTCTTTCTTTCTTTTTTTCTCCTGTAATATTTAAGTTCAAAAGCCTCTGTTTATTTCTTTACCTATAACATGATAATGTTGCAATGCTATGAATGCCAAGATTCTGTGAATGCCAAGCACACAACAATAATAAACAAATATTTGTAATTATAACTTGGGAAACAAATCACATGGCACACCTGTAAGTTGATCTGGTGAACAAATGAGTTCTCTGAGAGTTGTTTGATTTTATTTCTGTCCAGAACCAGCTCTTTCAGATTACGAAGATCTTCAAAACCTTCCACCTTAGAAATCTCATTTCCTGAAATAAAATCAAGTAGAAATCTCATTTCCTGAAATAAACTGTCACTGTCAAAACTGTCATTTACTGCCAATATAGTACCTTGCGGTATATTGCAGAGGGGTCTTTGAGCTTGAGGAATTAAGGCCGCCTGGCTAGTGCAGTCGCCGCGAACTGTGCAGGTTAGGATTTTCTTTTTGCCCCAGAAAGAAAAAAATCCCACACCTTACCGAGGGATCGAACCCGGTCTCCCAAAGGAGAGTCCGGCATTCTAGCCACTCGGCCAGCCACTCCTCTATTTCCTGAAATAAAGTCAACTAGAAATCCCATTTCCTAAAATTAATATTTGTGAAATATAAATCTAAATTCTTGAAATAAGGAAAACTAGAAATCTCATTCGCTGAAATAAAAAAAAAATAACAATCATCTTCTGAAATAATTTAAAAACGAAACATTTACTTGAAAAAAAAAAAAAATTTAGAATGCAATGTAAAAATTAACAAAACACAAATTGCCATTTCTGCTTCCCCCCCCCCCCCCCCCCCCCCACACACACACACACAAACCACACATATGTACACACGTGCGGGCACACGCACGCCTGCCCGCACGCACGCACGCACACACACACACACAACACCGGATATAAGAAAATTTGTCATCTGGGAGCCCAGGTAATTTTTGTTTACAGGCAGGTGTGCTTGCTTATGAGTGTGCGTGTTTGCGTGTGCATGCTTGTGTGTGTTTTAACACTTGACCATGACATTCTGGGATAAACGGAATGAGACTGAGCACCTGTGGATGTATCTATATGCAATGAAAATGATCCTCAACAAACCAGTCCGGAGGATGACTCCATTACCCACCTTGCAGAAACAGTGCTTTCAACGACGGCAGCCTATTCAGCTGTAGAGCTGTCAAATCTTTGATGCCATTGTATCTGTGCCAATCAGGAAATCAGACAAATAAATGAGAAACGCATAAATACTTTTTGATAATTTCACTGAAATAAGAACAAGATGAACATGTTTTTAAACAATAATGATCATAAATATAAATAGGAATCTTCTTCTTTTTCTTCCGCTGCGTTCATCCAGAGTTTTTTTTTTGGATGTGACTGCGTTGTGCCTGTTTATAGCAGAGTTGCGTTCTTGCGCCGTTAGGCCGACACATCCGACTTCTGCGGGCATTTGTTGACCGGGTTAACCTTCCCAGGTAAATAGGAATAATCTGAACTTTACTCATGATAAATCACAGAGGCCAATTTGCAAACAGGTATATACAGTTGATTGATTGGTATCTTGTGTGAATGGAAGAAAAGAGATAAAAATGAGTTTTACAAAACTGGGACCAAAGAAATAGTTCTGAATGAAATCAGAGTCACGGTTCTTGGTTTTAAGAACAGATGTCATAGCACACAGGACAAACTTACAGCTCCCTCAGCAAATGTTATCAGGTTCCTAAATCAATCAATCAATCAATCAATGTTATCAGGTTTAGATGCTGATCTTGCCAGTGACATGCTGGTTGTAAACACATTAGATGTGTCCCCTAATACATCCCTTCTTGATGAAACCACAATATACATGTAAGTGGGGTATGGGGTATCCCCTATCAAAGGAGAAGTAAGGTGCCTCCTTCCCACCACTAGCCTCCACCCTTGGGCCAGGTGGAGTACCCGTTTAGATCCCCCCATCCCCCATGATCAGGGTTTCGTGAAGCTATGGGTGTAGGTAGTGCATGAAATTGAAGAGCAGCCGACAGATAGTTGTAGGTTATGGTCTCCAATTTCTCAACGGTAGGCAGAGGATCTCTTCTTCTTTTTTTTCTTTTTTTTTTTTGGGGGGGGGGGGGGGGGGGAGACAATGGCTATGGTCATCGACAGGTATGATCACTGCTAAGAAGGAAAGCAATGGCAAACTACCTTCTTTACAGGTGCCAAGAAAATCATGTTCTGCACGACTCTGGTGATCCTGTGAGATGGCGAAACATGACCGTCCATGCTTATCGGCATGGCACATGATGATGATGAAGCATCCATAAAATATGTTCATCATGGTAATACAATTAACAACACAGTTCCTTCTTGAAGGATGACTCGGGGTGAACATGCAAGAGGAAAATAATGTTACATGTGGATGACTAACATCAAGTGATGGGCTGGAATGGTAAACAATATACAGGGTGTATTTTTGAATGACTGTGCAGTGTTTGAAAATATTGCTGGTCCAAGTTTTGTATTTACCTATTATGTTGCATGAACTTTACAGAGGGTAAATACAAAACTTGGACCGGCAATATTTTCAAACACTGCACAGTCATTCAAAAATATACCCTATAAAATAATACAAAGTCATGCAGCTTTACAGAACACAATTGTGGAAAACATAGGACGCTGTGGCGACTAATCTTCTTCAGGAAACAAATACATAAAACACAACATATAAACGCAGGGAAGACCCTCCAGTGACTACATTAAGGCATACGAATGGGATGAGAAGAATGGAAAGATGAAAAAAATGAGAACAATGAAAAGCCATGGTATTTTAATGATGTTAATTTTGTCATCTGATATTTTAATGATCATCTCTTCTCAATATGCTGAGAATATCCACATGGAACACCTGTACTGAGCACCTGATCCATTTGTAAATATCACAGCATCTACATCATCCAAGTATTCAACCACCAGTATCTACACCATCCAAGTATTCAACCACCAGTATCTACACCATCCAAGTATTCAACCACCAGTACATTCTCTTCAGCCCAAACTTTAGAAGAAAACGGTTCTCTGCATCTGTTATCATGAGTGATGACTACTGATAAGGATTCCTTGAAATGTATAGGTACTCATTTTATGTTACGACGATCGGAGACACTGCATATTAGGCATTCCCACACGTACTAACTCCTCTGATGCAGCAGACATCTCAAAGTATCTCTACTCAGTGTTCACACGAGGAGTTGGTTGTAATACATCCTCTCTCACCCTTCACATGTTTCACCAGGCTTGACTTCTAGGATGTGCAATCTCATCAGTATTTGCCAAAGTCCATATTGTATTGACAATATCAGCCTTGTCCATGCTTCTTCCTGCTTGTATTGGTGCATTATTAGCCAGCTGGTATGTGCATATCCAGTTTTCACCAGATGAAATATTTTCTACAATACCTACCCTCCGGACAACATCATCAGCTCAACCCGACCAGGATTTTCCTCACTTGAGGCTGTTTCCTTACTCTCACTTGTTTTTCATCGAGGGAGTGAACAACAATATCCATGCTTATTCTGAGATAAGCACATGTGCGAATAAAATCAGTTTTATCGGCCATCACAGGGAGGTCAAGCAAAAATTTCACTGCTTTACAGAGTCTCCGGTGTATCTCAGAATAGTATGCATGGCTTTATTTTGCACCTTGTCCACATTTCTATTCGTGTATTTCTGAGAAGACTGGTTGTGCATATTGAGAGAGGTCCAGTCCCTAGTATAGCATAAAGAGGACTAGTTGTTCGTGGGTGGCTGTTGCATGACCGGTATTAAAGTCTTTTACAGGCCTTTAGCATTCTAATGTAAATACAGTTTGTAACCAAACAAAGGTATGTCCATCATTTTGGACTGTAACAAAACAACTTGCGACAGTAAACAGTGAAAGTGAAACTCCCTTGTCTGGGAACCACAGTGAGAATGAACTAGCTAGAGACCTAAAAACACACAGAGTAGAGAATTAAAAACAGAGATGAATAATAATGTGAGAACAATGACAGAGATGCATCTTCTTCTTCTTCAGCGTTCCGAGCCATTGAGGTTCTTTGCTGCAAATACAATCTGTCTCCATTCGTCTCTCTGGTGGACCTTCTCTTGCCAGTCGTTGATTCCAAGTGCTTGTAGGTCTGTATGTATATTATCTCTCCACCGCCTTCTTGGTCTACCTCGGGGTCTACGGTCATTTATTTCCTGAGTGTAAGCGAGTTTTGTTTCCCTATTATCTTCCATTCTTTCTATATGCCCCAGCCATTGTAGTCTATTAGCCTTCATGATACCAGTGATTAGCGGGGACTTAAACAAATCATAAATGTCTTTGTTACTTCTTCTTTTCCACTCTCCACTTTGTGTATCCCTAATGGGTCCAAAGATGCGTCTTAAAATTTTGTTCTCAAAGGTTTGTAACAAGGCTTCGTCTCCTTTCGTTGTACTCCAGGTTTCAGAGCCATACATCACAACTGGTCTGATCAGTGTTTTGTATATTGTGATTTTGGTGTTACGAGATAGCGCCTTTGATTTTAGTAGATGTTGTAGTGCATAGTATATCTTATTTCCAGAGTTGACAGAGATGCATGAAGTAGCAAAAAATAGGGTCACTTGGCCTGAGTTGGTTGAGGGCTTTTTCACTAACAGGGGATAAAGGGTAAATGAACAAGAAGAAATGCATGCTCCCCACGTCATCAAGGTTATAGTTATAGCAAAGTAAAATAATATACATACCCTAAATGCAAAACTTCTAGATTTGGTAAAACTGAAGCACAGCTATCAGTGACTAAGTCCACATTTTTATTGCCAGCTGGGAATACAATACGATTTTTCCCTGGGTTGCTTAAAACTCCTTTCGGCTTTGGCAGAATGCATTCAATGTGATTGTTGTTGAGACACAGCACCTGGTAAAATGTGTTTTAATATTTGTCACATAGTCAAAATATGTGTAATCAGCAGTACAACAGATGCAATATAAGTCAACATTATAACAAATATATATATATATATATATATATATATATATATATATATATATATATATATATATATATATATATATATATATATATATATATATATATATATATATATACGATCAAGGAAGCAACTGGTTTATTCACAAAATGAAGATGAATGTACATCAATGTTAATATGCTTGCAACCACAACTCTACATGATCTATCTATCTGACTTACCTTTAGATTTACCAAGTCAATCAGACCAGCCAATGACTGCAGACTGTTATGCTCGAGATTCACACTGAAAACACAGAAGTAAGAAGTGTGAATCTTTAGTGTGCTACTAAGGCCCATATGGGAAGCAAAGAATTATAACAATGTAACCATGCATGCATGTTATTAGAGGTGACTAAGAAGGGGTTGGCGTGAGACTGCTCTCATCTAGCAAACAACTTAACTGCCAAATCCAAGCCCCATAAACTAGGTGGTCAGTTGCTTTCTTCACAGCCCTGTCTTCCCCTGATTCGAGGCTAAGACAGATGAATATATTGTGACAAGGAACATCAAGTTATACTGGGTTCAATCCCCACCAGCAGGAGGTTCTTTCCAGCCAGTAGACTTTGGAGTTGACCCAATTTGGTGACGTTATTACAATCTCATTTTTTTTAGAATTTTCTGGAAAATATCAGGGTAAAAAAGGTGATGAGGAAGAGAGCTGGTCACCCAACCACATTATGTCATGGCCTTGTATATGTCAAGGACCCTTACTGAGCACCATTACAGCAGTACCTGTCACAGTTAGTTTGTCGACAGATCATCTTCATTGCACATCGAACCATTCAGTCCACAAGTGCTCGGATCTCCTCCTCAGTAAATTCTGCAGCGTGTAGCAACTGACGACACCAGCACTGTGTTGGTTTATTAATCCTCTTTGGCTTCCTGTGTAGTGTTCTTGTCTGGTCCCACCTCTTTTAACTTGCTGTTCTCGCAGTCTGACCATGGTTGTAGATTCACAGTCATCACTTGGTTTTCACAAAATTCTTACTTCTTGTAGAGCATTCAGTATATCAGCGTGGTCCATGTTTCCTCCGCCCTCCACGGTAGCCTTACCGACAAGCCTGTCAGCCTGCTCATTTCGTTATACACCTGCATGCTCTGGCTTTACCCATGAGACCAGGAGCTACTGAACGCAAAGGAATTTTGTACAATCATCCTCATAAAGCATGTCACCAATTTTCTGCTCAGAAATATAACATGAATATGAAGAAAAATAAGGATAGAAATTAGTGAAGAACAGTAGGTTTTGAGGAAAGGAAAAGAATGTATAATACAGTATACAAATTCCAAACACTAACAACAGATCAATTGGGACAAAGAAAGTCCTAAACTTGAGTTGTATAGATTACACCAAAGCATTTGATAAAGTGAAACGACGAATTGATCAAAATGTTGGAGGAAATTAAAATTGATGAGAAAGATATCAAAATACTAAAAAATACTGGAAACAAGTAGCAGAAATTAATATGGGAAGTAAAGTGGGAAATTATAAACATATAAAACAAGGGATAAGAAAAGGGTGTGTTTTGTCACCAGGTTTCTTCACTCTCTATAGTGAAGTATTAACGAAAGAGATCAAAGAGAGGCAAGGAAAACGAGTCGGAACAGGATGTTATTCGGATGATACAGTTTTCATAGTGGAAAATATAAAAGATTTGAAACATCTCTTGGACAATGTAGTAATAGGGTGTGAAATAAAAAGATTTTTCTTGAATATCAAGAAAACAAACAATGGTTATATCAAAGACAAAGATAAAACCAATATATGATATTACAATAGAAAGATAAATTCTTAACCAAGTCAATAAATTCAAATACTTGGAGCAATCATAAAATGAAATGAAAGATGTATGACAAGATGTGATATGTAATAAGTCATTTTAATTTAATCTCAGAAAGAGAGTATTAAATGTTACATCAAACCTTTCCTATTGTATGGCAGTTAATCATGGAATGTGAACGATCAAATAAGGAAGAGCTTGGAGGCAGTGGAGTTGTGGTTTCTGAGACAAATGTTATGAATACTTTGTACTGCCAGAATAACTAAAAATGAGTGCCTGGAAGAGGCTAAGGAAAGTAGAATTCCACACGCAACAATTAAACAACAACAGTTTTCTGTGATCATTATTTTTTGTGTTCGCTCGCTTTGAACACAAGCTTAGTCCATACATGTTCTACCAAGGAATACACTGGTCTGATATGTGTGTGTGTAGATTAGCTTTCCCTATTTATCAATATCCCTTGCCATCAGGCAAACCCACTCTGAATTCTGAGGTATGTGTAATTCACGTCCCCAAGTCTAGGGTGAGAAATCAACACTTTAGTCCAAATGACCAGTGTTGAGGTTGAACCCGCTACCTCAGCAATAAGCATTCTTATCCATTCGGTAATGCTGTCATCCTTCTTTGATCATAAAGAGAACATCGTGATGACTGGAAAGATCAGCAGTAGAAGAGTGGAATGCAGATATATCAACAGGTTGATCCAGAACACCAAAGGGCAATTCTGTTGTGGAGATACATGAACATCAACACCATTTTATATATATATATATATATATATATATATATATATATATATATATATATATATATATATATATATATATATATATATATATATATACACACACACACACATTAGGAGGATTGGCAATGGTAGAATACCAAAGGACAGGCAATGATACTGCAGCTTGGGAGCATGTCGTCACTGATCAGGAATGGAATAAAGTCAAAGGAGAAAATTATTGCAGATAGTACACACACTGAGCGTGTGAGACATCTGATGGTGCATGATGGTGGAAATGACCATGTGCTCCATGTATCAATTGTGGACAAACATTTACCCTGGGAATTGGTCTGATCAGTCACATTCGCTATCACCATGGATTGTAGTTATTATACCTTTTTTTAAGCACAGTGCAACAAACTATTGTCTGTCAAGATGACAAGGTGTCATTCATTTATTATTCATCTCTCTCTCTCTCTCTCTCTCTCTCTCTCTCTCTCTCTCTCTGTGCGCATGCGTCCATGTTTGCGTGTGTGTATGCGTGCACGCGTGCGTGTGCTATGATTCACCTTCTGAGATTTACAAACTGATCTACGTTGCCAAGGTTAACCGCTTTTATCCCACAGTTTGGCAGGTCCAATTCTCGCATGCTACAAAATGAGGCATGACCCAGTCTCTCAACAATGAAGTCCATGGTTAGACGTCCATCGAATGTATCCTTTGCAACATTACCCTCTGCAGCTTCCTGTCAGTGAGATAAAACAATTATTTTGAAAGGCATGAAACAAACTAATTCAATATATAAAGTAACAACTGTAGGCTTTAATTAACAGATTCAGTACAAAACAAATAGCAGGTTTGGACCAAACATGGTACACAATCAAGTGAACAAGTGTTATCATGTAAATTTACATTCAATGAGGATTGAAATTGAGGAAGATGTCATGAAGTAAAACAAATAACACGATGACCCGAGTATGGCACTGTCCCGGAATCATAAACAGCCAAAACATGCTGGAGTTGACTGCGATGTCCTGTAAAGGATATGGAACTATCTTTAAAAAAATTGAATTAGTTAATCTAAAGTAAAGCACCACCGGGGTAATTCAGAAACAGGAAGAGAGATTAAATAACCTAAGGTGAATGATAACAGTAGAATGTAAAGATCTATTTTCAACTATTGCCAGATACCATTTCACAAAGACAGATAATTATTCACACCAGGAGAAGACAATCACCATTATTAGGTCATGTTATGAGAAGAGAGGGTATGGAGAAAGTTGTGACAACTGGTAAGATCAAAGAGAAAAGGGCAGACAATGCTGGATGAGTGGGCAGAATTGCATGGGAGATAATGCTGGATGTTTGGGCAGAATGATATGGGAGATAATCAGTCAAACTTATGAAGAACATAAAGGACAAATGCTTGAGGAGAGCTTGATTGATTATGCAACACAACATGATACATGATGATGATACATTCTCTGAACAAATAATATTCTTTAGACTTTTTGATCAAATTAAGATACAACTGTATACACAGTTTTATACTACTTCACTGCTAGAAATGTAAATTTGTATACAGTAGAGGAAGAAACCATTTCTGGATTATACTTTAGTGCAATATTACTCACTCACACACAAACACACTCATTACCTCAATCAATCACACACACAAGCGTGCACGTGCCCGTGCGTGCGTGTGTGCAAGTGAGTGTGAGAGAGTGAGAGTGATATATATATATATATATTGTGTGTGTGTGAGAGAGAGAGAGAAAGAGAGAGCGAGATGTTACAGCACAGGCAATCATGTTCATCTCTTTCTTTGTCTGTCTTTTTATTTCATTGTCTGTCTCTCTCACCACACATGAACACATCAATGAAATCCATATGCACACACACACACACTTGTAAATTTTATAAATAATAACAAACAAACTGTTTCACCAAAAGCGCTACAAAGAAATGAAACAAAATTAATCTTCAGGTAACAATATTTCAGCTTGAATTATCAGATAATTATTATATTTTAAAATAAACAACAAATAGCAGCCACTACCAGGTCTGGACTTAGAAAGGAAAATATAATATACTCAAGCACAGGAAAATAGAAAAATATATTACTTAGAATATAATATACTTAAAATATAATATACATAAAATATAATATACTAAAGCACAGAGAAATAGGAAAATAAAATATTCTTAAATATAAAACATTTAAATAGAATATACTTAAAATAAAATAAACTTACAATAAACTAAACTTAAAATATAATATAAACATAATACACTTAAATACAATATACATAAATATAGTACATTTAAATATAATATACTGAAAATATAATATACTAGTAATATAATAAAATTCTAATAGTTAGTTGCATATCTTTTACAGGACATCGCAGTCAACACCAGCATGTTTTGCTGTTGTGATCTCTTGGCAAGTTTTTACATTCAGTAGTTTAAACTACTAATAGGAAAATAAAATATAATTTAAAAATAATACATTTAAATAGAATATACTTAAAATAAAATAAACTTAAAATATAATATAAATAAATATCATCATCATCATCATCATCTTCTTCCACTTCTGCCGTCAAGCGTCGTGGGGAGGAATAATTTGCGTTCCAGCGCCCGGTGGACGGCGCTGGATAGTGTCATTCCGTGAGGTTGTACAATGTCTCTGATGTCGTCAATCCATTTTCTTCTTGGACGTCCTCGTGGTCTCGTCGCAGATGATCTTTGATGTAAGTCCAGTGATGGTAGTTGTTGATGTTGCATTCTAATGACATGGCCAAACCACTTGATCTTCTGTCTGTCAATAAATGTGGCACAAGGTGTTGATCCCACAGTCTGTCTGATAGTAGCATTCCTTACTCGGTCTCGGATTGTTAAGTTGGCAGCTCTCCTCAGGCATCTCATTTCGCAGGTGTTGATTTTGCGAAGGTGTAATTTGGATAAAGTCCAGGTTTGAGATTGGTAGCATAGGGTTGGTGTGAATATGCTGTTTATTATCTGTCGTTTTGCGGACATGGGTATGTTTGGATGTTTCAGTAAGGGTGATAGTTGATATGTAAGTGCACTAGCTTTTTGACATCTGATGTCAATTTCTCTGTCCAATCTGCCATCTTCTGTGATCATACTTCCAAGGTATTTGAATTCTTTAACTTGTTTCAGAGGTGTGTTATTTATCTGTATATTTAGTGGGCCTGGCGATCTGCTAACTTGCATTACTTCGGTTTTGGCTGTGTTTATACTCATATTGTATCTGCTGCAGGTTGAACTCAGATTAGTAATATGATTTTGTAGTCTGCCCTCATCGCTGTAAAACAGGCACTGATCATCTGCAAATAGAAGTTCATTTATTCCCTGTGGGTCAGTTGTTTCATCTGGAGAAAAGAGTTCTAAATTTTCTGAATCTGGTCTGTCGAGACTTGCTTCTTTGGAAATTCTGTCCATGTAGATATTGAATAGCAGGGGAGAGAGCACACATCCCTGCCTCACTCCTGTATTGACTGTGAACATATCTGATATACCTTCCTGTGTTCTTACTGCACTTTGGCTCGAGTGGTACATGGCTATGATATTTTCTAGCAGTTGCCCTTCTATCCCATAGTCTTCAAGGATGGTCCATAATTTGTATCTGTCTACTCTATCAAAAGCCTTTTCCTGATCTACAAACACAATATTCTGCTGGTCACTATATTCAATAGTTCTTTCACAAATTTGTCTAAGTGTAAATAATGCATCAGTGCAACTTTTACCTTTCCGAAAACCGAATTGTGCTTTGCTTAACTGTTGTTCAACTATTGGTCTAGCTCTTTGTTCCAAAAGTTTTGCATACATTTTCCCTATATGGCTTAGGAGTGATATACCTCTGTATGTTTCGCACTCTCTCATATTGCCTTTCTTTTTCCATATTGGTACTATTATTGCCTGTTGCCAATCATCTGGGACTTTTCTTTCTTCCCATGCTATATTAAAAAGTCTTGTTAGCCATTTAACTCCTGTTTCCCCACAGGCCTGAATAGCTTCTGTGGTTATTCCATCTAAATAAATATAATACATTTAAATACAATATACATAAAGATTACACTTTTAAATATAATATAAATATATATATATAGTCTGTGTATATACACACATGTATCATTAGGACATTACTCCCTTAAATAAATATAATATAATAAAATATAATATACTTAAAGTATAAATGAAATGTTTTGCGTATCCTTTTACAGGACTTAGATGTCAACAGCAGCATCTTTCAGCTGTCTGTTGATCTCTTGGCAAGATTACGCTCAGTAGTTTGCCATTGCTTTCTGAGCGGCCGGCTCAGTATCCGCAAGTCACGAGCGGGGGTCGAACCACCTCAGTTCTCGCTCCGCTGCGAGACTCTGCGTGATAAACGGGATTACAGAGAGAAAGTGTTGTAACCCCACAGCCAGAGAGACCGGCACTTAAAGTATAACATACTTAAATATAATATACTGAAACACTGGAACTAACAGTTTCTTTGAAAGAACATTTATTACCTTCACAAGAAATGAAATTATTATAATGATGATGGATAAATATTAAGTATGAGAAATACAAAAACTGTAAGTAAATGGCTATCGGATTTGTTTTATAATTTATTACATTTACTGGAAGTATTTTTTTTTACCGTTTAACCTGTCATGCTTAATAAATATATTTTCATGACCATCATCATAGTCTTACACTCCCTGTGGAATATAATTCTGCAACAATTGATCTACAATGTTCTGTAACTTGGGCTTCTTTCTCTCTTCTTCTTCTTCTCTCTCTCTCTCTCTCTCTCTCTCTCTCTCTCTCTCTCTCTCTCTCTCTCTCTCTCTCTCTCTCTCTCTCTCTCTCTCTCTCTCTCTCTCTCTCTCTCTCTCAGCACACATGTATATATTGTGCACACACATGTGAGCACATACACGTGTGCATATACACACACATGCTTGCACACATACACAGATGAACAAATCTTGCTTCATCAGAACATTACTGCAGAAAATTCTTAAATCTCACATTTAAATAAATCATCCATATATCACAATGTCAAAGAACTCCATTGTATACTTTTGTTATGTTCAAACAGATTTTACACACTACCATAAAGTGTGAAAGTAAATACACACATTTGAGAACACACATACACAATATGCCAGGTGGTAGTAGCTGCCAACAACTAAATGAAAAAGTAAGCATTTGAACATTTTCAGGAACAGTTTAAAGCTCAGGGTTTTCAATGTCAAAACACAAATTTAGTTTTCCCTAAACATTTCTGTAAAAAAAAAAAATATGTGTGGCCAAAAAGGAGGCAGATAGCACCGTCATTTTCCTCTGCCTTTTAAATAAACTTTTCCAAAAAATGAAGAAATGCTTATTTCTTTATAAACTGCCGTGATCCAAATGAAATAAATTCAGAAACTGTCCATCTCGTGTGTATACGGGTGCAGCTGACTGAAAACCCTGTGCCAGTCACCTGTAAAGAGCTATTATTTATGTCAAGTAAAAGAAGATCCAATGTTGCCTGGGTTTTCTGATACAGTGCCATCTCTTTGCGGATGTCTCTTGGTGCCTTAAAATCAGCAAATACAAGACAGTTTAACCAATTCCTCTGTGATATTTACTGCAACGCCATATTGTTTACCTTGAACACTTTCATAAGTACTATGTGGCAAGTGCAACTAAACTGCTGTCATTAATTCTACAACAGTACCCTCTCTCAGGCAAAATTACAACTAAATATTTTGCACTAACCACTGAAAAACAGACAATAAAAGGTCAAAGTATCTGATGGCCATTACTTCCATGATCATCATCAAGTACCTTGCCAGCTGACGTTGGTGACCATGTTCCTCCACAGCCCGTTTCCCAGCATCAGTTAATGTGTTAATACCTTTCCATGACATGATGAAAGCCTGTCAAAAATCTTCTCTCACTGCATTCCTCTATTTCTTTGTCCATTCATCTTGCCTGCTGTTACACTATGTTCCAGTTTTACTCATCTCATCATCATCTCATGTCTTGCTGACTGGCGTGGGCAATAATGATTTTGCACATCTTGCAATCACCAACAGCATGTACAAATATGTGTGCTGACACCTTTCTGTGCCATGACAAAAGGCTGTCAAGAAGTGTCTCTTGCTGTCTTTCTATGTCTCTCTTTCCACAAATCTTTTCAGCTGTCACATTTTCCAGTTTTCTCTTTTCATAATGTGCCCCCCACAACCCTAGATTAAAATGTGGCTAAAAATGACAAGTACCTCTTTCTGATGTTTGTAATAAGCTGCCTTGCCTCTTTCAAAATGTTTGGATTGCTCATTTTAGCTGTTCAAGGAATTGTCCACAATCTTCTGTAAAACTACATCTCAGTGGTCTCACTGTATTTTTTTTCTTATTTACCAGTTGTCCAGGGTTCACAACCATGTGTTAATATTTGTTCTATGTAACATGCAATCATTATTTTTCTAACCTCCAATGACAGGGATTTCTTGCATTAAATTGACTTCATGTTATCAAATGCAAGTTTCTCTTGTCCTGTTCTGTTGTCTATCTCTGTGATACATCTTCCATCTCATGTAATCCATGTGCATAAATACTTGAATTTCTATACTTTACCCCAATCAATATCACTGACTTTAATTCTCTTCTCATAGGAGTGTGTAATGGAAAATGCTAAGGAATTCACTTTAAGTGGTAAAATGACCAGTTCCTTTTCTTTCTGCTTTTTGATTCCCTAACTCAGAACAAAGTCAGGTGAATAGATTCCAAATTCTGGACACTGAAACAATTGGTTTAGAAACTATTACTGACATCATGATAGTTAAATCTGCTAGTTGTTTGGTTATCCAGATATGTATATCATGCATTCATTGGGAAAACACCAAACACATAACAACCAAAACAAAACACTTAAGTTCAAAACAATGTATTCCCCTATTGAATTTAAACACAGAAACAACAAACGATAAGTTGCATGATTTATTGCCTGGCATATTTCACTGTATATTGTCAGGTGCATACTGCAGAGTTAATTTTGTGCAGATAGAAAGATTTCATTTTAAAATCTGATGATAACAAATGTTCCTCACTGGAACAATATAGGTGATTATTCTTCTTTTTCTGCGTTCATCCTGAGTTTTTTTTTGGACGTGATTGCGTTGTGCCTGTTTACAGCAGAGCTGCGTTCTTGCGCCGTTAGGCCAAAACATCCGACTTCTGCGGGCATTTGTTGACCGGGTTAACCTTCCAGAGGTAAGTGATTATGAGTTTTAAGTATTCCAGCCAAAGGGTAATTCATGTATTCACTTCACACTGACAGACAGACATAAATCTTTTTTAACACAGATGCAATGATAGCACAATGAATACCCACATATTTATATTGTCTTTTCTATCTTTTGCCTATTGAATACTTCCAATGCTATTTTTGGTGGTGGTGGTTGGGGGGGGGGGGGGGGGGTAAGGAGTGTTTGTGTGTAGGAGAGAGCAAGAAAGAAGGAGTGGCTGAGTTTGCATTTTGGGTAAAATAATTAAATTACACATCTTTGGTTGCTCCTTATAATCAACACTCCAATCCCACCATTCATCTTTCATGCTGGTGCTCACATCTTCTTGGTTGCTCCTTATATTCAACAATCCATTTCCATCTTTTTTTTTGGTGCTCGCTCGTTTTGAACTCAAGCGTAGTCCATACACACTGTGTATAGTAGTGATGGATTGAATTTTGTGTGTGGATTAGCTTTCCCTACTAACAGTGTCCCTCGCCATCAGGCGAACCCACTCCGACTTCAGAGGTACTTGTAATTTACATCCCCAAGTCAAGGACGACAGGTCAACATTTTAGTCCAACTGTCTGGTGTAGGGGTTGAACCACTTACCTCGGCATCAGCACACTGGATGTTTAAGAACACGTGTTCTTATCTATTCGGCCATGCTGACCTGCAGCCATTTCCATCCGTTGTACTGGTGTTCAGTGGTATTTCAATTGCGCTTGCGCTCCCACCTATGCTACACCCTTCATGTGTCTTCACAAAGTCGGACTAGAGTCAAGCTCAACAGGGTCTTCTTTCCCCGCTGATTCTCGTTTCTTTACTTATTCAGTCTCTCGGTAGAGATTTGTTCGCAGCAGACGAGCAAATCTCCGGCGGGCCTATTCTCGCTGGTCGCGAGATCCGCACAGTGGAAGTATGGGAGATTTGCTTGCAAATAGACAGGCAATATCTCCTGCGGTAGCTATGGCGGACCTATTCCCGCTGGTCGCGGGGACCGCTATAAGTCAGGTGGGGAGTCTGACGATAGTGCACGCTTTACACAGGTCCGGACACTTGTGATTGACAGATGTGCGCGCCCTCATGGTCCGGGCTTGTACAAGGCCCTCACCTGTGGGACATGGCTGAACGTCTCTAAGCCGTGTCCCTTGGGTGTCAGGATCTGGCCATAACTCGCCACCGGCTCGTGGTGGTGAGGTCTCGGTGGATTGACGCTGAGCCGCCAGCGTCTGCAGCCTACCTTGTGCCAGACGTATTGGTTACCCATTCCTCTGGAATACACAAGACTAGGCCGAGGGAGGGGTCATGTCGTTTGGGCATCACATGATCTCTGAAGCTCTGCCCAGACATTGTGATGGAATATTGGCCATATTCCACTCACATACTTTAGTCTGTCAAGACTGTAAGGTGTCTACTACTGGTGTTCACAACTCCTTGGTTGCTCCTTATAATCCACTATCCATTCCCATCTGTTGTACTGGTGTTCACAATTCCTTGGTTGCTCCTTATAATCCACTATCCATTTCCATCTGTTGTACTGGTGTTCACAATTCCTTGGTTGCTCCTCATAATCAACAATCCATTTCCATCTGTTGTACTGGTGTTCACAACTCCTTGGTTGCTCCTTATAATCCACAATACATTCCCATCTGTTGTACTGGTGTTCACATCTCCTTGGTTGCTCCTTATAATCCACAATACATTCCCATCTGTTGTACTGGTGTTCACAACTCCTTGGTTGCTCCTTATAATCAACAATCCATTCCCATCTGTTGTACTGGTGTTCACAACTCCTTGGTTGCTCCTTATAATCAACAACCCATTTCCATCTGTTGTACTGGTGTTCACAACTCCTTGGTTGCTCCTTATAATCAACAATCTATTCCCTTCTGTTGTACTGGTGTTCACAACTCCTTGGTTGCTCCTTATAATCAACAACCCATTTCCATCTGTTGTACTAGTGTTCACAACTCCTTGGTTGCTCCTTATAATCAACAATCCATTCCCATCTTTTGTACTGGTGTTCACAACTCCTTGGTTGCTCCTTATAATAAACAATCCATTCCCATCTATTGTATTGATGTTCACCACTCCTTGGTTGCTCCTTAAAATCAACAATCCATTCCCATCTGTTGTACTGGTGTTCACAACTCCTTGGTTGCTCCTTATAATCAACAATCCATTTTCATCTGTTGTACTGGTGTTCACAACTCCTTGGTTGCTCCTTATAATCAACAATCCATTTCCATCTGTTGTACTGGTGTTCACAACTCCTTGGTTGCTCCTTATAATCAACAATCCATTTCCATCTTTTGTATTGGTGTTCACATCTCCTTGGTTGCTCCTTATAATCAACAATACATTCCCATCTGTTGTACTGGTGTTCACAACTCCTTGGTTGCTCCTTATAATCAACAATCCATTTCCATCTGTTGTACTGGTGTTCACAACTCCTTGGTTGCTCCTTATAATCAACAATCCATTTTCATCTGTTGTACTGGTGTTCACATCTCCTTGGTTGCTCCTTATAATCCACAATACATTCCCATCTGTTGTACTGGTGTTCACAACTCCTTGGTTGCTCCTTATAATCAACAATACATTCCCATCTGTTGTACTGGTGTTCACAACTCCTTGGTTGCTCCTTATAATCAACAACCCATTTCCATCTGTTGTACTGGTGTTCACAACTCCTTGGTTGCTCCTTATAATCAACAATCCATTCCCATCTGTTGTACTGGTGTTCACAGCTCCTTAGTTGCTCCTTATAATCAACAACCCATTTCCATCTGTTGTACTAGTGTTCACAACTCCTTGGTTGCTCCTTATAATCAACAATCCATTTCCATCTGTTGTACTGGTGTTCACAACTCCTTGGTTGCTCCTTATAATAAAAAATCCATTCCCATCTATTGTATTGATGTTCACCACTCCTTGGTTGCTCCTTATAATCAACAATCCATTTCCATCTGTTGTACTGGTGTTCACAACTCCTTGGTTGCTCCTTATAATCAACAATCCATTTTCATCTGTTGTACTGGTGTTCACAACTCCTTGGTTGCTCCTTATAATCAACAATCCATTTCCATCTTTTGTATTGGTGTTCACATCTCCTTGGTTGCTCCTTATAATCAACAATACATTCCCATCTTTTGTACTGGTGTTCACAACTCCTTGGTTGCTCCTTATAATCAACAATCCATTTCCATCTGTTGTACTGGTGTTCACAACTCCTTGGTTGCTCCTTATAATCCACAATACATTCCCATCTTTTGTACTGGTGTTCACAACTCCTTGGTTGCTCCTTATAATCAACAATCCATTTCCATCTGTTGTACTGGTGTTCACAACTCCTTGGTTGCTCCTTATAATCAACAATCCATTTCCATTTGTTGTACTGGTGTTCACAACTCCTTGGTTGCTCCTTATAATCAACAATCCATTTCCATCTGTTGTACTGGTGTTCACAACTCCTTGGTTGCTCCTTATAATCAACAATCCATTTTCATCTGCTGTACTGGTGTTCACATCTCCTTGGTTGCTCCTTATAATCAACAATCCATTCCCATCTGTTGTACTGGTGTTCACATCTCCTTGGTTGCTCCTTTTAATCAACAATCATTTCCATCATTTATCTATCATACAGTTGTTCATAATTACTTCACACTGACTTTATAAATGCATAACTTGGTGTGGCACATTCCCCTCAGAAGAGGAATGCAGCAGAAGAAGAAGCAATTCATAACTACTTGACTGCTCCTGATAAGCAACAATCAATTTCCACTATTCATTAATTATACTAGTGTTAATATTTAGCTTGTATGGTTGTTTGTCCATCTACCTTTTATCATTATATTCTTTGTTACATTGTTTAATGTAATAATTATCTTAATTTTAAGAATTGTAATTTCCTTGTGTGCAAGCACATATACCTCTCTTGTGAAATAAAGTTGTAACACTGGATTATTCTCACCAGTTAAGGTTCAGTATGTCAAGAAAAATCACCCAAGGAAACATAACTCTCATTTTCATAAAGTTGAAAAACTAATTATTCTTTAAAATTAAGTTCAGTGAATCAAGAAAAAATCTCTCAAGGAGTTTACTAAAGTATAAACAATGAAACTTACTATGGCTGACCCATCTAGTGCCTTCAAAGACCTCAGGTGGTATATCACAAACAAACGGTAATTTTCCACTTCTGATACCATTGGGTTTCCATACATATCTAAAATAACCAGACTGGGCAAAGACTGAAAGGAAAGTAAAAGGCAGCATAAGTTCATTTATGAACATTAAATAAAAACTACAAATCTTCAATTTAACTTGAGTGCTCTTTCAAAATGCCCCACCTATTTACCTGTCTTGACCTGGATGTGAGTAATCAACAATAATTATAACTGTAACTGCCAAGGGCTTTTTTATATACCCGATTTACATATGGAACATCCTATGTATTGCCATTATCTGACAAAGCTAGACGTATGATCCACTACCCGAGGATATAGGAAAGCTATAACATGCTCAAATTTATTATTTTGCACATAAATCACCCATAACCGGATTTGTCTGCAGTACTCTTCGAGTGAGAGGTCAATGTGATGCTCTAAATTACTCTTCCTTCATAAAGACAATTTTGTCACGGTCCTGTAAAAATTTTCAAATTCAGAAAACTCTCCCATAACATAATAGTCATAGCATGTGTGGGCATTTGACTGAAGTCTGCTGACAATGAAATACCTAAACTTATGGAGGAAGCATTAACAGCCCAGACCTAATCCCAGCCTGTCTGTATGGGCTGTACTCAATCATGACCTAGTTACATTCTGATATTCCTCTCTACTAGCAGGCCAAGAGAGGCATCATGCTGCATGTGCAACACATGGCTTCTACAATTCAGCCCAGGCTTTGTGCTATGGAGAGGTATCACTTCCTCCCTGGTCCCCGCCATCGGTTGTAGTTATGTCTTTTTTGTAGCACAATGTAATAAACTATCATCTGTCAAGTCGAACAATACAGTAATATATATATATATATATATATATATATATATATATATATATATATATATATATATATATATATATATATATATATATATATATCAGAAAATCAACATCCGGATTGGTAGGGCAGCAACAACAATGAACAGGTTAAGAAAAAGAGTCTGGGAGAACAGGAAGCTTACTGCAAAAACAAAAGTCCTTGTCTATCAAGCCTGTGTCCTTAGTACTCTTCTTTATGGCAGTGAAACCTGGACAACTTACTCACACCAAGAGAAACGTTTAAACAGCTTTCATATGCGGTGTCTGTGAAGGATTCTTGGTATAAAGTGGCAAGACAAAATCACAAATACTGAAGTATTGGAAAGATCAGGTTGTGTGACAGTTTATTCCATGCTCAGTCTTCGTAGACTTAGATGGATAGGACACGTTAGGAGGATGGATGATGGTAGAATACCAAAGGACATCTTTTTTGGTGAATTACAGATGGGTAAGAGATCTCAGGGTCGGCCTCTACTACGATACAAAGATGTGTGTAAGCGGGACATGATTGATACAGGCATTGATAATGCACATTGGGAGCAAGTCGCCGCTGAATGTGTTGCATGGAGGGCAAACATCAGAAATGGAATAAAGACAAAGGAGAAAATTATTGCAGATAAGTCACACGCCGAGCGTATGAGACATAAGATGGTGCATGATGGTGGAAATAACCACGTGTTCACATGCACCCACTGTGAACGAACATTTACAGCGCGAATTGGCCTTACCAGTCACATTCACTACCACCATGGGTAAAAGTTATTATGCCTTTTTGAAACACAAACTATCATCTGTCAAGGCGGCAAGGTGCCAATGCAAAAATATAAATATAGAATAATTACATATTTAGAACACCGACCTTGATATTTTTTAGAAATAACATCTTGCCGAAAGCTACCTAATAAAATGGAAATGTGAAGCTCATGAAGAGAACTAAACAAATACCAGTTAGTCAAGAGGTGAGGAAGAGTTTCTGGCATTGGGTAGGACAACTGGAACGTCCTTTGTCAGTAACCCACAGAGGCTAAAAAAATATAGGGAGACTTAAAAACATACAGAGGGATGCAGAGGTGTTTCCAAGGCACCAGGGCCGGGTTATATACTGGCCAAGACCTATTGACGCGTCCTCGTCGAGCGTCCTGGGCAACAGGTCCCTTCGGGGTCCTGGCTAAAGTCAGTAGGATCGCCGATTCCTCCAAAGTCGGAGAGTGTCTGCCTGTACGGCGAGGAACCACCAGTCTGCACACCAATAAGCCAGACATGGGACAACGGATACTCACGCAAAACTCAGGTCCTGTATGACATCACACTGATGTTGGACAACAGGATGTCTTCATCCGACATACAGGACTTCGCGTTGGAGCTCAAGCCAACGAACACAAGCAAGCAAGCAAGCAAAAACATACAGAGAATAGAATTAGAGGCAGAGATGGATAATATGAGGAGGACACAGAAGGAGTTGAAAGAGACAGCAAAAGATAGCATGGCTTGAGTTGAGTTACTTGATGGCATATGCTTCAATGGGGGAGAAAGGGCAGAAGAAAGAGAAACCTACCTTAAGCAGGAAGACCTCCCTAATGTTGCTGATGTTGTTGTTGCCGATATACAGCTCGACAAGGGCAGTGCTTCTCTGAAGCCCACTAAAACTAGTTAGACGGTTGGACTCAAGAGCCAGGAAGGTCAAGTTCATCATTCTCTCAAGAATGCCTGTATCGATGGTAGTGAGGCAGTTGTGGGACAGGTCGAGTCTCTGCAGCGAGACTATCTTCTGCAGGCCATCCAGGTTTGGGATACAGTTGTTGGCCAGGGACAGCTCCAGAAGATCGGTGCAGCTGTCGAGACCCTGGAAAAAAGGTTTGAACAAAGTCAGAAATTATTTTTCATATCTTCTACTGGGTAGCTAAGGCTATGGTGGGTCCCCGTGGCCAAGTGTTCACAGTGGTTATATTGTCTGTGCCATGCTCTGAAGGATGTGGGTTTGTTTCCCGACTGTGTCATTCAGACCATGAGTACATTTTTTCTGGAGAATCCTGGAGAGGCAGAGTTCATGCTTTGTGCAATGCTCATGGCAGGTGGGTTTTTGTTTTAAAGCCCCGATTTTCTTCTTTAGTGACTACAAAATTATATCTCACATCCTTAAGTTGCCTGGGTATGTCTGGATATCTCATCATCATCCAGTGCCTGGCCATTTGGCGTGGGCAATCATGCCTCTCTACAAATTACAATCTCTGACGTCATGGATCATTTCGTATGTTGACTTCCTTCCATGCCATGACAAAAGACTGTCAAGAATCATCTCAAGCTGTCTTCTTCTATCTCTCTTTTTGCAAATCTTTCCAGTTGTCACATGTTCCAGTTTTTGTTTTCTGTGGATCTAAGGGTTATAATAAATATAATGAGGGCCAGAATGGGTTAAAATAAACATTCAGAGGTAGTGGGTTAAAGTAACATTTGTCTTGGAGAGAAGAAGTGTAGTAAACTATATGGCCTACAGCCATGTACTAACAGTGACCTTAAGGGAATAAACAGAGGGAGCAATAGGGTTAAGTTGGACTCACAGAATCTAAGAGTTAACCCACCAGTAAAGAGAAAAACAATATCTGAAAACAGCTTACTAAAAAGTGAATAAACGGGCTGAGACGAGTATTGATTAGCACTGCACAGGCCTATTTATGAACGGCCGCCTAGAAATGTGTTTCTAATGGATTCGGCTGGGGGAACTTGAATTTGTTAACATTGACAGACGAAATATTGTATTATTCTAAATGTATCTACGAAAGAATGGACTGTGTAAGAATAATATATAAGCTAACGAAGTTGTCTGAATTTGCCAGTGAATCAACAACAATCTGACAGCAACAGAGCCCAATGTAAAAGGTTTACCTTTTTTAATCTTTGACTATTGACATTCTGTTTAACAGCAATAGAATGGCAACTAATGCTTTGACGACAGGGACACACGATGACTAGGGACTCCAGGGCGAATTGCCATGCATGTAAACATGTAATATGTAGAATAACACGTTGAGTAGGATGAGACATGGTGGTGCATGGAATGTTGGTCACCGTGAGTCATCATTAAAGTTAACTGTGAGCTGAGATGCAAGCATTCTGAGTCATTCTGTCTCAACTGTGAACCATCAGAATTGTCTACTGTTGCCCTTTGTTCTACGAACCAGTATACTCAAATGTAGGTAAACAACAGTATGGCACATACCAATGTCAACACTGTAGAAAAGAAAGAAATTGTCTTATTTAACTGCAACTGAATAAGAAGAATATTTATGCCTCTAACATGTGTGTGCACCAAACACAAGATATACCCACATGAACATCCCAGGCTATAATGTTCACAAACATATCATGCACTTACTTCAATGCGTGTGAGGTCATTGCTGTTGAAAGATGCATACTTGAGGTTGCACAGCTTGTCCAGATTTGACAACTTTGTGATGTGCTGACTATCGAGGTTCAAAGATGTTATCTGTAAGAATAAACAATGTAATATGCAGTAATTATAAAAACCAGTATTTTATTGATAACAAACACCAAATGTTTTCTTTACAACACCAAAAGAACCTATGCATTTCAATTACAAAGCTGTCTAACATCACAAATATGTTCTCAACTTTCACTAGCTGAAAGATCTGTCTTTGTTCCTTTATAGATCTTCAGGCAAAGAAGAAAATAAGACCTTACAGCTGTGAACATAAGACTTACATATAAATCATGTTTTTGTTTGAGATACGAACCACAATTTTCAATAAGTTGACACTCTTCTTCTTCTTTTTCTTCTTCTTCTTCTGCGTTCACCCGGAGTGTTTTTTTAAAGATGTAATTGCATTGTGCCTGTTTACAGCAGAGCTGCTATACTTGTGCCTTTAGACCAACACATCCTACTTCTGCGGGCATTAGTTGACTAGGTTAACCTTCCCGGTTAGTTGACACACTACACATTGAAAACACACTGCAATGTTCAATTAACTGACATGATACATACTGCATTGTTAAATCAGTTGCCACACTAGACACTGAAAACATACCACAATGTTCAATAAGTTGATACACTACACACTGAACACATACTGCAGTGTTAAATTAACTGACACGCTACACACTGAACACATACCTTTGTATACCAAGAGACATCACTCTCACTTTCTTTTACTGGTTTGTTTCTACTGATCATTGTGATAATATGGGCTGAATCAGCCAATGAGAGAGAGCGAGGCACCACATTGTCTGTGCGGGAGTATGTTAACAGAGACAACTGAGATATTCTTGACCCTGCCGCACACCTGAGAGCCAAAGCAATTTCATCTTCATCTACACGTTTCCCATCAAGCATCCGTAAATTTCTCAATCGACCAATGGCACGATATCGTAAATCCTTGGCCTGAAATTCAAACAGTTTCAATAAATTTTAAAATTAGAAATTTTAGAAATAGCCATTTAAAAATATGTATATACTGATAGGAGTCACATTGGCATAGTGGCTTGTATGCTGAACTGCCCAGACAGTGGTCTGTGTTGAATGCCCAGAAGAGGCCAGATGTTTTGTCCAACTGTATGGCTCTGGGATCAGCCCAACCTCATAAAACTGGGAACTCATTTTCAGAATGTTCTGAGAACCACCAGGGAAGGAAAGCACGAAGCAGGAATGTGGCTACTCCACCTCACGTGCCAAAGCCTAAAATATGAGAAAGCCTAACACTTCAAAGCCCAACAGCAATAGCTGCATGTGATTACCTGTTTTTATGTAATGATGTGCAACTGTTTAATTGTGTCTTTATTATAATATTGAGGAACATCTGGCCAAGTGGCTAGAATGCTGGTCTCCCATCTGGGAGATCTGGGTTCCAATCCTCAGTAAGGTGATATATTTTTTTACTGTTGGGGGAAGAAAGAAAACCCTAACATGCACAGTGTGCGGCGACAGCAATAAGTTTAGCAGAATTGTAAACTAGATCAGTTATCAGTTATCAGTTGGGGTATCTGCGCTGCACTATGGACAGGTCCATAGGTGCTCAGATCCTCCCCCCAGCATAAGCATCAGCGTTTGGTGGCTAATAGTGCCAGTTCTGTGTTGTAAACTACATGCACCCAGATACCTTCTATAGATGACACCTGAAGGATCTTACTGCATTACACAAAATCGGTATAGGATCCCAATGTGTGATACCACAACCACATCTTATATATAAATTAGGATGTGCGTATCTCTGTCTGTATGTATGTATGTATGGCCTTTATTTGTTCGCGAACGGCCCATCCGATTGAGATGAAATTTTCTACACGCCTTCCTTTCATTCCAGAGCTGTCAACTGTGATATTTTGTTAGTGTGAAATCGCCTGCTTACTCAGTATTATTTCATTTTTCATTTTTCATCATAATTTCATATATCTCAGGGGACCTAACTCTGTAAAAGTTATTTCAAGGGGCATAACTTTTCTGTATAACTTATAGTCATATTGTGGCATCGTTTTCAAAGATTTATAAACTCTTTGTCCATAGTTATGTACCGGCATATGAGTTATAATAAATAATGATACAATCTGTAAGGCATTTTCAAAGTTTTCATAAAAATGATGCACAATGCATAACATTGTAACTCATCTTTTTTTGCTTAAGAAGTTACTGTAGTCATGCAGGTGATTAGAAAGAGTTTTCATTAAAAATAATGGATGGTGTGTGGTAGAACGTTCTTTTAAGTTACATTTTTTTTTGTTGTATGAATTTAATGAAGCCGGACAGGGTCAGGCAGACAGATAGACAGACAGACAGACAGATAGACAGTCGGGAACAGGAACTTATATAAATTAAATGAGATGCTTCACACCAGGAGCTGGGCGATGTCGGGCCGGGTCAGACAGACAGACAGACAGACAGACAGACAGATAGTCGGTAACGGGAACGGGAACTTATATGACTACTTATATGAATTAAATGAGATGCTTCCCACCAGGGACTGGGCGAAGCCGGGCAGGGTCAGCTAGTATGTTATAAATGTTCTGTGGGTAGGTTTGACAACTGTGAACTTAAGCTGGGGTTGCAGCGCATTCAGTCCACTCTTCATGATTTCCTACTGCTAAGTGATTTTTACAATGCACAGTGTGGATATGGGACTTCCTAGTTTTTAGCTCTTGTCCAAGAGGAATCAACACCTGGCTCACTATCCTTCTTCTTCTTCATCATCAGTGATCAACCTATTGCAACATGGATAACAAACAGGATAGTCCCCTTGAGATCTTCATCGGTCAATCATAGTTTGTCTCATAGGTTGCTTCTTTGGGCCAGATTTCCTTTCTCTGTGTGGCAAACTCTGGAAAGTCTTGAAGGGCGGGTCTGGGCATTTGTTTTGGTGCTCCATATTTGCAAGTGGCAGAGCCAGCTGAACACATTCGGTGAAGGTGTCATCTGAGTTTACAGTGTCCTGTTCCGAGTCTGAAACTTCTGATCTAACATGTCTGCCGTGCTTATTAATGCTGTCATGCTCTGATCTCTAATTTTCATATGCTTCTCTCCACTGCCAGCGATGTGGCAAAGGGGTTACAAATGCATTTCGTAATTCCCCCTTACCGTGTTCAAAACACAGCTACGGGCAATGTGGAAGCAGATCACCCTGCACTGGTTTCCTTACAACGGTATGAGTGCCAGTCGTTCAGAAAGCAATGGCAAACTACTGAACGTAAACTTGCCCAGGAATCACAAACAGCCAAAAATGCTGGGGTTGACTGCTACTTCCTGTAAAGGATAAGCAACTAACTTTTTTTTCTCTCTCCACTATCCCAGATCTCCACCCTATTACCCCAGGATGAAGAGAACGTGTAAATCTCCAGATTTCTTATTTTGTAAAAATAAATGTCCACAGCTGGACTTATTCCAGCACTTCACGAGCTGGAGGCAGATGCCTACATCAAGCCACTCCATCTCTTGTCTTCTTCTTCTGCTCTTTAATCCCCCATTGAAGAACAGGCCCTCACCAACTCACACCAAGGTGTCCCATCATTTGCTATCTCCTGCAGCTCCACCCATGCCCACCCCATGTTAATTCCCAATGTACACATAGTTCCAACATTTCTGGAGGTAACTGTTCTGCAGATTTCCCAAGGTGGAAGGAGGAGAGTCAGTGAACCAAACTCCTTGTGGCTTTCTCTGTATCACATCATAACGTTTACAGTAGAGCCTCCATTCATCTTGGTTGGCTGAGTTATTCTTTGTTCTTCTCATCCTTAGACTTGTTCATGGTTGGCTGGATTTTGCTGATAACGTCTATAGGATGCGGAAACCAGTCTCACGACAACCCTTCTTAATTGCCTCCTATGACATGTACAGTAAGTTACAGTATTACTATTCTTTGCTTCCCTTAAGAAACATAGGCACTGCCCCCTTTTGGTAATAAAAAAAAAGAAAACAGAAATAGCTAGAACAAAAAGAAAATGGAAATAGCCAACAAGAAGCCAAAATAGCTAATAAACCATGAATAAACACAAATAAGCTTTTTTTTTTAAATTCAAAAAAAGAAATATCACATGCTTATTTAGACCCTTTCCTTAGTAGGTAAATAGTTTCATAATTACTGATACCTAAACATTATGAAACATTAAAATCATTTACAATATTTATGAATGGAACAACTACAGAAAATACTGGTTTTCTTCCTATCAAACTTCTACGTTCAAATACAAAAGAATTCTTCTATTACAATGTTTACAAATAACAAACCTTTAGCCATGGGTTATTTCTGATATCCAGAACACAAAGATTGCTCAGATGTTTTCTTAGAATGGAGAGCTCCTCTCTGGTATTGACAAGTTTATTCCAAGATACATTTAGCTCCTCAATATAATACAAGCCCTGTAGAGAACAGTACAACATCATTATAAATGAACCTTCTTCATCATTGTCATGTGCCACACCATCAAGAATGGGCAATCATGGATCAATACCTCGCAGGATCACCAGTCTCAGATTAGGTCTGTGTTCTTGTCCTAATTAAGTCATGTGGCCAAGCCAATCAAGTATTTATCTCTTTGTCTTCTCCCTGCTATTTTTTCATCAATTTTGCTTGTTGTCATTAAGTTTTCCAATTGAGTTCTCCTCATAACATACCCAAAAAATCTTGACTGTCCACATCCCATTCCTTGAATCAATTTATGGTTTTCATCTGCTTCTTGAAGAACTGCCTTGTTCTACATTTAAAACATTCCTGCATTATCCTCAAAAACAACATGGATGTTTCTCTACTTGTCTACTTATTGTCTACAAAAGTATAGAGTCAATTTAATAAGTTAAGATTCTCTTTATTGGTGAGTATATCTCCCATCTTGAAAACGGCTTCTCCTGTGATGATGATTCTTATTCTAATCTCCACAAGGTATCTTCAGGTCAATGTTGTGACTGTTCCAAAGCATATGATACAATTTACTTATTTCAGATTTTTCCCATTTACTTGGGTGCTGCATAGTGGTATTTCTTTCTTTTTGGAGATGACCAATGAACCTTCACAGACACTATTCCTTCTTCTTTCATTCGCTACAGACGCTATTTCAATATAAAGACTTGAAAAATTTTTTAATATTACTGGTAAGGCATAACAAACTAAATAAAAACACTGTCTGGCAATCTAATTACTATAAGAATCACATGGTGGGTTTACATGATAGTCTGACATTTTGTGGCAATGAAATTGGCCAGTTACTACTACGCACCTACAACAAAAGAAAGTCTGCGCCATATGCTTGTAGTGGTCATCATATTCGTTGTTGTTATGCATTGGCTAATTACTTGAAACTTTCATCTTCTCCCCCACACTTCAAGGCAATTATATACTAAAATAAGCACTGTATCATCCACATTGAGCACAAGAGAAGATAGACAGATGCGTGCATGTTGGATGAATAATTGATGAATTAATTCATAGGTCAATGAATTGATAGAAAAACAGATCAATGGACAGTCAGACAGGCCAACAAATGGATGGATGAACAGTCATACAGATATACAGAAAGAAAGAACTTAACTATACCTTCATTCCTTCCAATGTGTATATCTTGTTGAAACTTGCATCTATGCACTGAAGCTGCTGTTAAATAAATAATATTACACATAATTAACTACATCTTAAGTTTGGAAATGGATTATTTAAATACTTCATTTATACATGAGGAAACAAATGTTCATGTTCCTGCTTCCATATTGAAAATCATCTTGTCTTCTTTTTTACTTCTACCTTTTATCTACCAAAGGAACATAGGCCCTGAACCTCAGACCACACCCTGTGTAGGCTTGTTCATGATTAGTTGAACCTTGCAGCTAAAGTTTTCTATGGGATCCGGCAGCCAGTCTCACACCAACCCTCCTTCGTTGCCTCTAATGACATGCATGGTAAACTACAGTGTTACTATTCTTAGCTTTCTCTATGAGCTCCAGTAACACATGGAGGGAAATTATCTCTGGTGAAGTTTAATTACAGCTCATCACAAGGATATACAAATACCTGGCACCAACATTCTACACACATGCAATTTTTATGGGCCAATGTTTAACCCTACCAGGCCGCTGCACCGATTTTCGGAAATTTCAGAATCTGCCGCTATACCGCTGTCCCTAATTTTTGGCATTTTGCCTATTTCGTGATAAATATGTGTCACAAACTATAAATAACCAACCAATCGTGGTCAAAACTCATGTTTAGCCATTGCAAATATCTGCCCCCATAGGTTTGAATTGACTTTGTGTTGATTAACGCGAAAAATTTATGAAAATTCACAATGAAAGGAGCGTTTGATGAACCAAGCACTTCAACAAGAAAGCGAAGTAGGTCTAGGCTTTTCACAGTCCAACAGGTGATCGATACTTTGGTTTATTCAGACTGGATTGGAAGACAAAGGTGGAATATCGGCGCTAGATGAAAGGTAGACCTATTTTCTACAATGTCTCCAAGTTACATCTTATTCTAACCACTTGTTTGCATGTAACTAACATTTTTCTACATCATGTTGGTTAGATGAAAGGTAGACCTATTTTCTACAAGGTCTCCAAGTTACATCTTATTCTAACCACTTGTTTGCATGTAACTAACATTTTTCTACATCATGTTGGTTTTTTCTCTTTAATGCTCAGGAGCCCAGGTATAGGGGAAAGTTAGGGTTAGGGCCTCAGGTCTGGTAGGGTTAAATAATAAAGCATGAATCTCAATCAATCAAGTGTCATCTCCACAATAAAGGTTGGCTGCAACATATCTCCAACATTTTCTGTCTCGTGTCCTGGTTGTACACTCCAACAAACTACTGTTTTTCATCTCTTGATGTTATCTTCCCCCACTTGTATTGCTGTCTACCTTCGGCTTTCTCCTCCAGTTGTCTCTTCCCTGATTATTTTTACAACAGGCTACTCTCCAGGGGACCAAGCATGGATCTAGAAGATGAGACAGATGAGTTTAACCAATCAAATCATGTGCAGGAGAAACTAATACGTGTGTGGTACAGAATGAATGAATGCTCAGAACACTATGGACAGATCAAAAGAGCAATGAAGAAACCTTGAAAGAAATCAGTTCATTAAGAAAATGGGTGCCTCACATCAGAAGTAGGAAATCCATATTCTTTCAACATGTCGAGATGTCTTTGGTCATATAATAAGAAAAGAGGGGTTAGGAAACATCATCACAACTAGAAAGATCGGCCGTAGAAGAGGCAAGGACAGGCTGAGAGAAATGATGCTGGATGGGCTGAGAGAAATGATGCTAGATGAGCTGAGAGAAATGATGCTGGATGGGCTGAGAGAAATGATGCTAGATGAGCTGAGAGAAATGATGTTGGATGGGCTGAGATGGTGGCATGGAGAAATATCATCAATAGATAAAGAGAAATAATGCTGGATAGGCTGAGAGAAATAATGCTGGATGGGCTGAGAGAAATGATGCTGGATGGGCTGAGATGGTGGCATGGAGAAATATCATCAATAGATAAAGAGAAATAATGCTGGATAGGCTGAGAGAAATGATGCTGGATGGGCTGAGAGAAATGATGCTAGATGAGCTGAGAGAAATGATGCTGGATGGGCTGAGATGGTGGCATGGAGAAATATCATCAATAGACAAAAGAGAAATGATGCTGGATGGGCTGAGAGAAATGATGCTAGATAAGCTGAGAGAAATGATGCTGGATGGGCTCAGATGGTGGCATGGAGAAATATCATCAATAGATAAAGAGAAATAATGATGGATAGGCTGAGAGAAATGATGCTGGAAGGGCTGAGATGGTGGCATGGAGAAATATCATCAATAGACAAAAGAGAAATGATGCTGGATGGGCTGAGAGAAATGATGCTAGATGAGCTGAGAGAAATGATGCTGGATGGGCTCAGATGGTGGCATGGAGAAATATCATCAATAGATAAAGAGAAATAATGCTGGATAGGCTGAGAGAAATGATGCTGGATGGGCTGAGAGAAATGATGCTAGATGAGCTGAGAGAAATTATGCTGGATAGGCTGAGATGGTGGCATGGAAAAATATCAATAGATAAAGAGAAATAATGCTGGATAGGCTGAGAGAAATTATGCTGGATAGGCTGACAGAAATGATGCTGGATGGGCTGAGATGGTGGCATGGAGGAATATCATCAATAGATAAAGAGAAATAATGCTGGATAGGCTGAGAGGAATGATGCTGGATAGGCTGAGAGAAATGATGCTGAATGGGATGAGAGAAATGATGCTAGATGAGCTGAGAGAAATAATGCTGAATAGGCTGAGAGAAATGATGCTAGATGAGCTGAGAGAAATGATACTGGATGGGCTGAGAGAAATGGTGCTGGATGGGCTGAGATAAATGATACTGGATGGGCTGAGAGAAATGATGCTAGATGAGCTGAGAGAAATGATGCTGGATGGGCTGAGAGAAATAATGCTGGATAGGCTGAGAGAAATGATGCTGGATAGGCTGAGATGGTGGCATGGAGAAATATCATCAATAGATAAAGAGAAATAATGCTGGATATGCTGAGAGAAATTATGCTGGATGGGCTGAGAGAAATGATGCTGGATGGGCTGAGATGGTGGCATGGAGAAATATCATCAATAGATAAAAAGAAATAATGCTGGATAGGCTGAGAGAAATTATGCTGGATAGGCTGAGAGAAATGATGCTGGATGGGCTGAGATGGTGGCATGGAGGAATATCATCAATAGATAAAGAGAAATAATGCTGGATAGGCTGAGAGAAATGATGCTGGATAGGCTGAGAGAAATGATGCTGGATAGGCTGAGAGAAATGATGCTGGATGGGCTGAGATGGTGGCATGGAGGAATATCATCAATAGATAAAGATAAATAATGCTGGATAGGCTGAGAGAAATGATGCTGGATAGGCTGAGAGAAATGCTTGCTTGCTTGCTTGTGTTCGTTGGCTTGAGCTCCAACGCGAAATCCTGTATGTCGGATGAAGGCATCCTGTTGTCCAACATCAGTGTGATGTCATACAGGACCTGAGGTTTGCGTGAGTATCTGTTGTCCCATGTCTGGCTTATTGGTGTGCAGACTGGTGGTTCCTCGTCGTACAGGCAGACACTCTCCGACTTCGGAGGAATCGGCGATCCTACTGACTTTAGCCAGGACCCCGAAGGGACCTGTTGCCCAGGACGCTCGACGAGGACGCGTCAATAGGTCTTGGCCAGTATATAACACGGCCCTGGTGCCTTGGAAACACCTCTGCATGCTGGATAGGCTGAGAGAAATGATGCTGGATGGGCTGAGATGGTGGCATGGAGGAATATCATCGATAAAGAGAAATAATGCTGGATAGGCTGAGAGAAATGATGCTGGATAGGCTGAGAGAAATGATGCTGGATAGGCTGAGAGAAATGATGCTGGATGGGCTGAGATGGTGGCATGGAGGAATATCATCAATAGAAATGATCCAGAGATTTGTGGTGATACACAAAGTGGTGAGGCACATGATGATGATGTTCAGAGCAGGGGAAAATTGAATAAATCATGGCAATGGGAAAGCTGGAGGGGAAGATAGACAGGGAATACCTAGACGGAAGATGCTAGAACACTTGACATTGTGGTAAGCTGTGGTAATGCAGTGGCTAACATGCCTGCCTTCAGGGCTGGTTGTCATATGTTCAAATCCCATACAGTCATGGATGTTTTTAAACTAGCCTGGGTCCCATGTCGACCCAGACTAAAACAGGTACCTGGAAATGTCTTGGAAGTAAAGGCAGCCAGCGTGATATTAAACCACATTCCCTGTTGAATGCCCATTGGTCTATAAATTCGGGGCTAGCACAATACTTAATACACATCAAAATGTGGAGAAGGGTCCTTTACTTTACTTTTACATGGGACAGGAAGCTGTGGACATACTGGATAACGAAAGCCATATGAAGTAATTTATTTAAATTAAACAAAAGGTTTACCGCGAGTAGTTTTTGCAAATATTCTCACACCTTACCATGTTAGAAAGCTCATCCAGCCTGGTCAGTTCGTTAAAGCTGACGACCAATCTTTTCAGGTTGACCAGACGCTGTAGTTGTCGCAGTTTGGTCAAACCATTTCCATGGAGGTTCAAGGTGGTGATTTTATTAAATGTGTCCATTTTTGTTAACCTGAGAATGAGTTCGTCCGATAAGTTTGCCTGTCTGCAAAATCACAAGTTAACACAGTAGCATTCAGAAAAGTATCTGTTAAGGACGTTGAGTAGTCATTCCATACATCGTACAAAAACATTTTGTAACAAACATCATGTCACAAACATCATGTAACAAGCATCAAATTACAAATAGTATGTAACAAACATCATGTAACAAACACCATGTTACAAATATTGTGTTATAAATAGCCACTACAATTCAGATTGCCGAACTTTACTGGCAATATATTTGCGGATTTGTTCGGCAACTATTTTTTGTCTCCGATTTAAGGAGATTTAGAGTGCTCATGATGTTAAATTCTGTGATTATTTCAAGATCGCATTAAAACAGAAACCGATTACCAAGTATTGTACTCCATTGCCTACAAATATATACATCTTGGCTTCTTAAATTTTTCTTCTTACGGAGATAAAGAGACTGTCTTTTTAAGACGTAAGTTGACTCGTAAATTTCGTTTTATATAGACATTGCGAATTGATCTAGTGTGAACAATTCAATTGAGCATCCATTTTTATGCCTATTGTGTAATTTTCGACTATATAAGTCAGAGCGGACATCCCAAACTGAAATCATTAAGATCGCATGCTATGATGCGGTAATGCAATATTTCAACGGCGGGAAAATAGCGGTTTCCCGTGTCATAATCCAGCGATGATCATTTAATATTCTTATGGATTATTCAGAGCGATGAAATTATAATGAAAGCATGTTTGCATTCAACACCCATTGTAGTATTTATGTGTAATTTTTCATCACGATACACGGTCAGGGTGGTTTATTTTATGGTAACTTATCATCACGACTTGACTCCGATCTAGCTTTGCGTTGTGCATTTCTGGCACTTCAGGAATACTTGTTATACTGGAGAACCATACTACCTATTCTAAGTGGTAAGTAAACCCATAAATACCGTTTTATGAGACGTATTAAATTTTTCTACAATGTATAATTAAATTTAGCATCCATTTTAAAGTGCATTTTGTAATTTTTGACCGTTTGAGTTAGCAGTCAATCTCACACTGAAATTATGAAGATCGCATGCTGTTTTCCTGGTCATACTCCAGCTATGACTATTTAATATTGTTATGGAGTATTCAGAGTGACTAACATGATAATGAATGCATGTGTACATTCAACACCCATTATTGTATTTATGTGTAATTGTTCATCACTTTACAAGGACAAGATCATTGATAATTTTGCAACTTTTTAACACAGTCAAAATGAATCTACGTTCACGGCCTCACGCTAACAGTTATATATATATATATAATATCAGAAGCAGTTATCTCCCTTTTAGTTAGAAAACATCGGCAGTTGTAATCTCCGTTTGCGTCCATGTTACCGGCAGTGGTGTGTGTATGTAACAAAACGCCAGTGGCCCATGTCCTCATGCCTTCTTTGGGTTTGGGAAAACAGTGGGAAACAGCTTTCGGGAACCCTCAGTTCTCTTATCCACTCAATTCCCTTGGAAGATAGTTCTCTTGGTTACTTTTACAACCCGATCTTCTTAAGAGAACTATTAGAAGTCTGACTTTTCTTCGGGAAAACCCGATAGGGTGCCTTGCACCAAATACGCATTGGTGCAATTTCTTGGGCAATCAATGTCCGTTTAAACACCTACTGGTTGTTATCTGCACCAAGTATTAAAAATTTAAAGATTTTGACAGATTAGGTGCATCATGCTGGTGTAAGAAAGGGTCCTCCTGGACGTGAAAGGAGCAGAAGGGATCTGCAAGGCCACGAGATAGTCACCTTAAGCCATTCTCAGGTGAACCATGGACTTTCAGGACGGCCCCAGGCCAATTACTCCAATCAATGAATAGAGATCCGATTAGTCCTGAACTAGTGGCATTCTTCAGTACCAGCTCAATGCAAATCACATCATCAACATAGGAGTGGCTGACCCTATGTTCCTGGCTGGACCTACGCCTAATTCTCAGTCATACCCATCCTTGTCAGTGACAGTGAAAGGCACATACCCCTTCCCTATTCACAAACTGTTCCCCTTGTATTTATTCCTACCCAACATCGTGCCAAGTAACACCATGGGGCTTCGAAGAACACTATACTGAATATGTAAAGAAGTCCACTACAACCTGGAAGCCAGGTTCTACAGCGGCCTGTTGTTCGCACAACCTATCTGGAAGGAGGGAACTGAAGACATACTCGGTGAGGTGGATGTGGACTGACGGGACATTGTCGTAATCTTTGGTCTATGATGATCATAGTTGTGATGCTCTATGTCTGGACGAGATTTACCTCCTCAGTTTGTTTGTAGATGCTTATCTGTTTTTAACTGCCTTGATGTTTTCCTGTGCTTTCCTGTATTAAGTTATTAAATTGAATTTATCGTTTACTTTGACGATCGCAATGTTATATGTTGTCAGCCAGAAAGACACCTCAGGGAGTAGACCCCGAGGTCAAATGAGAGAGTGACAGTGAGTCTGGGGAACGGAGGAGGGTTGGCAGGCAAAGACCTATCCCAGCCAGGGTTAAAGAATAATATTGAAGCATTGTGACAGGGGTATTTGGGACCCTCCACTTAACTTGTTACAGTGTAGGTCACACTTTATGAAAGGGTCAAAATCCTATTTTTCTCTTTGTTTATATTAAATGATAATCGGACACACAAACATTAATATCTCGGCTTAGAATCGACCTACAGACTTGAATAAGGTAACGTTAGATGTTTTTTCAAGAGGTATCCAACTGAGCAGGTTATATAATTAAAAGGCAATTTAGAAAATGTTACTAAACTGGCTAGTTACAAACATCATGTAAAAAACATCTTTTAACAGTTAGTTAGTTAGTTAGTCAACAGATCATCCTCGTTGCACATCGGACCATTCAGTCCATAAGTGCTCGGATCCCCTCCTCAGCAAATCCCGCAGCGTGTAGCGGCTAACGACGCCAGTTCTGTGTTGGTTTATCAATCTTCTTTGGCTTCCTGCGTAGTGTTCTTGTTTGGCCACCCCTCTTTTAATTTGCTGCTCTCGCAGTCTGGCCATTGTTGTAGATTCACAGTCATCACTTGGTTCTTGCAAAAGTCTCACTTCTCGTAGAGCATTCAGAATGTCAGCCTGGTCCATGGCGAGTCCGCCCTCCACAGTAGCCTCACCTGCGAGCTTGTCAGCCCGCTCATTTCCTTGTACTCCCGCATGCCCTGGCACGAAGATGAAACTAATCTTTGCCAGCCGAGACCGCTTCAGAGGCAGCAACCATTCTCTTCGGATCGACCCCTCCTCTATCCTCTTGATCATGTTCATTGAGTCGCTAAGGAAACAAGCCCTAGTGAATGTCTGTGTCTCGAGCCATGTTATTGCTTTACTTACTGCCATGACTTCCATGGTCAGGCTACTTGTGGTTTCAGTGAAAGCACCAGAGTCCTCCTTCACAATTCTCCCTCCGGCCCGAGCTGTAAAGGCCCATGAGCTTCTCACATGTCGGATGACCGACCCATCTGTGTAGATGACCGCGTCACTGTCTAGCGAATTCTCGAAAATCAACGCTTGTACTTCAGCCTCAACAGCAGCCGGATTTTCTTGTCTGCATTTTCTATCTAGTTGGATGCAAACTGAAAAGGATGTGCAGAAGTCTGTTGGCACTTGCACCCACTCCTCGCCAGGTTCTAAGTCCTCAAGTGAACACACCTGTTGAAGAATGTCCTCGGCTTGACCCATCCACGACCGTCCTCTTTTTAACCTGCTGCCCTTCACCTTCCTAATTTCACTATGCAGTGGATGCTGTGTGTTTGCGTTAATTCTGAGGTAGGCGCGTGCCCTGCAAACTTGCATTCTCTCTTCAATGGTTGGAAAATCAAGAAGGTAGCGCATCGCCCTGCATGCTGTATCTCTTGTACATCCAAGAATAATGCGCATAGCTTCATTCTGTATCCTTTCCATCCTTTCTATCTGCTTATGGCTGACAGTCAGGATTGCCATTGCATACTCCAAAACAGACATGACCAGCCCCTTGTACAGAAGACATAGATGGCGCTGCTCACAGTTTGCTGCCGCCATCACCCGCATCGCTGCCAAACCCCGCTTGGCCTTTGTTATCACCTGGTCTATGTGCACATTATAAGCAAGGCTTCGATCAAACCGTATCCCCAGGTAATTCATTGCCTGCGTTCTTTCCACCGTCTCTGAACACAGCATTACAGTTGGTGTTGGATTGTTGACAATATGATTATTCAACGAGAACCAAGTCACTGTTGCCTTTGTTGGGTTGACCATCTTTTAACATATATTGTGTAACAAACATCGTGTTACAACATTATACAACTGTCAGAAGATGAGTTATCTAACACTGGCATTAAGTCATGGGTGCAGGTTCAGATCCCTTGCCTTCCTTACCCACACAGAAGGTGTGTGAAATGTCGGATCTAACCATGAAAACAATGAAATGATCTTACCTTGATCGAGGCTTGATTTCAGGATCCATTTTCAAAATATCATCATCGCAATCGTTGATGCTGTCCACCATTTTAACTACCGGAATCTTTGAATGTTTCTGAGGCTGCTCACTAAGCAGGTCTTCGCTGAGATATTGGAACGGACACATGGATTTCAGCTGGACAGAGGTAATCAATCAAAACCACATGAACCTGTAGCCCAGTTGTGGGTTGTATGGGCACCACGAAATAAGTCATTGACACTCAGCACAAACTAATAATTACAGTATTTTATTACATTTCATTATACTGCAAACAGGTTCTTACTGGGCAGATGGGTCCTTCTAGTTTCTCGCAATTACCCAAGTAAGCAAGCATCATAATTACTTTCCTAGGATCAAAGGAGAGTTTACTTGCATTTAAATACCCCTGGGAATCACTCGCTGGCATCTTGCCATCTGGTCAGATGATAGTTTGTAACATTGTGCTTCAAACAAGGCATAATAACTACAACCCATGGCGGTAGGTCAGGGATGGAGTCATACCTCTCCATACCATAAAGCCTGGGCTGAATTTAGAGACCATGTGTCGCCCATGCAGCATGATCCCTCTTTCGACCTGCCTAGTTTACTCAGAGGAAAGGTAGCACCAATACATCTAGTACAAGACAAGCTGCAGAAGCTGCTGGATCAGCAAAGCAATGCTCTAACTGTCCACCTGTTGGAGTTTCGATCCTAGACCAGTTGCCAACCAAGGCTTAGAGTCTGGTCTCCCCTACCATGACATGAATCCTTATGTTGCATTTCCCGTACTTTTCTACTAATTCACCCCAAACAAAAAAAATATTCCTTTCAGGGCCTCATTTGCATTGGTCCAGCAATAACTTCCGGTTAAGTGATCAGTTGCCTGCTAGACCGATCGATGGATGTTTTATTAGTTTTTGGACCCATAGGGCCCTCACTGTCATCAGAGTATTCCGACGACAGTGAGGGCCCAACAAAACATCCATCGATTGGCCCAGCAGTCTACTGAACACTTAACAGGAAGTTATGTCTGGACCGATGCAAATGAGGCCCTGAAAGTGATTTTTTTTGGTTTGGGGTGAATTAACCCTTTACAAGGCAAAACGTCCATTTGCGGCCAATCGTTTAAACGAGCAGATCGTCTGAAACCGCCCGATACTATTGTGCATTGTAAAAATGCGATCTCTCAGCTTTCCGACACTTCCGACGGCTACTTTTGCTTTCGCTGATAGCTTGACAACGTGGCCGCCATTTGTAAGCGCCTACTATGAATTTGAACGGACTTTTATGGACCTTTTTTGATAGTTTTTGGGATTTTTACGCTTCATTTTTCAAAATAGATTTCGGTGATTCTTCAAGTGATAGCCGAGATTTCTCTAGGATCAATTTAAGTGACATTAAAGAGCACGAAGTTGACTATTAATCGCAGCTAGATATCAGTGAAAAGCGTTACTTTGCATTAGCAGTCGTGAATCCGACTTTAAAGAAAGTGATTATGATTCTGAAAATGTGATTGTAAATTGCCGTATAGATGACGGAAAATCACAAACAATATGCTGTATTTCGTAAATATTTGTATTCATATATGGATTACCGACAACAATCACGTGAGTAACATATTCTGCATGCTTTTCCCTTCATTGTGTTGTTTATTTAACTAAAATCGGTTGACTAATACCTTATTTGTGATGTTTTTACTAATGCAACCCGAAATTTTACCGAACCTGAAAGAATCTTGCCCGTTCAGGGCTAAAAAATGGACAAGCGTCTGCCCTGTAAAGGGTTAACAGAAAAGTACTGCATTTCCTCGCACTAGGATAAGGCTTGTACCCTCCCACTGTGAGGACTGGTCTGGTTCGCAAGATCAGTCCTGCGGCTGGCATTCATTGTCTCGGATGGCTGTGTGAGGTGCACCCAATCAGGAACTTCTCAGCCGACACAAGTTAGCGAGGCAGGTGTTTTGAGATTGCTGTTCTCATAGTCTGACCATGGTTGCAGATTCACAGTAATCACTTGATTCTTGCAAACATCTTACTTCTCTTAGAGCATTCAGTTTATCAGCTTGGTCCATGGCTCGTCCGCCCTCCACAGTAGCCTTATCTGCAAGCCTATCAGCCTGCTCATTTCCTTATACACCTGCATGCCCTGGCATGAAAATTATACTAATCTTTGCCAGCTGTGACCGCCCCAGAGACACCAACCACTGTCTTTAGGCCCAACCCATCTCTATCTTCCTGAGCATACTCATTGAGTCACTAAAGAAGCATGCCCGAGTGAAGGTCTGTGTCTCGAGCCATGTTATTGCTTTACTTACTGCCATGACTTCCATGGTCGGACTACTTGTGGTCAAGGCAAAAGCACCAGAATCTTTCTTCACAATTCTCCCACCAGCCTCAGCTGTAAAAGTCCATGAACTTCTCACGCATTGACCGACCGACCAATCTGTGTAAATGATTTGCATCACAGAGGACAAACAGGCAGTAAGCAGTCACTATAGGCACACAAAGAGGACTGGATACTGAATCAGTTATCATGAAACACATACAAGTGTTAACACTACAACATTTCACAAACAAAAGTCTTATTATTTCATCATTCTGCCCTTTCATGAATGCAACAGGCCACAATTCACGCTAACTGACATTCATTCAGGAAGCTTACTATGACCACATCTCATGTTGGCTACATTTCAGCTCATCAACAACTTCCTGATAGAAACATAATTTCCTATATTTGTTGGTGTCAGCCAAATTATATTTATGGAAAAGAGTAAAAAGCTTACTTTTGTGATGTATTCAAATTCAATTATGTATTCTGGAAGCACAAGATTGTTGTTGAAGATGTACCACTCACACTGGCGAGCGCTGCATTCACAATCATTCTCTTCAGCTACCTCTGATGATTAGAGAAGATATTCAAATATGTTTGCTGCATGTTTCTTCATTGTAATAAGTTATGCTGGTATATATAACTAGTTTCTTCATTGTAATAAGTTATGCCTACCTCTGAAGTCGGAGTGGATTTGCCTGATGGAGAGGGACACTGTTAATAGGGAAAGTTAATCCACACGCAAAATTCAGTCCAGCACTACTGGAAGTAGTGTGTATGGACTATAGTTGTTTCAAAACGGGCGAGCGCAAACAAACAAACAAATGAAGTTATGCCAGTATATATTTAACCAGTTTCTTCATTGTAATAGGTTATGCCAGTATATATTTAACCAGTTTCTTCATTGTAATAGGTTATGCCAGTTTATATTTAACCAGTTTCGTAATTGTAATAGGTTATGCCAGTATATATTTAACCAGTTTCTTCATTGTAATAGGATATGCCGGTATATATTTAACCAGTTTCTTCATTGTAATAGGATATGCCGGTATATATTTAACCAGTTTCTTCATTGTAATAGGTTATAAATCAATCATGTGCCATGCCGGAAAGCATGGGCGGTCATGATTCGCCATTTCACTCGATCACCAGAGTCGTGGATCAGCTCAGTGTTCCTGTCTCGTCCATGCCATGTGGCCAAGATATCCAGGTATTTTCCTCTTGGTCTTCCTCTTGGTCTGTTCCCTTCGATCTTGCCAGCTGTCACTAAGTTCTCCAGTCCATTTCTTCTCATAACATGTCCAAAAAATTTTGACTGTCTACGTCTAATTTCTCTAATCAATCTACGATTTTCATTTGTCTCTTGTAGTACTTGGTTATTGGTTTTTCTATCTGTCCATGGTATTCTTTGCATTTTCCTCAAAAACCACATTTCTGCAGCCATCAGATGTTTTTCAGCTTGACTGCACATTGTCCAAGTTTCACATCCATACAAAAGAACAGGCTCTATGTATCCCCTCAACACTCTTTTTCTCGTTTCAATTAACATCATTTTATTGGTCAGAATGTTTTTCATCTTGCTAAAGGCTACTTTCGCAATGGCGATTCTTATTCTAATCTCTTCCAGGCATCTGCCATCAGATGTTATGACTGTTCCGAGATAATTGAACCGATTCACAATATTCCCATTTACTTGTATATTACATTGTGGTACTTCGTTCTTCCTAGTGACGACCATAACCTGTGTCTTCCTACAATTTAATTCCAACCCCAGCTGCTCACTGTGTACAACAACAGCGTCTACTAATTGTTGCAGATCCTGTGCATTGTCTGCAATCAATACTGTATCATCTGCATATCTAATGTTATTTATGTTTCGTCCTCCAATGCTGATTCCATTTAGGTCTTTTACATTTCTGAAAATATTTTCACTGTATAGGGAAAAAAGATCTGGAGACATTACACATCCCTGCCTAACACCTCTCTTAATAGGTTGATATTGTCCTACTTCATTATCAATCCTTATGGCAGCTTGTTGTTTCCAATATATGTTTTTTATAAGTCTAATGTCTTTCCCATCAATTTGTAGATCTGCAAGCATATCCACAATGTTGACATGTCTAACTCTATCAAAAGCCTTTGTGTAGTCAATAAAGCAAAGATGTATATCCTTGTTTACTTCTAAAGCACGTTCAATAACTGTTTGCAGCATATACACAGCATTTACTGTACCCTTTCCTTCTACAAACCCACACTGTTCTTCCCCTATTTCAGGTTGTATTTTCTTCCTCACTCTTTGCATGATAATTCGTAACAAAATCTTTGTGATGTGACTCATTATACTAATTGTTCTATGTTGATCACATTCTAAGGTTCCTGATTTCTTTGGGATTGCAATAAATACAGAATTACATAATTCAGAAGGTATATCTCCAGTATCATATAATGTGTTCAGAAGTCTAGTGACTTGCTCTAGTCCAAATTCTTCTAAAGCTTTAATCATTTCTGTTGTGATGTTATCTGCACCGGGGGCCTTGCCAGCTTTCATATGCTTAAGAACATTTTGAACCTCCATATTTAAAATTTCTGGTCCTTCATTATTAAATCTAATAGCATACTGTTCCTCTCTGTTATCATTATACAGGTCTTTCACATAATCTGTCCATACATGTAGAATCTGATCTTTTTCTATTATGATTTTGCCATCTTTAGTTTTTAGACAGCCTGTTGATGTACTTGTTCTTTTATTAGTAAGTTCCTGAATTCTTTTGTGCACTAATTTGGTATTTTGACTGTTGTGTTGTTTTTCAATTTCTAAGCACTTTTCCTCAAGTCATGATTCTTTTGCCTTCCTACATAATATTCTGACTTGTCTGTGAATTTCTTCATATTTGGCAGGATTATTTTTGTTGAGTCTTCTTGTTTCCATTAAGTGTAAAATTTCCTCAGTCATCCATTTCTTACGACCCACCTTCTTTAATTTTGGAATAGTTGTTTCTGCAGCCACATTGATTGAATTCTTTAACATTTCCCATCGATCATCCACATCCTGGAATAGGATCTCTAGATCAGACAATATTTCAAATCTGTTCTGTACTTCTATGTTGAATTTGTTTTGTATTTCCTTGTCATTACTCAATGTACACAAGTCATATTTAGTGTTTCCTGTTATATACTTGACTTTCTTCAACTTTATCCTCAATGTTCCTGTGAGTAATCTGTGGTCACTATAACAATCAGCACTGGGAACTGTTTTTGCTACTGTTAGCGAGTTTCTAAATCTTCTGCTAATGAGAATGTAGTCAATCTGGTTTCTAATCCTGCTATCAGGACTCCTCCAGGTCCATAATCTTCTAGGGTGTTGCTTGAACCAGGTGTTTCCTACAATCATTTCCTGTTCTTTTGCCCACTCTACTAGTCTGTATCCTCTTTCATTTCTCTCTCCTAAACCATAGTTTCCTACTGTGTATCTATCCCCTTGATTTCCTACTTGTGCATTGAAGTCCCCTATTATGATGTTTATTTCTGAATTTTTACATTTCTTTAAGGCAGACTCTATGTCATTATAAAATTCCTCTACACTATCTTCACTGGACTCTCCTGTTGGGGCATATACCTGAATAACATTTATGTTAAAAGGTCTGCCACTCAATTTAACTAGCAGAACTCTGTCCGACACGGCCCAATATCCCTGAACAGACGTTGATGTTTTCCGGTCCAAAATTATTGCCACTCCCCTATGTCGATCTTCACCTCCAGAATAAATAATCTTAAAATCTTTATGTATCTTGATGCCTGCTCCTGTCCATCTCGTTTCGCACATACCTAATATATTAATTTTTTCTCTTTGAATTTCTTGTGTTATGTTCTCTAATTTTCCGTCGTTGTTTAACGTCCTAACGTTCCATGTTCCTAATTTTAATGTCTCTGTCCTTGTCTTGCGATGATCAGTCTTTAAGCGAATCATAATAAACTAGGCACTTTCAAAGAGGTAGTTTGCCGTTGCTTTCCTCTATGGCAGTGACCATACTGGCCGGATGACCGCAATCATTGTCTCTCGAAAGAGATCCTCTGCTTGCCGTCGCGAAACTCGAGACCATAACCAACAAATATCTGTCGGCTGCCCTCAAAATTTCATCCACCACCTGCCTTCCGTGGCTTCTTTTGAACACTTCCAATAAACGAACACGAAATAACATCACATAATTCAAAGGAAAAACACTATCCACACGAATTCCACGGGAATTTCCATAGGAAATCCACAGAAAAACACTGAACAGCGTCTCCCCTAAGAATAACGAGTCATCGCGTCGCCATTATACCTGAATAGGTTATGCCAGTATATATTTAACCAGTTTCTTCATTGTAATAGGATATGCCGGTATATATTTAACCAGTTTCTTCATTGTAATAGGTTATGCCAATATATATTTAACCAGTTTCGTAATTGTAATAGGTTATGCCAGTATATATTTAACCAGTTTCTTCATTGTAATAGGATATGCCGGTATATATTTAACCAGTTTCTTAATTGTAATAGGAGTCTCTGTTGTGAAGTGGTCAAGCCGTTTGACTCGGGTTCCGAAGGTTGTGGGTTCGATTCCAGGCCACGTCCTTCGGTTCACGAGTGAAATTTTTTCGGAGACTCCTGTGGGTCGTCGCTGGAGCTCCGGAGTTCGTGCTTTGTGTGACACTTTCCATGCTGCGGAAAGAGACCGAGCCATATGGGATAAAACCCGGTGCAATGAAGTCGACCCTGTCGACTTTTAAGCGACTTTTTAAACAATTTTAATATGTTATGCCAGTATATACTTAACCAGTTTCTTTGTTGTAATAAGTTATGCCAGTATATATGACCAGCACAACTGTCTCGGAACAGTCATAACATCTGATGGGAGGTGCTTTGAAGAGACTAGAACAAGAATCTCAATGGCAAAGGCAGCCTTTTGCAAGATGGAAAACATAATGCGAATAAAAAGATGTCAATTCTGTCAAAACTGCCATTTACTGCCAATATAGTACCTTGCGGTGTAAGGCAGGAGGGGGGGTGTCTTTAAGCCTGAGGAATTAAGGCCGCCTGGTTAGTGCAGTCACCGCAAACTGTGCAGGTTAGGATTTTCTTTTTGCCCCCGACAGAAAATAATCCCACGCATTACCGAGAATTCTAACCCAGATCTTCCGAAGAAGAATCCGGTGTTCTAGCCACTCGGCCAGCCGCTCCTCTGCTAATTCATGAGTGCAATATTTTGAGACATCTGAAGCCCAATGTTGGAGCTACAGAATTTGTGCTCCATGCAATGCTTTCGGCAAGCCTCTCTATGGAAAGAAACCAAACCTAATAGGATAAAACCTGGTGAAATGAAGTCGATCCTCTTTAACCCTACCAGACCGCTGAACCAATTTTTCGGTAATTTCCTAATCTGCCGCTATACTGCTGTACCCAATTTTCGGTATTTTGCCTAGTACGTGAAAAAAAGCGTCACAAACTAAAAATAACCAACCAGTCATGGTCAAACCTCATGGTTAGCCATTGCAAATGTCTTCCCCCATAGGTTTGAATTGACTTTGTGTGGTTTAACGCGAAAAAATTCTGTAAATTCCCAATGAAACGTAGGCTGATGAACCAAGCACTTCAACAAGAAAGCGAAGTAGGTCTAGGATTTTCACAGTAGAACAGCTGATCGATACTTTGTTTATTCAGACTGGATTGGCACACAAAGGTGGAATATTGGCGCTAGATGAAAGGTAGACCTATTTTCTACAATGTCTCCAAGTTACAAATTATTCTAACCACTTGTTTGCATTAACTAACATTTTTCTATATCAGGTTAGTTTTTTTCCTCTTTAATGATCAGGAGCCCAGGTAATAGGGACAGTTAGGTCCAGGGCCTCAGGTCTGGTAGGGTTAAACTTCAGCACTGCAATCAATAGTGACAACACATTTCTTCATAACATTATTCTCACTGATGTAAACAGGACATTTGAACTAAAGCCATACTTTCTTTTGGTATACAATTTTTCCTTGGCTTGAACACTGAGTCCATTTTAGAATAGTTTGCCTTGCAAATCCTGTGGAGAAAATAATGTAGAGATATTTATTATGTGTGTTTTCCCATTGTGAATTTGAACAATGAAGACACAAACAATGAGTTGCACAATTTATTGCCTGCCATATTTCACTGCAACTCATCTGAAGCTATTGTGATTCAAACGGCTAAGCCTTTTGCTTTATAAACAAAAATATAAAGTATTTTACAATTACCCTGGTAGTCTGTTTAAATCACCTTGGGAATAAGTCTATTGTATATATCAGTTTTAAGGATTCATTGTTTGTTTTTATGGTGTTTGATTTTTGCAGTTTTAATTGATAATTGATTTTAATTGATAAGTTTGCTGTTTGTTCGTTATAGTATTTTAGAATACATCAATTTTAGAAATATTGTTATGTTAATAAAATATTGCTGAAATAACTTAATTGTTTACTTTAATATTACATGTGTTGTAGTTTTCGAATTCCCCCTGAAATGCTGAAATAGTAGGAACCAATGCACACCTTTACACTTTCCCACTAGCAATAAGTAATCAAAGCGGAGGAGGAGCGGGGGTGAGGAGGGAGAAGATGATCTTCTCTGATTTTGCAATACTTATTTGTCTGGCCAAGAGTGTCTGGCAGTGTGGTTAGAACTCCAGGCTCCCATTCAGGAGACCATGATTCAAATCCTCTGTAAGGTGACAGATTTTCTTCTTCTGGGGGGAAAAATAAAACCCTAACCTGCACAGTTCGCTGCGACTGCAATAGCCAGGCAGCCTTAACTAATCAGACTCAAGACCCCTCACCACCATGTCCTACACTACAAGCTACTAAAGGTAGCAATCATAGTTTTATTCCTTATATTCAATGCACATGTTTGTCGGACATAAAAACACACTTGTATGCAAATAAAATTGTGGAACTTACCGTTTGTCACTTTTTGCTACAACACTCTTCCCCAGATGTGTCTTGGCCACAATCAGCATCCCTGGAAGTCACATCAACAAGCGTTAGCCACGTATATGCTGTACATATGCACCACCACTCAAAAATACACACATATGTATGCACAAACACACAAACATTCACATAGCGTCACACACACACAAACATTCACATAGCGTCACACACACACACAACCATTCACATAGTCACACACACACAAACATTCACATAGAGTCACACACACACACAAACATTCACATAGAGTCACACACACACAAACATTCACATAGAGTCACACACACACAAACATTCACATAGTGTCACACACACACAGACATTCACATAGTGTCACACACACACACAAACATTCACATAGAGTCACACACACACAAACATTCACATAGTCACACACACACAAACATTCACATAGCGTCACACACACACAAACATTCACATAGCGTCACATACACACAAACATTCACATAGAGTCACACACACACAAACATTCACATAGAGTCACACACACACAAACATTCACATAGAGTCACACACACACACAAACATTCACATAGAGTCACACACACACACAAACATTCACATAGAGTCACACACACACACAAACATTCACATAGAGTCACACACACACAAACATTCACATAGAGTCACACACACACAAACATTCACATAGAGTCACACACACACAAACATTCACATAGTGTCACACACACACAGACAATCACATAGTGTCACACACACACAAACATTCACATAGAGTCACACACACACACACAAACATTCACATAGAGTCACACACACACAAACATTCACATAGAGTCACACACACACAAACATTCACATAGAGTCACACACACACAAACATTCACATAGAGTCACACACACACAAACATTCGCATAGCGTCACACACACACAAACATTCACATAGAGTCACACACACACACAAACATTCACATAGAGTCACACACACACAAACATTCACATAGAGTCACACACACACAAACATTCACATAGTGTCACACACACACAGACATTCACATAGTGTCACACACACACAAACATTCACATAGAGTCACACACACACACAAACATTCACATAGAGTCACACACACAAACATTCACATAGAGTCACACACACACAAACATTCACATAGAGTCACACACACACAAACATTCACATAGAGTCACACACACACACACAAACATTCACATAGAGTCACACACACACAAACATTCACATAGAGTCACACACACACAAAGATTCACATAGTGTCACACACACACAGACATTCACATAGTGTCACACACACACAAACATTCACATAGAGTCACACACACACACAAACATTCACATAGAGTCACACACACACAAACATTCACATAGAGTCACACACACATACAAACATTCACATAGAGTCACACACACACAAACATTCACATAGAGTCACAAACACACAAACATTCGCATAGCGTCACACACACACAAACATTCACATAGAGTCACACACACATAAACATTCACATAGAGTCACACACACACAAACATTCACATAGAGTCACACACACACAAACATTCACATAGTGTCACACACACACAGACATTCACATAGTGTCACACACACACAAACATTCACATAGAGTCACACACACACAAACATTCACATAGAGTCACACACACACAAACATTCGCATAGCGTCACACACACACAAACATTCACATAGAGTCACACACACACACAAACATTCACATAGAGTCACACACACACAAACATTCACATAGTGTCACACACACACAGACATTCACATAGTGTCACACACACACAAACATTCACATAGAGTCACACACACACAAACATTCACATAGAGTCACACACACACAAACATTCGCATAGCGTCACACACACACAAACATTCACATAGAGTCACACACACACACAAACATTCACATAGAGTCACACACACACACAAACATTCACATAGAGTCACACACACAAACATTCACATAGAGTCACACACACACAAACATTCACATAGAGTCACACACACACAAACATTCACATAGAGTCACACACACACACACAAACATTCACATAGAGTCACACACGCACAAACATTCACATAGAGCCACACACACACAAACATTCACATAGTGTCACACACACACACAGACATTCACATAGTGTCACACACACACAAACATTCACATAGAGTCACACACACACACAAACATTCACATAGAGTCACACACACACAAACATTCACATAGAGTCACACACACATACAAACATTCACATAGAGTCACACACACACACAAACATTCACATAGAGTCACAAACACACAAACATTCGCATAGCGTCACACACACACAAACATTCACATAGAGTCACACACACATAAACATTCACATAGAGTCACACACACACAAACATTCACATAGAGTCACACACACACAAACATTCACATAGTGTCACACACACACAGACATTCACATAGTGTCACACACACACAAACATTCACATAGAGTCACACACACACACAAACATTCACATAGAGTCACATACACACAAACATTCACATAGAGTCACACACACACAAACATTCACATAGAGTCACACACACACAGACATTCACATAGAGTCACACACACACACAAACATTCACATAGAGTCACACACACACAAACATTCACATAGAGTCACACACACACACAAACATTCACATAGAGTCACACACACACAAACATTCACATAGAGTCACACACACACACACACACACACAAACATTCACATAGAATTACACACACACACACACACACAAACATTCACATAGAGTCACACACACACACAAACATTCACATAGAGTCACACACACACACAAACATTCACATAGAGTCACACACACACAAACATTCACATAGAGTCACACACACACAAACATTCACATAGAGTCACACACACACACACACACACACACACACATTCACATAGAGTCACACACACACAAACATTCACATAGAGACACACACACACAAACATTCACATAGAGTCACACACACACAAACATTCACATAGAGTCACACACACACAAACATTCACATAGAGTCACACACACACAAACATTCACATAGAGTCACACACACACAAACATTCACATAGAGTCACACACACACACACAAACATTCACATAGAGTCACACACACACAAACATTCACATAGAGTCAAACACACACACAAACATTCACATAGAGTCACACACACACACATAGACATTCACATAGAGTCACACATACACAAACATTCACATAGAGTCACACACACACACAAACATTCACATAGTGTCACACACACACACACACAAACATTCACATAGAGTCACACACACACAAACATTCACATAGAGTCACACACACACAGACATTCACATAGAGTCACACACACACAAACATTCACATAGAGTCACACACACAAAAACATTCACATAGAGTCACACACACACACACACACAAACATTCACATAGAGTCACACATACACAAACATTCACATAGAGTCACACACACACACACAAACATTCACATAGAGTCACACACACACACAAACATTCACATAGAGTCACACACACACACAAACATTCACATAGAGTCACACACACACAAACATTCACATAGAGTCACACACACACACACAAACATTCATATAGAGTCACACACACACAAACATTCACATAGAGTCACACACACACACACACAAACATTCACATAGAGTCACACACACACAAACATTCACATAGAGTCACACACACACACAAACATTCACATAGAGTCACACACACACAAACATTCACATAGAGTCACACACACACAAACATTCACATAGAGTCACACACACACACACACACACAAACATTCACATAGAGTCACACACACACACACACACACACACACAGACATTCACATAGAGTTACACACACACACACACACACACACACACATTCACATAGAGTCACACACACACAAACATTCACATAGAGTCACACAGACACACAGACATTCACATAGAGTCACACACACACAAACATTCACATAGAGTTACACACACACACACACACAAACATTCACATAGAGTCACACACACACAAACATTCGCATAGCGTCACACACACACAAACATTCACATAGAGTCACACACACACACACAAACATTCACATAGAGTCACACACACACAAACATTCACATAGAGTCACACACACACAAACATTCACATAGAGTCACACACACACAGACATTCACATAGTGTCACACACACACAAACATTCACATAGAGTCACACATACACACACAAACATTCACATAGAGTCACACACACACAAACATTCACATAGAGTCACACATACACAAACATTCACATAGAGTCACACACACACACACAAACATTCACATAGAGTCACACACACACAAACATTCGCATAGCGTCACACACACACAAACATTCACATAGAGTCACACACACACACACAAACATTCACATAGAGTCACACACACACAAACATTCACATAGAGTCACACACACACAAACATTCACATAGTGTCACACACACACAGACATTCACATAGTGTCACACACACACAAACATTCACATAGAGTCACACACACACACAAACATTCACATAGAGTCACACACACAAACATTCACATAGAGTCACACACACACAAACATTCACATAGAGTCACACACACACAAACATTCACATAGAGTCACACACACACACACAAACATTCACATAGAGTCACACACACACAAACATTCACATAGAGTCACACACACACAAACATTCACATAGTGTCACACACACACAGACATTCACATAGTGTCACACACACACAAACATTCACATAGAGTCACACACACACACAAACATTCACATAGAGTCACACACACACAAACATTCACATAGAGTCACACACACATACAAACATTCACATAGAGTCACACACACACAAACATTCACATAGAGTCACAAACACACAAACATTCGCATAGCGTCACACACACACAAACATTCACATAGAGTCACACACACATAAACATTCACATAGAGTCACACACACACAAACATTCACATAGAGTCACACACACACAAACATTCACATAGTGTCACACACACACAGACATTCACATAGTGTCACACACACACAAACATTCACATAGAGTCACACACACACAAACATTCACATAGAGTCACACACACACAAACATTCGCATAGCGTCACACACACACAAACATTCACATAGAGTCACACACACACACAAACATTCACATAGAGTCACACACACACAAACATTCACATAGAGTCACACACACACAAACATTCACATAGTGTCACACACACACAGACATTCACATAGTGTCACACACACACAAACATTCACATAGAGTCACACACACACACAAACATTCACATAGAGTCACACACACAAACATTCACATAGAGTCACACACACACAAACATTCACATAGAGTCACACACACACAAACATTCACATAGAGTCACACACACACACACACAAACATTCACATAGAGTCACACACGCACAAACATTCACATAGAGCCACACACACACAAACATTCACATAGTGTCACACACACACACAGACACTCACATAGTGTCACACACACACAAACATTCACATAGAGTCACACACGCACACAAACATTCACATAGAGTCACACACACACAAACATTCACATAGAGTCACACACACATACAAACATTCACATAGAGTCACACACACACACAAACATTCACATAGAGTCACAAACACACAAACATTCGCATAGCGTCACACACACACAAACATTCACATAGAGTCACACACACATAAACATTCACATAGAGTCACACACACACAAACATTCACATAGAGTCACACACACACAAACATTCACATAGTGTCACACACACACAGACATTCACATAGTGTCACACACACACAAACATTCACATAGAGTCACACACACACACAAACATTCACATAGAGTCACATACACACAAACATTCACATAGAGTCACACACACACAAACATTCACATAGAGTCACACACACACAGACATTCACATAGAGTCACACACACACACAAACATTCACATAGAGTCACACACACACAAACATTCACATAGAGTCACACACACACACAAACATTCACATAGAGTCACACACACACAAACATTCACATAGAGTTACACACACACACACACATTCACATAGAGTCACACACACAGAGACATTCACATAGAGTCACACACACACACAAACATTCACATAGAGTCACACACACACAAACATTCACATAGAGTCACACACACACACACACACACAAACATTCACATAGAGTCACACACACACACAGACATTCACATAGAGTCACACATACACAAACATTCACATAGAGTCACACACACACAAACATTCACATAGAGTCACACACACAAACATTCACATAGAGTCACACACACACAGACATTCACATAGAGTCACACACACACACACACACACACACACACACACACACACACACACACACAAACACACAAACATTCACATAGAGTCACACACACACAAACATTCACATAGAGTCACACACACACACAAACATTCACATAGAGTCACACACACACAGACATTCACATAGAGTCACACACACACAAACATTCACATAGAGTCACACACACACAAACATTCACATAGAGTCACACACACACACAAACATTCACATAGAGTCACACACACACACAAACATTCACATAGAGTCAAACACACACAAACATTCACATAGAGTCACACACACACAAACATTCACATAGAGTCACACACACACACACAAACATTCACATAGAGTCACACACACACACAGACATTCACATAGAGTTACACACACACACACACACACACACACACACACAAACATTCACATAGAGTTACACACACACACACACACATTCACATAGAGTCACACACACACACACAAACATTCACATAGAGTCACACAGACACACAGACATTCACATAGAGTCACACACACACACAAACATTCACATAGAGTTACACACACACACACACACACACACACACACACACACACACACACACACACAAACATTCACATAGAGTCACACACACACACAAACATTCACATAGAGTCACACACACACAAACATTCACATAGAGTCACACACACACAAACATTCACATAGAGTCACACACACACACAAACATTCACATGGAGTCACACACACACACACACAAACATTCACATAGAGTCACACACACACACACACAAACATTCACATAGAGTCACACACACACACACACACAAACATTCACATAGAATTACACACACACACACACACACACACACACACACACACACACACACACACACACACACACACATTCACATAGAGTCACACACACACACAAACATTCACATAGAGTCACACACACACACAAACATTCACATAGAGTCACACACACACAAACATTCACATAGAGTCACACACACACAAACATTCACATAGAGTCACACACACACACACACACACACACACACACACACATTCACATAGAGTCACACACACACAAACATTCACATAGAGACACACACACACAAACATTCACATAGAGTCACACACACACAAACATTCACATAGAGTCACACACACACACAAACATTCACATAGAGTCACACACACACAAACATTCACATAGAGTCACACACACACAAACATTCACATAGAGTCACACACACACACACAAACATTCACATAGAGTCACACACACACACAAACATTCACATAGAGTCAAACACACACACAAACATTCACATAGAGTCACACACACACATAGACATTCACATAGAGTCACACATACACAAACATTCACATAGTCACACACACACACAAACATTCACATAGTGTCACACACACACACACACAAACATTCACATAGAGTCACACACACACAAACATTCACATAGAGTCACACACACACACAGACATTCACATAGAGTCACACACACACAAACATTCACATAGAGTCACACACACACAAACATTCACATAGAGTCACACACACACACACACAAACATTCACATAGAGTCACACATACACAAACATTCACATAGAGTCACACACACACACACAAACATTCACATAGAGTCACACACACACAAACATTCACATAGAGTCACACACACACACAAACATTCACATAGAGTCACACACACACAAACATTCACATAGAGTCACACACACACACACAAACATTCACATAGAGTCACACACACACAAACATTCACATAGAGTCACACACACACACACACAAACATTCACATAGAGTCACACACACACAAACATTCACATAGAGTCACACACACACACAAACATTCACATAGAGTCACACACACACAAACATTCACATAGAGTCACACACACACAAACATTCACATAGAGTCACACACACACACACACACAAACATTCACATAGAGTCACACACACACACACACACACACACAGACATTCACATAGAGTTACACACACACACACACACACACACATTCACATAGAGTCACACACACACAAACATTCACATAGAGTCACACAGACACACAGACATTCACATAGAGTCACACACACACAAACATTCACATAGAGTTACACACACACACACACACACACACACACACACACACACACAAACATTCACATAGAGTCACACACACACAAACATTCACATAGAGTCACACACACACAAACATTCACATAGAGTCACACACACACAAACATTCACATAGAGTCACACACACACACACACACACACACAAACATTCACATAGAGTCACACACACACACACAAACATTCACATAGAGTCACACACACACACACACACACACAAACATTCACATAGAGTTACACACACACACACACAAACATTCACATAGAGTCACACACACACATAGACATTCACATAGAGTCACACACACACACAAACATTCACATAGAATCACACACACACACAAACATTCACATAGAGTAACACACACACAAACATTCACATAGAGTAACACACACACAAACATTCACATAGAGTCACACACACACAAACATTCACATAGAGTCACACACACACAGACATTCACATAGAGTCACACACACACAAACATTCACATAGAGTCACACACACACAGACATTCACATAGAGTCACACACACACAAACATTCACATAGAGTCACACACACACAAACATTCACATAGAGTCACACACACACACACAAACATTCACATAGTCACACACACACAAACATTCACATAGAGTCACACAATGATTTCTCATGTACAAGGTGCTCATGTTTAAAAAAAGCCCTCATCATTATCATCTCATCTTATCCTTCTTGTATCTTGCGGTGTCGAGGCATAAACAGCGGGTGTTCCGCATAAACAGCGGGTGTCCCACATAAACAGCAGGTGTCCTGCATAAACAGCGGGTGTCCCGCATAAACAGCGGGTGTCCCGCATAAACAGCGGGTGTCCCGCATAAACAGCGGGTGTCCCGCATAAACAGCGGGTGTCCTGCATAAACAGCGGGTGTCCCGCATAAACAGCGGGTGTCCCACATAAACAGCAGGTGTCCCACATAAACAGCGGGTGTCCCACATAAACAGCAGGTGTCCCGCATAAACAGCAGGTGTCCCGCATAAACAGCAGGTGTCCCGCATAAACAGCGGGTGTCCCGCATAAACAGCGGGAGAGTGCCCATGCTTCATATATCGAGATTCCCACAGACTGTTATTCCTTGTGTCCATCGTTTACAGGATCTGCCGCTTCTTCTGGTTCCATTTAGTCTGTATATTACGCTTGATATGCTATACTGTCAGTTGGTAGCCAAGTTATGTGGCCCTGACAGTTGGAAATCTGAAAGCACGGGCACACAAAATATTCATGCTATAAGTAGATACAGAAGCTGTGCTAATGTAGTGGCTAGACCCTGCTAGCCTGCTGGCCTGGTAGTCAAGGGTTCGATTTCACATCAAGGTGGGTTTTGAAAATTGACATGAGTTGCCAGGTTGACTCAGCCTAAAAATAGGTACTAGGAAATGTTTTGGAAAGTAAAGGCGGCAAATACGAGCTGATCATATCACCCACCGAGTGCTGATTGGTCTATTTAAAAAATGATTGACCTAGAAGAATATAACCCAACGCGCCTGAGAGCATGTAAAAGGGTCATTCTATAACTTTTTAAAAATGTGTATGTACACATTTAGACTCCTGTCAATGTTGTGGAGTTTGTGCACTGAGCTGATACTGCCATAATGTAATTAGAAGGAGATCTGTATGATAATAGATATTTTCAAAGTGTAAGGAAGATCATCCCTGAATACAATAAGTCATTCAATTAGAAGTCAGTCATATGTTATTGCTTTTATTCATGACTTATTACAATGTCCAAATGCAGGTAGGTAGGTAGGTAGGTAGGTAGGTAGGTAGGTAGGTAGGTAAGTAGGCAGGCAGGTATGCAGGTAGGTAGGTAGGTAGGTAGGTAGGTAGGTAGGTAGGTAGGTAGGTAGGTAGGTAGGTAGGTAGGTAGGTAGGAGGCAGGCAGGATTGCAGATAATCAGATAGGTACGCATGTAGGTAAGTAGTTATGTTAGTATGTAGGCAGGTAAGCAGGTTAGTAGGCAGACAGGTAGGTAGGTAGGCTGGCAGGCAGTTTCCAGACAGGTAGATAGGTAGTCAGGTAGATAGAAAGGCAGGCAGATAGGTTAGCAGGCAGAAATACAGGTAGATAGGTAGGCAGGAATGCAGCTAGATGGGTGGGTAGGCATGCAGGTAGCTCAACACTTATCTGTGAAGGCTAGGTAACCAACCCAATCTCACTAGCCAAGAGAACATGTGATACCATTAGCCACCAATGGTTCTTATAAAATTCCCAGTCTTATACTGGGAGCAAACCAGGTAACTTATGACCCAGATGCAGACACCGAGACCTCTCGGCCATACCTCCTTCACGTGTTGTATAATATTCCATCCATTTAAACAAGTAAATAAAGCCAAAGAAATACTTGTTGATTCCTTGTTCCAACAAGCTGCTTCATTAGCCCACTCGGCCATAATTATTATTTTAGCTCATGTCCTAGCTAGAGAATGGTGCTGCAGGGAGTGACCAAAGGATCTGGCCAGCAATTAAGACTCTGAGAAAAGGCCAGATGGACACACAATCAGGCTGCTACTGGTACCATTAGTATTGGGACTCTTCTCTGGCTGTTGCAGATGAGTATGGAGCATATAGGAGGAATGCCCAGAGTGCATTGACTCAACTCATGTCCTAGATCAGTGGTTCTCAACCGGTGGGGAATTCCCCCCCAGGGGGGAATTTCAGGGTTTCCAGGGGGGGGGAATGAAGACCATTTCAAGATCGTGTTAATACAAGAACCGATTACTTGACATAGTTTTTCCCTTCATACTTTACAGTTATGTATGTCTCGTCCTAAAATTCATTTTATAAAGTAAGTAGACCCACAAATCATGTTTTATGTGGATGTCTAGACTTGTTTTAGTATATGCTATTACATTTGCCTTCCACTTTTACGTATACTGTGTAGGGGTGAGGGGATTTTTAGATAGGAAATATGAAAGGAGGGGGGGAATGACGTTCTGAAAATACTGTGAAGGGGGGAACGGGCCAAATTTTTGATAGGAAGGGGGGAATGGCGTTCTGAAAATATGGTGAAGGGGAGAATGGGCCAAAAAAGGTTGAGAACCACTGTCCTAGATAGTAGGTCAGTATGGCCGAATGCATAAGAATGTGTGTTCTTAAACTTCCAGTGAGCTGATGCCAAGATGAGGGGTTGAACCCCTACACAGGACAGTTGGACTAAAATGTTGACCTATAGTCCTTGACTTGGGGACATAAATTACAAGTACCCCTGAAGCCGGAGTGAGTTCGCCTGATGGCGAGGGATACCGTTAATAGGGAAAGCTAATCCACACGCAAAATTCAATCCAGCACTACTTGAAGTAGTGTGAATGGACTAAGCTTGAGTTCAAAACGAGCGAGTGCAATAAAAGAATTTCCTAGATAGACGAAACTCTGATCCAGTCCATCCCAGTCATTTCTTTCTTTAACTCTTGTAACCCATATATTTATTTCTCGCTGGTTATATTTTTCACTAAAGCAATGTAGGACAGAAAGATTTAAACGAATGTAAATATATCAAGTTTCAACACTGAGCTTTCAACATCCTGATTACCATATCTGAAGGGACAATTTTCCAGATCCTCTCTCTCTCTGTTCAGCTTAATGCAGTGAGCAATACGACGTCTGTCAGCCAGGCTGATGCTGTTGCTCAAGGGCACAGCACCCTCTCGTCCAAGTTGCTTGTATCAGGAATAAAATAATTAAACATTTCAGAAAAACAAAGATGGGAATCAGTTGAAAAGCACATAATGGATAAGACAGATCTGGACTGCACCTGGAGTGAGGCTCTAATCAGGTATGTATCCATCCATCATGTGCCATGCCGGTAAGCGTGGGCGGTCATGTTCTGCCATCTCACTCGATCAACAGAGTCGTGGATCAGTTCCGTGTTTTTGTCTCGACCATGCCACAAGGCCAAGCCATCCAGATACTTGTTTCTAGGTCTTCCCCTTGGTCTGTTCCCCTCGATCTTACCAGTTGTCACCAAGTTCTCCAAATCATTTCTTCTCATAACATGCCCAAAAAATTGTGACTGTCTACGTCTAATGTCTCTGATCAGTTTACGATCTTCATTTGTTTCTTGAAGGACTTGTTCATTGGTCTTTCTGGCTGTCCATGGTATTCTTTGCATTTTCCTCAGAAACCACATTTCTACAGCCATCAGATATTTTTCAGCCTGGCTGCTCATTGTCCAAGCTTCACATCCATATAAAAGTACAGGTTCTATGTAGCATCTCAACACTCTTTTTCTCGTTTCAATTGACATCTTTTTATTGGTCAGTATGTTTTTCATCTTGCTAAAGGCTACTTTTGCCATGGCGATTCTTGTTCTAATCTCTTCAAGGCATCTCCCATCAGATGTTATTACTGTTCCGAGGTAATTGTACCTATTCACTTGTTGAAGAGTATTCCCATTTACTTGTATATTACACTGTGGTATTTCGTTCTTCTTAGTGACGACCATAATCTGTGTCTTTTTACAATTTAATTCTAACCCTTGTTGTTCACTATGTGTAACAACCGCATCTACTAAATTTTGCAGGTCCTGTTCATTGTCTGCAATCAAGACTGTATCATCTGCATATCTAATGTTATTGATGCATCGTCCCCCAATGTTGATTCCTTCCATATTTTCAATATTTCTGAAAATATTTTCACTGTACAGGGAAAACAGATCTGGAGACATTACACATCCCTGTCTCACACCTCTCTTAATAGGCTGACATTGGCTTACTTCATTATCAACTCTTATGGCAGCTTGTTGTTTCCAATATATGTTTTTTACAGGTATGTATATGTGTTTGTTTTTATTGTTTCTCCGCAGGAACTAATAATACCTTTTTGTTTCATTATATATTGAAAGGCACACCTGATCTTCTTCTCACAGAACAGGCTCATCTCACGATGATCACTGTTTCGATTTTCACAAACCAAGAATAATCCTGGGGCAGTGAATCAGACATCTGGCCTTTTCAGACTAGGACGAAAAACTTGAAGGACTGGTGTGCATGTAACACATATTAAATATCCCTTGAGAGTTGTAACTTGAAGACAAGCAGACTACATAGACCACTGCCAGGGTAAATATTTCTAAATTAGACAAGCTACCTACAAAACATGTACAGCACATGTGATTCTGCTATAGATACAACTGGATCTTCATTGGTGCACTGTGCTGATATTCTCCTTGTGTGTCCTATATAATATGTGTTCATATAATCGCAAATTATTCGAACACTATCTCAATACGGATTACCTTCCCCCTTAATAATTGAGATAATAATAATAATAACAAAACCCTAGTATAACAGCCAATCACCTTTTTGTAGGCCAGTATATTCCACATGGCTAATAAGTGTCAGACCATTATCTAATATTACTGTGTCGTGTAGTTTTGATGTTTGCATTTTGCCCATGCCTTTATAATGCATATCTTTTATATTGTTACTGTTCTTTGTTAGCCTTGAATGATGTGTGAATGAAATAATGTATGAAAGAGAGTGATAGAAGGGCAGAATGTTAGACGGGCCTGCGTGCCCAATTCTTAACCCTTTGAAAATAAAGTTTGTTCGTTCGTTCGTTCGTTCCTATAGAAGGATGCTGGAGCACTTTTGGAGATATCTGAGTGCAATGAAAGTTATCCATTACAGAATAAACCAAATGATTAACAAGAATTGTGATCTTTTACAAACTAAAACAAATGATTAGCGAGAATTGAGATCCTTTGCAAACTAACCCAAATGATTAACTAGAATTGGGATCCTTTACAAACTAAACCAAATGATTAACTAGAATTGAAGCCACAGCAAGTGTGAACCTTTATTTGCTATCCCATTCAGAAGATGAGAGTCTGGGGACACGGAATGCTCTAGCCCAGTGATTGTGAATGCACCTACATTGTCCCCACCTGTAATCACATCTGCTACAGCCACATCATCATCATATAGCAGATCCTTTGCAACCAGTGCAGGCTGTAATGGCAGAATTCCAATGCTGGAGAGTAGTACACCCTGATATGAGTTTGTAACTGACCCACAGAGCACGTTATGTAAAATAGAAACTGATATATTCTGCACGGCATGACTAGCATCACCCGACAAGACAAAGGTCAAGGGCATATCACAGATTATCTGCCCATGACATGTGGCTGTGCAAGGAAATTAACAGGCTAATAGACTGGCTGCTGTCACTTCTTTGAGTGAAAAGCTACTTTATAACAAGGCTTACGTGATGAAGGCTGTCGGAGATGACTAGTAACACATGAGCATGTCTTGATATGCTAGTAAAGTTAGTTGCATGTTCTTTTACAGACTGTCGCAGTCAACCTCAGAATTTTTTGGCTGTTTGTAATTTCTTGGCAAGTTTATGCTCAGTAGTTTTCCATTGATTTCTGAACGACCGGAACTCATACCTTTGTATTAGAACCAGCAATAGAAGGTGTGCTTCAAATTGTCCGTAGCTGTGTTTTAAACATGGTATTCTGGATTGCGAACTATATACATGACCCCTTTGCCGCCACACCAGCAATATGCTAGAACACTAATTAATATGCTAATGCGGCCGTTGCCTGTAGGAGGATTAGAATCTGGGACTCCTCACTGAGAAACCAACAGACTAACAAAAAATTAAAAGGCAAGCCTTCAACAGAACTGATTTACCATGTAGGTTTCAGCATCCATAAAGCCTTCTTCAGGAATGCGAAAACTCTCACTGGTGCCTCCAACCATTTCTGGATCAGACATCCAGAATAGATACTCCAGGGATTTCTTGTAGGCCATGTTTCTGTCATACAGGATGGAATTTGTTCTTTTAACAATACTGGCCACGTTTAAGGATGGATAACTAAAATGATTACAAATAAGCTGCAAACATTCATTAATTGTTGCCTGTGCAAAATAGAAGGGATAAATTGTTATGACAGAATCATCAATGCGGAGCTCATGGAGAGAACTAGACAAATACCAGGGAATCAATGTGGAGCTCATGGAGAGAACTAGACAAATACCAGGGAATCAATGTGGAGCTCATGGAGAGAACTAGACAAATACCAGGGAATCAATGTGGAGCTCATGGAGAGAACTAGACAAATACCAGGGAATCAATGTGGAGCTCATGGAGAGAACTAGACAAATACCAGGGAATCAACGGGTGAAGAAAAGATGCTGGCGCTGGATAGAACACACATTGAGAAACTGAGAATAGTATAATCAAGAAGGCCTTTGTTTGGAATCCACCGGTTAATAAGAAATAGAGGAAGATCTAAAAACACGCGGAGAAGAGAAGTAGAGACAGAAATGAATAATATGGGGAGGAGCTGCATGGGATAGCATCGGAGTGCTCAGAGTGAGTTAGTCAAGGACTTATGTCCCAGTAGGGGATAATGAGCAAACAAAGAAGAAGAGAAGATTAAGAACAGCAACTATACCATAAAATGTATAGAATAATGTGAACCATTGGGCTTCCTGGCCTAGAGGTTAGCGACTTTTCTCCGTAATCTTGTATACTCTCGTAAGTAACGTGACGACGGTGAGAATCAGCAGTGGTTCGAATCGCGTCGGTAACTTACGGGGTATATGAGCCGGCCGCTCAGAAAGCAATGGCAAACTACTGAGCGTAATCTTGCCAAGAAATCAACAATCAGCTGAAAGATGCTGATATTGACAGCGATGTCCTGTAAAGGATATGCAAACATTTTATTTATTTATTTAATGTGAACCAAGAAGAAGAAGAAGACTACTGGCATTCTACAAGATCTGAACATTAAAGACAATAGACTCATAAACAGTATCAAACCTCAGAAACTGAAATACTCTGGGCACCTTAAATGTCACAGCAATGATTAGGACAGAACAGAGATGGGATGTGTGGTTCATGGAAGAACAGACAGGGGATAATCATCATGAAGATGGACAGAGAACAATGAAGACGTCTTGCACATAAAAATGCATGAGGCAGAGAATTGAGAATACTTCTGGTGGGCCATAATGGGAACTAGCTAGTTAGTTATTCGACAGATCATCCTCATTGCACATCGAACCATTCAGTCCATAAGTGCTCAGATCCCCTCCTCAGTAAATCCCACAGCAAGTAGCGGCTAACGACACCGGTTCTGTGTTGGTTTATTAATCTTCTTTCGCTTCCTGTGTTATGTTCTTGTTTGGCCACACCTCTATTTAAATTTGCTGTTCTCGCACCCTGACCATGGTTGTAGATTCATAGTCATCACTTGGTTCTTGCGAACGATTTACTTCTCATAAAGCATTCAGAATGTCAGCCTGGTCCATGGTGTGTCCGCCTTCCACCGTAGCCTTACCTGCGAGCTTGTCAGCCCGCTCATTTCCTTGTACACCCGTATGCCCTGGCATGAAAATGAAACTAATCTTTGCCAGCCGAGACCGCTCCAGAGGCAGCAACCACTCTCTTCAGATCCACTTCATCTCTATCTTCTTGAGCATGCTCATTGAGTCGCTAAGGAAACATGCCCTAGTGAATGTCTGTGTCTCGAGCCATGTTATTGCTTTACTTACTGCCATGACTTCCATAGTCAGTCTACTTGTGGCCAAAGCAAAAGCACCAGAATCTTCCTTCACAATTCTCCCTCCGGCCTCAGCTGTAAAGGCCCATGAACTTCTCACTCGTCGAACGACAGACCCATCTGTGTAAATGACAGCATCACCGCCTAACGAATTCTCGAAGATCAATGCTTGTACTTCAGCCTCCACAGCAGCCGGATGTTTTTGTCTGCATTTTCTGTCTAGTTGGATGCAAACTGAAAAGGACACACAGAAATCTTTCGGCACTTGTACCCACTCCTCGCCAGGTTCTAAGGCCTCAAGTGACCACACCTCTTGAAGAATGTCTTCGACTTGACCCATCCACGACCTTCCTCTTTTTAACCTGCTGCCCTTTACCTTCTTAATTTCACCATGCAATGGGTGTTGTGTGTTTGCGTTGACTCTGAGGTAGGCACGTGCTCTGCAAGGCTATTTTTAGTTCTAGTATTATTCTTGATACTGCAAGATTAAGATTTGGTGCCGTTGTATTCTGTCTCCAATGGTTGAAAAATCAAGAAGATAGCACAAAGCTCTGCATGCTGTATCTCTTGAACATCCAAGAATAATACGCATTGCTTCATTCTGTGTCCTTTCCATCCTTTCCATCTGCTTACAGCTGAGAGTCAGGATCACCATCGCATACTCAAAAACAGACATGACCAGTCCCTCGTATAGAAGACATAGATGGCGCTGCTCACAGTTTGCTGCCGCCATCACCCACATTGCAGCCAAACCCTGCTTGGTCATTGTTATCACTTGGTCTATGTGCTCATTATAAGCAAGGCTTCGATCAAAACTTATCCCCAAGTAATTCATTGTTGCATTCTTTCCAGTCTTAGAACACAGATTTACAGTTGGTGTTGGAGTGTTGACAATATGGTTATTCAAAGAGAACCTTGTCATTGCTGCCTTCGTTGGGTTGACCATTGCTCCAGATTCCACACACCAAGTGCTGATGCGATTTAGTTCTGTTTATAGTTCCACAGCAACCCGATCTCTATTCTTACCCTGGCGATACACAAACACATCGTCGGCATATGCAATGTCCTCCCCGGTCCAGTGATCTGCTCGCTGGTAATTCTCAGTGTAGGCGTTGAAAGGCACTGGAGATAATGGTGATCCCTGTGGCAGGCCTGGATATATTGTTGATGACAGCAATGTTCTGCAAATGATGATGATGATGATGATGATGATGATGATGATGATGATGATGATGATGATGATGATGATGATGATGATGATGATGATGAGCAATATTTTTATCCAATGGCGGATTCTTCTTCTTTTTTCCTTGTTTGAGGGGAATGCATCATACATAGTTACACACTCTCTCTAATTTAAAGGTCAGTTTGTCCAACTACAATATCCAATTCTGTATGGTTTATTTTCTCTAGAAAGACTTCATCGCTGCAGCTAGTCTATCTATCTGTAGGTGGGTTTTCTTTCCTGGCACTTTTTGCCAAGATTGTGTGTTTAAAGCCTACTCTTGGCTATCTTCAGCTATCATGAGAACATGTACAACTTTCACAATGGGACCTTCTCATTTTCAGTTATCCAAAAAATAATGTCTCACTACCCAAGCAATCAAGGATACAGGTGATATGTTTTAAATTACTGATTTTGTAAAAATGTCCAGCCCTAAACTGAGATTCAAATCTAGCCATTTCTAAGGAGTCATTTCCTAGCCACTCCACCCCTAAGTGGAGGAGAGGTGAACTCCATAAATTATAAATATTTTATAGAATTGTACAATCAACTACAAACAGTCATAGATTAGCTGCAATAAATATATGCCAGAAATTTACAAACTGAAAATTAAAACATGAAGTAGATTGAATGTAAGTATTCGTATTAGAGAAATTAGACGTAGACAGTCAAAATTTTTTGAACATGTTATGAGAAGAAATGGATTGGAAAACTTAGTGACAACTGGCAAGATCGAAGGGAACAGACCAAGAGGAAGACCAAAAAGTAAATACCTGGATGGCTTGACCACATGGCATGGTCGAGACAGGAACACTGAGCTGATCCACGACTCTGGTGATCGAGTGAAATGGCAAGTCATGACTGCCCACACTTTCCAGCATGGCACATGATTGATTGATTGATTGAGATTGAATGTCACAAATATTCACCCCTAATGTACAAATTATCAACTATAAATTGGACTAGATTAGATACTGTTTTCAAGTTGTATATGAATAGTCATGAATCCCACAATGCTGACTGATTCTCTGCCGCAGACCGATAGGTCGGTTCCATGGACCTATTTTGGCACCCGCGAACCGACCTATCAGTTTGGTATATATAGTGCGTTTATTGATCCATTTCTCCTTTTTAGTCCACAATTTTTAGTGTCCCATTGAATTAAACTTTACAGCGAAAGATTTCGCCTCCACCCATGTGCAAGAGCATGCTAGGCCCCATTTCTTGTTTAGGAGAAATTGAGTTTGGTGTGATTCGAAATAATTGTTGTGATTCGAAATTGTGTGATTCGAAATAATTGTTGTGATTCGAAATTCGAAGTGACAATACCTTCTGGTTTTGGACCTCATATATTTTAATAAAATTACCGTCTTAAACAATTTTATATTATAGTTATTGTGATGTAAAAGACTTTGTGAAAGATTCCAAAACTTATACCATGTGCAGTAGTCAGTTAATTTAGAAGACGGTCATAATTTCAAAAGAAATCTAACAGTGAAAGTTCCTCATATTATGATGGCAAATGCCGACTTATGCTTGCGTTAATAGGCCACACTTGTGCCACTAAATTTACTTTGCCTATTACAAAGTATTTAAGGAGTATTTAAATAATTAAATTTAGAATAATAATAATTATAACTAAATAGAAAATAGTGTTTATTTTGTTTCTCAGTACTCTACTCCTCAGTAATCTGCCTGGTGTGTTCCTGACATTTTCCATTTTGTGTGAACACTATGTGCTTCAAAATAATATGTTTTAATTATGTTTTATTGGTGTTGTGGTGCAGTTCTTGTGATATTATTGAACAAAAGTGGTGTATGTAACAATATTCAGCAAATTTAACTGGATTAGCTGCTGTGGATACAAAATAAAGCCTTGGTAAGTGAAATTTTTAAATATTTTTTACCTTTTTAATTTCAATTGTTATTACTAAACCTCTCATTATTGTCTTATTTCTAACCTATCAATTAATTATTAGCACAGTCATGTTCTCTGTGCAATCCTCTTTAATTTGATATGTAATACAATATATCTGCTACCACATTTTAACCATTTTAAAAGCATTATTGTGACACACCCCTACTTCAAATTTTCTGCCTTGAATTTCTGTTTGGTCAGGGCCACTTTTTTGTTTGGCACAGGCAATCAGTTTAGTAAGATAAACAGTAACAATTAAGTAAAGAACACCTTGTCAGTCCATGAGACATTGTGGGTATATGATGCTAGCCCCATGTTTCTGGGCCAATCAGCACTTGGCGGATGATGTAGTCAACATCGCACTAGCCCCATGTTTCTGGGCCAATCAGCACTTGACGGATGATGTAGTCAACATCGTACTAGCCCCATGTTTCTGGGCCAATCAGCACTTGGTGGATGATGTAGTCAACATCGTACTAGCCCCATGTTTCTGGGCCAATCAGCACTTGACGGATGATGTAGTCAACATCGCACTAGCTGCCTTTACTTCCCAAGTCATCTCCTGGCACCTTCCTTTCGGGAGGATTGACCAGGGAGCTCCAGTCAGTGAAATGAAATCCCTGCCTAGATGGGGATTTGAACAAATGACTACCGGGCCAACAGGCAAGAGTGATAGCCACTGCACTACTATGGCGCCCAAGTCAAACGTGTTTTTATGCTAAATGATTTTGGAGTTCATTCCCCTGCGATATCTGAAGTTGATAACTGGTAGCAATTCACTTGAATTAAACAATGAGGGGACTGAGATAGGAAGGAGAGAGGGAGGGAGAGAGTGATAGACAGACAGACAGATGCACACAGACACACATATATGTTCACACATGTATGCATGCACGCACTTGCACATAAATGTGTTTGTGTGCTCACAGATACATATGCATACTGCTAAAGTAGTGCAATAGTACACTGCTACTGACAGTAAATCTTTGTTAAATACATACTTCAAGAAATAAGAGGTTGAAACATGAACTTACTTAGATCCCGGATAGTACTCTCCCTTGTTGTTCTCGGCGATGGCAATTATAGATTTATCAAACCGTGTGCGAAGCATACGATTGTGTATGCGAATAATTCGATGAATCTTGATACCAACGACACCAAGATCACGGTAATCGAATGCGCAGAAACGTGAAAGAACTAAATCATGGCAGGATGTGAACCTAGATGATTATTTAAAAAGGTTGGGAATTAATCGTCACTTTTGTCATTCTCATACTGAAAGTATCATAGATTTTGTAATAATGTGATTAAAAAATTATTTGACTGCTCTAAAGTACTATATACTGCTACTACTGGCACCCTGTCATCTTGAGAAACAATAATTTTTTATATTGTGCTTCAAAAAAGGCATAATAACTACAACCCATGACAGTAGCGAATGTGACCAATCAGACCAACCAGTAAATGTTCGTCATCAATGGATGCATGTGAACACACGGTCATGGATGGAGTTATGCCTCTCCATATCATAAAGTCTGGGCTTGCTTGTGTTCACTGGCTGTGAACTCCAACGTGAAGACATCCTGTTGTCCAACATCAGTGTGATGTCATACAGGACCTGAGTTTTGCGTGAGTATCCGTTGTCCCGTGTCTGGCTTATTGGTGTGCAGACGTGGTTCCTCGCCGTGCAGGCAGACACTATCTGACTTCGGAGGAATCAACGATTCTATTTACTTTAGCCAGGACCCCAAAGGGACCTGTTGCCCAGGACACGCGACTAGGACGTGTTAGTAGGTATTGGCCAGGATAGAACCCAGCCCTGGTGACTTGGAAACACCTCTGCGTCCCTAAGTCTTGGCTGAATTGAAGAGACCATGTGTTGCCCATGCAACATGATCCTTCTCTCAGCCTGCCTAGTTTTCTCCGGGGGAAAGGTAACACCAATATATCTGGAACGAAGCAAGCTGCAGAAGCTGCTGAATCAGCAAAGCAATGCTCTAAATGTTCACCTGTCTAAGCTTCAATCCTCGACTAGTTGCTGACCAAGGCTTAGGGCCTGGTCTGTCCTGTCATGACATTTAGTCTTTAGGTTGCATTTCCTCACACTAAGATAAGGCTTGCCAATCTCCCTGGTCAAAGAGTTACACAACTTTCTCCATAATCTTCTTCTTCTTCTTCTGTGTTCATCCGGAGTTTTTTTTTTCGGACGTGATTGCGTTGTGCCTGTTTACAGCAGAGCTGCGTTCTTGCGCCATTAGGCTGACACATCCGACTTCTGCGGGCATTTGTTGACCGGGTTAACCTTCCCGGGGAACTCCATAATCCTATATGCTCTCGTGAGTAGCGTAACGTGTGTGAGAATTGGTAGCAGTTCTCTCCGCATCCGTAACTTACGGGGTATGTGAGCCGGTCGCTCAGAAATCAATGGCAAACTACTGAGCGTAATCTTGCCAAGAAATCAACAATCAGCTGAAAGATGCTGATGTTGACAGCGATGTCCTGTAAAGGATATGCGAACACAAAAAAAAGAAACAAAAAAAAGGATAAGGCTTGTATGCTCCCAATTGCGCTTCTATGCCCAAAGCCGTTGGTACAATGTGGGGTGTCTTGTTTAGTGAATGCCGCCTAACATTCGGCACTAACCAAAAGCAGGTAGTACCCTGGCCATCCTTACTGCCAGTCCTACACAGATTGGAAGACTTTAAAAGGTACAAAATGAAGCCATGCGCATCATTTTGGGCTGCACGAGAAACACCAGCTGTGTAGCAATGAGATACCTCTTTGACTTCCCGACAATGAACCACAGGATCAAGATCTGGAGAGCTCGTGCATACTTGAAAATAAGTGCAGATGAGCAGCACCCTCTGCATGAAGATATATTCAGAGAAGAGGGCAACAGGCTAAAGAGGGGCAAATCATGGATGGGTCGGGCAGAAGATATCATCAGACAGATCTGCAGTCCAACCAGTATCAACCTCGGCAAGGAATGGGTGCCTGTGCCTCCAGCTTTTAAGTGCACCTTCTTCTGCATTATCACACTTGACAGATGGTGCAGAGAACAGAACCCTGCCACTGTCAATGCAGAGGTCAACGTGCTCATCAATGAACATGCAGACAACCCCGAAGTGCTCATCTATACAGATGGATCTGTTGTAAAGAAGCAGAGAAGTGCATGGGCATTTACAGCCCGTTCAGCGGGCCGAACCGTTCAAGAATCCAGTGGTGCCCACACTATGCCCACGAGCAGCATGACGATGGAGGTGATGGCAGTTACACAGGTTTTCCAATGGCTAGAATCACAGCATCATACCAACGTGTGTGTACTAAGTGATTCAATGAGCATGATTTGGAAGGTCGAAGCTGGATCTGTACGTAGACAGTGGACTGAGTCGCTGAGGAAGTCTGTTGTCCGTAAAGTCACCTTCATCTTCGTCCCGGGACATGCGGGAGTCGAGGGAAATGAACGAGCTGATAAACTGGCTGGCTCTGCACCTCCTGCAGATGGCCAGCCCATGGATCATGCCGATGTTATTAACGTCCTTAAAGACATGTCGAGAACAGAAGACTTTGACGTCAGTGAATCCACATCGCTGTCCAGGATGAAAGACTTGGGAGTAAGAATTGGCACGGCCAGACACGAGAGGTACATCAGGAAAACGAGGTGCCTCGTTAACCAACACAGAACTGGCACTATTAGCCACCGAACGCTGATGCATATTCTGGGGGGGGGGGGAGGATCTGAGCAACTATGGACCTGTCCGGAGTGCAATGAAGATGCCCCAACTGATAATTGATAACTGATAACCATCTACTGTTATACAATAGTTCAATTGTATCTTACTAAGACCTGACAGTGAAAGTACTATATAATAAAATAAATAAAGTACTACATAATAAAATAAATATACTAATAATACACAAAATACACTTTAAAAAAAACAGATGGAATACGAGTTGGAGGTTATAATATAAACAATCTATACCACATGGATGACACAGTATTGAAAGATGATTTCTCTTTGCATTATATCATCTTCTTCCATTAACACTTTTCATTACTTTGATTTCAGACATCCTGTGTTTAATCTTATTTTTCTGCCTGTCAAATCACTGACTTGAATGTGCATATTGTTAGTATCTCTATGGAATTGAATTCAACTTTCTTGCACTCAACTCATATAACTTGTTTTATTTTGCCTTTATATATTTATTTATTTATCTTATGATACTCATGCCTGTCAATTTTACTTTGTTTTTCTTTAGCCCATGAACTTTAAGATTTCTTCAATCATCCATTTATTCCATCTTTTTGTCTTTTTGTCTTCTTCCCTGCAATATCTCTTTAATAAGATAATTCATATTGTCACAAGCAATGCACCAAACGTTCACAAGGTACCACCAACAGAATCAAAATATCTGTGTCTTTCTTGAAACGTCTTATTGCAGACAGTTGTTACTTTAACTAATTCTATCCCACAGTTGCTTAAAGTAATAAATATTTGGGTCTGAAGAAGTTAAAATAGTAATACCACAGAACAGACAGAGAAAAAGTAACAATTTAGACAGAGAAGGTTAATTAACAATTGGACAGGACTGAAGGAGTTAATATTCAGATATAGTCAAAGGTTAAATTCTTGTAACAGTTTTCACCAAATAACAATGAATGTGACCAAGATATAAAAACTTTTCACTTGAAACATCTCACCATGGATCTAATGCCTGGCCATCTTCAAAGCGAACATTGCCGCCTGTCTCCAGCTCTACCAGAAGTCTGTTAATCATCATGTCTGCCATTTGTCGAATAAAATTTTCAGACATCTTTGCGTAGCTCTCTATACTTAAAAGAGCATAAAGACTAATGAGCATGATTTGAAATACATAAAGTACAAACTTGTCTTCAAATAAATCAACAAATGGACACAGACAGGATTAAGATTGCCATTTTGAAACTCTTCATCAGCAAACAAACACAAAACTACATTAAAGTACTACAAACATTGGTACTCAAGACAGACCACACGTACTGTCTTTACACTCATAACACAACGCCAACCTCTGTGCTGCAAGATCCGAAGGTCAATTAAGGAAGGGTAAGATAAGAGGAATAAAAGAAATGGAAGAGGAAAGCCACATAGACTTAGAAAAATTGAGAGGTGAGGGTATGGCAGCAAACAGCCAACATAAACAGAAAGGTGGGAACAGCAGACAGGCAACAAACAAACGGGTTGTGTGGGGTGTGTGCTTGTGTATATGTGTGTGTGGGGTGTGCGCATGCATAAGTGTGTGTGTGTGTGTGCATGCTTGGATAAAGTTTTGTGTGCAGTTCCTACTTAATTGATTCATCTTTATTTTTTGTTGGTTTACTGATACTTTTGTGGGTGGTTCTAATAGCTGCTGGTATTCTAAAATGTACTATAACTTCCCACTCTATTCTTGCTTTCTGTGTCTCTTTAGATATCGCTATGAGCACTCTTTTTTTTTTTGAGGAGAATTTTCCTCAGCTGAGTTTAACAGCATTGTTTCACCTGTGTTTAGTAGCTATTTTGCTTACTTCATCCTTTTTTGCTTCGCATAATCCCAGAATGCTAATCTTATAATATGTCATTCCCCCCAATATTTGTGCTGCCTTCTACAATTCATGCTTAGATCTGACATTCCAAGTGTCAATTCTGGAGATTTTCCTAGATGAAGGAAGACATGTCTGCCATCCAGACTCCCTCTGGCTTTCTCCACATTGTGACATTCTTCTTCTAGGAGAAGAACCAATATCCACCTTGGTGGGCTGAGTTATTGATCTTTTCTTTACCGTAGACCAGTTCATGATTGGGTGGATTTGGCAGCTAAAGTATTCTATAGAATGAGGTAACCAATCAGATGTTAACCCTCCTTAGTCACCTCTTTCATGCATGAGAGGTTACACTATTCTTTGCTTCCCTTTGGGCCTTGGTAACAATCTGGTGCTGCAAATTCCTTATAGCGTAAAAACATAATCCTCCATGACCGTTGGAGGCAGACTGTGTATCTAACCGTGTATCTACAGTGTTACAGTACACACACAGACATACACTCACTTGTTGCTCTTTACTTCCCAATAAAGCCTCCTCTGCTTCAAAGCTTCAAGTTTGGCCTTGTGTGCAAATTTTTTGTCTGTGGGCCTCTGAAAAACCAAAACAAAATTATACACATATTGAAGTGTTTTTAATATATATATATATGGTAACTTTTTCTGTTGTTATCATTGCAGGTGTATGCCAAGAGGGTCTTTAGGCAATACCCCAGTGTACTGGTTGCAGGTGCTGTTTTAACATGTGAGATTTTTTGCTTAAACTGTCTAGATTTTTCTTTGAACTAGCTAGATGTTATATTTCAACTGGGCTATATTTACTCTTTTAAGAGGCCAGATTTTTTCTTCTAGGTAGATTTATTAATTTAACATGTTAGATTTTGTTTTTATTTTATCTCTAACAACCTTATGAGGATAGGCATCCAATGTCTTCAGATTTGAGAGACTAGTCTGCTAACCAGGCAACTTCTCAAGCCTCTACAAGTTTCCACGGGTAGATACAGCAAATGACCTTGGATGGAGCCAGTCTACAGGAAGCAGACCTTACACAAATATATGCCACATTCATACACACTGACCAGTGTGGTGTATAACCAGATGTGACAGACTTCCCTCACAAGAGGAACAAAGAAGAAGAAGATGATACAAGTTCCAACAAGTTCCAAATACATTTAAAATGTATATGTATATTCAAGGAAACAGACAGCCAGAGAAATATCTCACACTATCCAAAACAAGTAGAGTATGAAATACTCGTACCAGATTTATATCTTTTATGGTATGTCTGGCTGTAGCCTCTAAGAATCTAATTGAAGGGAAAATGAAAATTTGAAGAAAAAAAATGTGCTACATATCTCAGAATCCCAGGCTGTGATTCTGAGATAAGTAGCACAGTTGTTTTCGAACTTTCATTTTCTCTTCATTGTTCTAATTTTTTCATCTTTTCATTCTCCTCGACCCGTTCTTATGCCTTAACCCTTTACAGGGCAAAACGTCCATTTGCGACCGATCGCTTAAACGAGCATATCGGTCGTTTACGTTCGATACTATTATGCATTGTAAAAACGCGATCTCTCGGCTTTCCGACACTTCCGACGGCTACTTTCGCTTTCGCCGATAGCTTGACAATGTGGCTGCCATTTGTAGGCGCCTACAATGAATTTGAATGGACTTTTACTGACTTTTTTTTTATAGTTTTCAGGATTTTTACGCTTAGTTTTTCAAAATGGATTTCGGCGATTCTTCAAGTGATAGCCGAGATTTCGCTAGGTTCAATGTAAGTGACATTAAAGGGCACGAAGTTGACTATTAATCGCAGCTAGATTGATTGATTGATTGATTTAGGAACCGACATCACAGCATTCGGGACATTCCCATAAGCGCTCCGTCCCCATCCTCAGCAACCAGCGAAGAGTTCCAACACTAATAGTACCAGTAGCAATCTGATTATATGTCTGTCTCGCCTTTCCTCTGAGCGTCGAGCGTCAGCCAGATCCCCTCGTCACTCCTCGCTGCCTCATTCTAACCAGACCATGGTGATCCATTTGCTCCTCCGAGGTGTACACATGCTCCCACAAGGCCGCAACCACATCTGCCTTGTCGCAGCTAGATATCAGTGCAAAGCGTTACTTTGCATTAGCAGTCGCCAGTCGGACTTTAAAGAAAATGATTATGATTCTGAAAATGTGTTTGTAAATTGCCGTATAGATGACGGAAAATCACAAACAACATGCTGTATTTCGTAAATATTTGTGTTCATATATGGATTACTGACAACAATCACGTGAGTAACATATTCTGCATGCTTTTCCCTTCATTGTGTTGTTTATTTAACTAAAATCGGTTGACTAACACCTTATTTGTGATGTTTTTACTAACGAAACCCGAAATTTTACAAAACCTGAATAAATCATGCCCGTTCAGGGCTAAAAAACGGAAAAGCGTCTGCCCTGTAAAGGGTTAATGTAGTCACTGGAGAGTCTTCTACATGATTATATGTTGTGTTTTGTGTATGTGTCTGCTGATGAAGGCTAGTTGGCTCAATGTCCTGTGTTTTCCATAATTGTGTTCTGTAAAGCTACATTATAAAATGTTTTGCATATCCTTTACAGGACATCGCTGTCAACATCAGCATCTTTCAGCTGTATGTTGATTTCTTGGCAAGATTACGCTCAGTAGTTTGCCACTGCTTTCTGAGCGGCCGGCTCACATACCCCGTAAGTTACGACGTGATTCGAACCACTGCTGATTCTCACTGTCGTCACATTACTTACGAGAGCATACAAGATTACGGAGAAAAGTAGCTAACCTCTAGGCCAGGAAGCCGGCAAAGCTACATTACTTTGTGTTATTTTATATTGTGTAATAAATACACACTTACCCGAACATCTCTCTCACTTTCTGGATCACTGTCATAAATGTCTGCTGTGTCGAGTTGTCTTTCTATCTGCCATGAGTTAAACGTAATTAACAACAAGCTCATAAAATTTACATCATTTATTGTAACAGCTAAGTAATGAAAATAGCTTAGACATAAATATACAGAAAACAAAACCTATGATTATCAATAAAGACTGTACCGAGCCAATTATTAAGAGCCAATTATTACTACTGGCACCTTGCCAGACACTGGCTTCAAAAAAGGCGTAACTACAACCCATGGTGGGGACCAAGGATGGAGTTATACCCAGGAATGGAGTTATACCCCTCTATAGCAAAATGCCTGGGCTGAATTGTAGAGACCATGTGTAGCCCATGCAACATGATCCCTCTCTCAGCCTGTCTAGTTTACTTCAGAGGAAAGATAACGCCAATACGTCTGGAACAAGACAAGCTGCAGAAGCTACCAAATCAGCAAAGCAATGCTCTAACTGTCTGCCTGTCTGAGTTTCCATCCTAGGCCAGTTGCTAACAAAGGCTTAGTGCCTGGTCTGCCCTGCCATGACATTTTGTCTTTAGGTTGCATTTCCTCGCACCAGAATAAGGATTTTACCCTCCAAGTTGCACTCCTCCACCCAAAGCTACTGGCACAATGTGGGGTTTTGGGTTTGGTGAGCGACGGCCAACATTCGGCACTAACAGAAAGCAGGTAGTACCGTCTACAGTTATATGGTAGCTCAGTCATATCTGACTAAGACCTGACCAAGCCAATAACGAAAAATTATATAAAAATAAACAGCTTCAAGTTAAATGATGTCTTGGCAGGAAAGGTGGAGGAGAAGGATGTAAGAGGAAGATAATATTATAGGTGTTTGAACAACACCAAGAGATAAACTGGAAGATGCTTATAAAAAATCAAATCAAAAGGGGTTGAAGACTTACTACAGCCGAGCTTCAATGCAGAGATGGAATTTCTTCTTCTTCTTCTTCGTTCATCCAGAGTTTTTTTTTCCGGATGTGATTGCGTTGTGCCTGTTTACAGCAGAGCTGCGTTCTTGCACCGTTAGGCCGACACATCCGGCTTCTGCGGGAATTTGTTGACCGGGTTAACCTTCCCGGGAGATGGAATTTGATGATATTAATATCTTTTTTCTTCCTCTGAAGGTGTTTGCAATGTCCCGTGCCAACTCCCAGAGCGGTTGACCCTTCTCTCCTCCCCCAACCCCCCAGAATCCACACCCTCCATCACTGCAGTCTATGGCACTACCATTAGCCTACATATTTCTCTTACCTTCTGATCTCCAGAAAAATGTTCATCAAAACAGATCTAACTTTAGACCCTTTCAAATGTTGCGTACAACTTACATTTTTATAATTCCTTTCATTTTATCGATATTACTCATTCCTGTTTTTAATACTCTTTTTGGTGTGTTATGTGGTCTCCCTATATTTCTCATAGAAATCTATATTTGTGCTTTATTGACTACACTATGGTTTCTGATAAGGTTAAACATAAAAAATGATTAGAAGCTGGAAGTTGTAAACATTGATGGTAAAGATCTGAGAATAATATATAACATGTATTAGCAACAAAGAGCAGATATAAAAATTGACAACTAATTAGGACATTTTCAACACAATAAACAAGGTGTTAGACAGGGTTGTGTACTATCATCTAATCTGTTCAATTTGTTGAGCAAATACAAAATATGCTAGGAATATCGGTTGGTGGGAATAATGTAAACAATCTGTGTTATGCTGATGACATTGTTTTGGTCGCTGAAAATGAAACACAGTTACAATAAAAGATATATATAACTGCAACAGAAAGTTAAAACATAGGACTTAAGACTGAATAACAGAACAATAGAAATCATGGTTAATACAACGAAAAATGATGTACCCAAATACAACATCAAAGTGAATGGAAGCAATCTTAAACAAGTCAATGCCCCTCTGCCGTGCGTCCACCTTGACGAGGTAGAGGGGCTTGCGCGTTCCAATGACCCCAAGAGCTATGCCGACGGTAGCACAGCTACTGGTAGGGTCACCCATGTCGGACAGGTCAAGGGAGAGGGACCAGACGAAGCGACGCACAAACCTGCTGCCTTGTAGGTAGACTGGGGACAGTCAAAGGCTAGGGAAAGCATCCCGAAAAATGCTTGTCGAAATCGGATGTACTGAGCCACAGGCTTGACAAAGAAGTGCAACGTAACTTTATCATTTCATGATGCCACAGATGAAAATTAATCGTTATGGTGCTAATCCCGTGAAGTCCCATCAGGCGGTGATAGTGCCGGGCCCCCTGCCTCGAGGGGGTCCACCCATGACTACTGGTGGTCACCTTCCCCTGTGCTGTGGAGTCAAGGCACAGAGGAGTAGGTTAAGAGCTATTGACCAAACACCCCGGACACTCAACATACTACAATGGAATGCAGAAGGAGTCTATAACAAGAAAGCCTCCCTAACACAGCGTCTTCATAAAGATAGAATAGATGTGGCATGCATTCAAGAGACACACCTCAACGCCAATCGCACATTTTCAGTCGAGGGATATCAGGCCACACGTTTCGACCGCAAAGGACACAAAGGAGGAGTTGTAATACTTACACGAAATACAATACCCTGCAGCGAAGTATCTGTGATCTCTGACAACCAAACGGAAATTATAGGTGTTGATATAATGATAAAGGACGTGAAAATAAGAATTTACAATCTGTATAGCCCAGCAGATAAGGATCTTAGACTCTCAAACATGGAAATAACTGACACAAATTGCATTGTTGTCGGAGACTTTAATAGCCGTTCAGAAAGATGGGGATACCCAGATACTGACAAAAGAGGAGATGAAGTGGAGGACTGGGAAATAGACTCAAATCTCCATCTACTCAACAAAGCGGATGACACACCGAGCTTCTACTCCAGAAGATGGATTACCACTTCTACTCCAGACTTAGCTTTCTGCACAGGAGACATCCTCCACAAAATCGATCGCCATGTGCTTGACCAATTAGCAGGTAGTGACCACAGACCAATCAAGCTTGTAATAAATATGGAGTATGTTCCACAGGAGCAAAAGCCTTTGCCCCGTTGGAATTACAAACGAGCAGATTGGGACAGATTTGCCATATTAACAGACAAATATTGTGAAAACATAAATACACGATATGGAAACATGAAGCAAATGGTGGAAAGTCTAAACAGAGCAATAATACAGGCGGCCACTGAGTCTATTCCAAGAGGAGCGAGGAAAAATTACAAACCATACTGGACTGAAGAACTACAAATTTTGGAGGACAAAGTTGAAGATGCTAGGAAGACCGCAGAGAGAGAACAAACAACTGAAGCGAACATCTCTCTCAAAGCCATCTCAGCAAAATATAAAAGAACAGTAAATCAAACAACAAGAGATTGTTGGAGGAAAAAAACAGAAAACCTGAATTTTGACAGGGATGGAAACAAACTATGGAAACTAGTGAAAGCCATGAACAATGAAGGACCTAGAAACAAACAAATAACAATTAAACAAGGAAATGCCTTGCTTACAGGAAAAAAGGCTGCAAATGCACTAATGGAACACTATGCCAGTGCAAACCACATTGATATTACAGCCGAACAGAAGAAAGCAATCAAAGATAATCAGATACATCATAGATATACAGAGACAGCAGCAGAATATATGATGGCAAATCTAACAATGGAAGAAATGGAACAGGCAATGAATACCCTAAAAAAGAAGACATCACCAGGAAAGGATGGAATCACAAATGAAATGCTAATAGGACTAGGCACTAAGGCAAAAAAGAAACTGCTAGCAGTCCTAAATTACAGCTGGAAGAGGGGAATAGTCCCACAGGCATGGAAGGAAGCTATACTAATACCAGTCCCAAAGAAAGGAAAAGACCTGGAAGAACCAAATGGCTATCGACCTATCAGTCTTCTTAGCTGTGTAGGAAAATTAATGGAACGCATTATCAATGGCAGGCTAACGTGGCATCTGGAAGAAAACCAACTCTTAACACCTCACCAAGCAGGATTCAGAAAGTACAGATCCACTGAAGATCAAATAACCTATATAGCTCAGGAAATAGAGGATGCCTTCCAAGAGAAAAAGCACACACTAGCGGTCTGGATAGATTTAGAAAAAGCATTTGATAAAGTATGGAAGGAAGGACTGAAAGTAAAACTGCAAAAAATGCATGTTTGTGGGAAAATGTACATATGGATCAGCCACTACCTTGAGAACAGAACTGCCAGGACAAAAGTACAAGGACAAACCAGCAAAATGATGCTATTGGAGCAAGGTGTCCCCCAAGGAGGAGTTCTTTCACCAACATTATTCCTAGCATATATAAACGACATCACGGAAAATTTTCCAGCCAGAGTACACACATCATCCTTTGCAGATGACCTAGCCATATGGACATCTGAAGAATATATTAGTACAGCTAACAGCAGAATACAGCAAGCCCTATTAGCGCTAGAGGACTGGTCAAAATCATGGCTAGTGAAGATAAGTGAGGAGAAAACTACATGCACAGTGTTCTCCCTCTCAACTAAAACTCAGCAACCTAAGCTGGTATTGAATGGAAAAATATTGCGCCATGAAGAAAATCCAAACTATCTAGGAGTCACCTTTGATCGTCGCCTGACATGGAAGACACAGGTTGAGAAAAATCGAACAAGAGCAAGGCAAAGAATGGCAATGATGAAAAAGCTTGCTGGTACAACGTGGGGAGCAGATGAGAAAGTTATCAAGAAGTTATATACTGGACGGGTGAGGCCAGTACTGGAATATGGCATTGCAGCTTGGGCAACAGCAGCTAAGTCAAACTTTAACAAAATAAGTAGAGTCCAAAATCAAGGAATGCGAATCATAATTGGAAGCCTGAAGACAACGCCTATTAATGAATTAGAAAAGATCACTTGTCTACAACCAATGCAGGATAGAAGAGATAGCAGAGCCCAGCAACAAGCTGAAAAATTTAGAAGATTGACAGACCACCCTATGTATAAAAGGTTTAGTGGTTTTGGAAAGGGAAGACTGAAGCGTAGCAACTTTGTAGAAACTGCAAAACGAAAGATTAGGGCAGATCCCATACTTAACATATCAACAGTCAAACCCATTTACAATGCAGACAAGTTCCCAGCTTGGAGACAGCAGCAACTGCCTGAGATGATAGAAAACATTCCTGGTATTGAGAAAAAGAACACTCAGCATGAAACCGAAAGAAGAGAAATAACCCTAAACTACATAAAAGAACATTACCCAAGCAGCAATTGGACCCATGCATATACAGATGGATCAGCCAAAAATTCAGTAGAGAATGGAGGAGGAGGAATTCTCCTAAATTTAAAAAATGGAGTGAAAAAAACACATTCAGTGGCAACTGGAAAGTTCTCAAGTAACTTCAAAGCGGAGGTAGAGGCTCTGAAAACTGCAGCAGAAATGCTCTTGATGGAGGAAAATAAAGAGACGCAAATAGCTATCTTTACAGATGCAAAGTCAGCTGTCTCAATACTGAAGAGCAAAAACAGCACAGAACTAGCTGACCTGAGAGCAGCAATCCATGGTCTATGCCAGAAATCCAAAAAAGTTGTAATACAGTGGATCCCATCACATTGCAGTATACCTGGAAATGAAGAGGCTGACAGACTGGCAAAAGAGGGCGGACGACTACCACAGCCTGACATAGACATAACCCATAATGAGGCAAAGAGGTTGATAAAAAGCACTTATAGAACCAAATGGGAATCAGAGCATCCAGGCCACCAGAAGGGTGATGCATATTACAAACTCGACCGAAGAGAACAAGTAGCAATCTTCAGACTCCGCACAGGACATAACAGGCTGAAATACCACTTGTTCAACAAACTAAAGATAGGAGACACAGATGAATGTAATTGTGGAACTGGTAAAATGACAGCTAAACATTTGCTGCAAGAGTGCCCAATATATGCAGAACAGAGAAAGATATTTTGGCCCACACCTGCTTCATTCGAGGACAAGCTCTATGGAGATATCAACAAGCTCAAGTCGACTGCAGCTTACTTTAACTGTATTCAGGTTGACATTTAAATGTACATGAAGAAGTATTTAGACTGCCACACTTCATACCACAGGCATGTCGGTTACACAAGCCTCCCAGAGGCATGAAATGGAATATTGCTTGGATAGCAAATCCATTACGTGGAAAGTCCGAATCGAAAGCTCACTGTGTGGGCTTCATAAAAGGTGGAAAAAGTGTCCTAGTGGCACAAAATGGAATATTGCTTGGATAGCAAATCCATTACGTGGAAAGTCCGAATCGAAAGCTCACTGTGTGGATGTCATCTGCAAACTGCATTCTTCTGGCTTCTGGAAGAACAGCCTATGGTGAACGGAAGGCCCAATATACGGAAGTGAGGCTAAGCAGCCATGTGCAGGACGTGACGATTCCTTGGGTGAGCCCAGTACCAGAGCGCTGTGTGATGGCTCTGTAATTATGGAAGCCTCCTTGGATGGCGGGGAATGCCCATGGTCTGCCCCTGCCTTCCCTTGAGGGCCGACCAGGATGCCTTTGGCTGTTCTATATGGGCCAGCTGGGATGGGAGATAACACCACAACAGTGAGAGTCTAACGTCCTAAGAAACCCCCCGGGAAGGTTAACCCGGTCAACAAATGCCCGCAGAAGTCGGATGTGTCGGCCTAACGGCGCAAGAACGCAGCTCTGCTGTAAACAGGCACAACGCAATCACGTCCGAAAAAAAAAACTCCGGATGAACGAAGAAGAAGAAACAAGTCAATGTATTTAAGTATAACAGCAGATGAAAGCTGTATTAAGGAAGTTAAATGTAGAATATCCCAAGTAAAGGCAACATTTCACAAGAAAAAAGAATATTCTATATAATTTCTTCTTCTTTGTTCCTCTTTTGAGGGGACTGCAATTTTAACTTTGTCAACAGGGGTGGGGAAAAGAGTTCTTAAGAGCTATATTGAGCCACTCCTGATGTATGGAACCGAATCATGGACAATTAGCAGATATGTGAGGAATTATGTGGAAGCTGTGCAGATGTGGCTTTTATAGAAGAATGATGTGAACACCATGGATTGATAGAAAGAGCAATGAAGATATTTTGAAAGAAGTTACCTCACAAAGAGAACTGGTTACTCACATCTGTAGAGGGCTGTCCACATTCTTAGGGCATGTCATGAGAAGGGGAAAGCTGGAGTATGTCGCTACAACTGGAAGGTTGGAGGGGAAGAGATGCAGGGAGAGACCAAAAGAGAAGATGCTGGACAGTTTAACATCATGACATGGAGGAACATCAGTATCAGAAATTATTGCCATCACAAGAGACAGAAGGCTGCGGACAGACATGATCATAAACATCACACAACATGGACTATAAGAAGATATTTCTCTTAACATTTCCAGACGATGCACATATATGCAACCTAATTCAAGAAGCACTTTCATACATGAACACTCCACTTACTTCTTTGATAGCAAAAATGACCGCTCGGAGTCTGCTGTTGGGCACTTCCACTAGTTCTTTCTTGGCAGACTCCAAACGAGTCAGTAAATCAGACATGTTTCGTTGTATGGTTTTTGCTCTCATGCTGTAGAACATTTTCTTCTTGTTCACAGTTCCCTGTGATTGACAAAGTTTTTGTGATCAGAGAACTTGATTCTGCCTAGGTCTAATTGAAAATGTAACTAATAGCAGTTTAACTCTTTCCAGAATCAATGTCATTACATTAAATAACTCAATGCAAGTAGAATTATCTCAGCCAATTCGTCATAAAGAGCTAGAATTACCTCAGCCAAAACAGCATAAAGAGCTAGAATTATTTCAGCCATATTTGCATAGAGAGCTAGAATTACCTCAGCCAAATCTGCATAAAGAGCTGACGCTGGCGCTGAATAGGACACACACTGAGAAAACATGAAGACAATATAACTAGACTCTTTCTTGTCTGGAATCCACAAGCCAAACAAAATAGTGGGAGATCTAAACACATGGAGAAGAGAATTACAGACAGAGATGAGTAATATAGGGAGGACATGGAAGAAGCTGCAGGAGATGGCGACAGATAGGAAGGCTTGGCCTGGGGTTGGTCGAGTGCCCAATGGGGGATAAAGGGCAGAAGAAAAAGAATAAAACAAATAGAGCACAAAATAGATTTATCACTGAAGAGACATTAAAGAAAGTGAGTAATTGTGATTGTGAATTTCAAGGTTCACTGCTGATTGACGATGAAAAAATTATGACAGAAATTAATAAAAGAACAAACATTACTATACAGAAACTAAAGCAATTAAAACCTTTATCATATGGTATAACAACAGTTGTAATAACAAAAATTAGAGAACTAAGTGCACGCATAGTAGACATATTTCCTGTACGATATATAGCTGCAGAAATTGGGTATGTTGAAAGCTGAAGACTGTTTCTTGGATTACACTGTCCCTCTGATATTCAACTGTTTCATATGTTCATAATAACAATCTTCAGTGTGGTTACTTAGTTGCATATCCTTTACAGAACGTAGCAGTCAACCCCAGCATTTTTTGGCTGGTCATGATTCCTGGGCAAGTTTAGATTCAGTAGTTTGCTATTGCTTTCTGAACGACCGGCACCCATACCATTTTATAAAAAGCCCAAAGCAAGGCAGCCACACACACACAACCTATGCAAAAGTATGCAGCTGACAAGATGCAGCAAAATATGTCAGGCAATAAATCATGCAACATATTGTTTGTGTCTTCTGCGTTTACATTCACTTAGCGAATACACTGTTTTGAAGTTCTCGCACGTGTTTAAGATCAATGAATGTCAGAACATAAACTCATTACAGATTTGCTGTAATGACCTCAGAGTATAACAAATAAAATTGTAAAACAAGAACAAGAAATACAGTAAAGTGTTAGTCTCATAGAAAAACAAACAAAGAAGGAAAGAATCTAACTTCATGGCACCGGGTTTTACCCCACTTAGCCCAGTTTCCCTAAGCACAGCAGCTAACTGCTGGCCTAATGTGTCACACTGAACAAGAACTTTGTACCTCTGGCACTGCACTCACAAGGTGAATGACAGTCCGAAAATGAACCCATGACCTTTGGATCAAAAGATAGGTGGCTTAACCACTTCACCCCCCAACACCCCCCCCTCCCCCAAACCATATCATAGATTAAAGATGTTACTGATTAGGTGAAATAGATTAGAATGACAAATAAATCAATTCAGACTATGACAGTTATGATATACAATTTTTTATTACACTTAAGACATATTCACGCACGCATGCATGCACGCACACACACACGCACATATACATATAACCCTCTAGGTTATGTTTGATTTAACAGACTTTGGGCATTAACATCCAGCCTTTCCATTAGTTAAATCAAGGGTTAACTGTTTACTAATCTATAATAAACTGAGAGTTGTTTTGTCATGTATGGAGTCATTTTAAAAATTACGGGACACTAACCCGCCCTTGAGTTGTGCTGGGTATATGATGATGGCCCCATACTTGTATAGACCAATCAGCACTCAGCAGGTCATGTGATCAATATTTTGCCTGCCATCTTTACTCCCCAGGACATGTCATGGTACCCAATGTAGGCAGGGTCGAACTGGGAGCCCAGGAACAGTTTTTAATGTGGGATTCAAACACATAACCTCCAAGCAGACAGGAAGGCAGGTGAGTGTGCTAGCTACTGCACCACCATGTCTGTCCACCACCATGTCTGTCCACCACCATGTCTGTCCACCACCATTTATTTCCATCACCATGTCTGTCCATCACCATGTCTGTCCACCACCATGTCTGTCCACCACCATTTATTTCCACCACCATGTCTGTCCATCACCATGTATTTCCACCACCATGTCTGTCTGTCATGTAGGGAGTAATGGATCAAATTAAAAAACTCATGGGAATAAAGATTTTTTTCAAACACATAAGCACCCACCCAAACAATGCAATCATGTATCCACTCACACACACACAAACAACTACACACCAAACAGATGCTCCCTTCCCTCCTCCCACAATACAGATATATATTACAAGAGGGGGAGAGAGTGAGGAGAGAGTGGAGACAGGAGAATTAAGCAGGGAGGAGACGAGAGACAGAGAGAGAGAGAGAAAAGGAAGAGAGATAAGGGGGAAACACGTGAGAAACTACAGTCTGCCCAGTATCACAGTGTGGAAAAATCAACACACCAAACTGTAAGTAGTCCTGGTAAATTATAAAAATGAGGTTACATGTCTTCAGTTAAATCAAGATTACACGCTACAAATGAGCAAACATATCATGTTTTTGTTTTTGTTTTCTTCACTCGCTTTAAACTCGAGCATAACCCACACTGGACTGATTTTTGCATGTAGGCTAGCTTTCCCTATTACCAGTGTCCCTTGCCATTATGCAAACCCACTCTTACTTCTGTGGTATTTGTAATTTACGTACACAAGTCAAGGATAAGAAGTCAACATTTTAGTCCAACTGACCGGTGGGGCTTGAACCTGCTACTTCGCCTTCAGCACACTAAAAGTTGAAGAGCAAGAGCTCTTATCATTTGGCCATGCAGGCCTCAAACATATCATAAAGCTAGAATTATCCCTGTACATTCAACTCCAGAAGTTAGAATTTTAAATACTAAATAACATTTCTTCTTCTTTGATAACTGACTAGCAAATTAATCAGTTATGAATACACCTGGTGGAATCTACAAACCCCCTCCACTGTACTCAGTTGGCAGCCATCTTCTATATACTATCCCAACTGTAGCTTATGCATTCCAGTTGATGTTTCTGTTGTTCTGTATCAGGTTCTTTTAGGACAGAATCTCTTAAGTTTGCCCTCTGTAGTCCACTGCATGCCAGTTCTGATACTGGTAATCTGGGTTTGCTCTGAAGGTATGTTCAATTCAGATCCACCATCTCCTTGTTGTAAAGGTGTAAATGCCTTCCGTTTGCTCCCAGCAAGCCATTCTTGATTTTCTTAAGGGAGATAGTGTAAATGATGCCAGTTTGTACATGTCATTTCCGACTTTTCTTTAGCATACTGTTTCATACAAAATTACATAAAGTACATAGTGTTTGTGTTACAGTGAGAAAATTTCCAAATGATGTTTAGACTGGCAAAGTTTGTTATGACCACCAGGATGACGTGAAAGTGTCTAAGCACAACGTTACATTGTCCCAAACTACCTCAGTTAAATCAGCATAAGGAGCTAGAATTAACTCGGCCAAATCTGCATAAAGAGCTAGAATTACCTCAGCTAAATCAGCATAAGGAGCTAGAATTACCTCAGCCAAATTTGCATAAAGAGCTAGAATTACCTCAGCTAAATCTGCACAGAGCTGGAATTACCTCAGCCACATCTGCATAAAGAGCTAGAATTACCTCAGCTAAATCTGCACAGAGCTGGAATTACCTCAGCCAAATCTGCATAAAGAGCTAGAATTACCTCAGCCAAATCTGCCAGCTGTCTGCACGTGATGTCGATGGTATCCAGGGAGACCAGGTTGGGCAGGTGGTACATAATGTGCGTAGAGTAGTTGCACAGTTGACTGGCAGGGCAAGGACGGTACAGCGGGTCCTTGAGGCTGAGTTTTGTCAGTTTGGGAAGCTTCACCAGACAGGTTAAATCCTGTGGGGGATAACCGTATATTGTATCAGCATGTTTTAACTGATTTGTAGTTTGGAAAGCTACTCTATATGCAAAATTCAGTTCATAACTACTATAAATAATGTGTATGGACTACGCTTGAGGTCAAAGCGAGCGCCAGAAAAAAAAAATTTGATGCTGTGAACAGAACAATGACGTCCTTTGCAGGACATTGCAATTAACCCCAGCCCGTGTTGACTGCTTGTTAAATCTTTTGTTTGCTATTGGCTGTTTGTTCTTCTTCTTTCATTTGTTATTGGCTGTCTGTGATTTACTAGGCAATTTCAAATTTAGTAGTTTGCTATTGCTGTCTGAATGGGAAGGAAATGCTCTGCAATGGACGTGCAATTATCACTGTAGCCAGAATTAATTTTCAAACCCGAAAAAAAATTGGCAGCCATATACTCTTTCTACTTCTTTTTCTATCCATTATCCCTCACTGGGGTACAAGCCCTTAACCAGCTCAAGCCAAGCGGTTCAATCGTCTGCTATCTCTTTGGCTATGTCCGTCTCTTCACCACATTATTCCTCTCTGTCTCTAATTCTCTTCTCTGTGTGATTTTAGTTCTCCGTTTATTTTCATTGGCCTCGTAGGTTCCATATATTTTACATTTGCTATAATATTCAGCATTAATAAAAGGTATTAAATACCAAAATTAAAGCAAAATGAACAGACTGTTTTTTTTAAATATATTTTCATGTTAGTCTTTTTATTTTTTTAAAATATACAGGAAGGCCATACATATCGGTTTACATCGTTTCGCTATAATGTCGTTATCACAATAGGACTAACTTCACTTTACGTTGCTACATTCCACCATAACGTCATCACCTGTGTTGCTATGCTATGCCCTTGCGGAGGAACTTGCTAGCTTGCGGAGGAACTACGTAATGCCACGTAGTGTTACCGCTGTGGAACATCTCCTTACTCAGTAGTTGTTGTCAGATTTGCGTTAACATCACCATTTTACATTTTGTGCAGTGCGCTTTTCCAGGATTTTATCGTGTAATCCCCCATAATTATGAGTTCAAAGAGCACAGTAAGTGCTGATAGTGTAGGAGGAAGCTGACATTGATGAGTTGCTTGCATCACATGGAGAAGATTTGTCCAATGAGGACCTGATGCAACTTGACGTGCAGAGAGCTCAGCAGAAAGAGCAGACCCTGTCAACTGTTACAAGGAGCTTTACTTAGAGAAAAGGAAACAGGCTGTGCAGCAGACATTGGACACATTTTTTGTTCAAGCAAAGAAGAGCCAGGAAAAGAGACAGAAAGAGGTTACAGTTCCATCCTAAGATAAAATGACATAATTTAATGCCTCTACGTCCCAATGACTCTACCACTCGCCCTCCAATCCACCTCTATTTTGCCAATAAATATCAACAACCATCAAAATAAACATTACATAATACACTTTATTTCATTTAATTCTATGGGAAATAGTGTTTTGCTATATGTCGTTTCACTTAAAGTCGCGTTTTCCAATAACGTAACCCCGATGTTAACCGGGGCCTTCCAGTATGCATGTTAAAAAATTAATTTGGAAATCTTGTAACAAATGCTCAACTTACCCTATAACCCAATAACTTACCTTATAACCAAGGTCTTAAAAAAATATTTTTATTGCAGTGCATTCTGACTGTTGTATCTTTGTATTTAATTCATTTATAAACTTAGGTAAATTAAGAAAACATTTATTTCTTCTTCTTTTTCTTCTTCATTTGTCTGAGATGTTTGTTTTGGATGTAATTGTATTGTGCCTGTTTACGGCAGAGACGCAATATTTGCACCTTTCGCCCAATACATCCGACTTCTTCAGGCATTTGTTGACTGGGTTAACCTTGCCAGAAGCAGTGATTTGACAAAGAGTTTCATAATTGTTCACAAATTTGTCAAACGATCTCTCTGAGAATTAGTCAATTTAAAACAAATTAGCTTCTAGTACTCAAATCACTATTCAAACGGGGAAAAAAATACAAACTGAAAATTAATCTTGTTAATATCATACAATCTTGCTCAGAATAAATTACTTTACACTGCAAATATCATTCTTGCCAAAATATGCTATGTATAGTAGCAAAAGATTAGTAATACATTGTAAAACAGATATTAGGCCCATCCAGATGTACCTGGGACCTGATTGAGGTAGAAATCTGCCCTACAATTAGGAGCATCCACTAGAGGGTGGATGGTGGAGTGGCCTCGAGATACAGAGGTTAGAGGCGAATATGTCAAATAAGCAGCCTTATACTGAAACAGGCGGTGGTCACTGAGAGAAGCAAGTTAGCTGGTGGGGCAGTTATCTCTTTAAGATACTCCAAAACTCTGTGACGTGGCCATCAGCAGGTAGGAGGCACCATACATAACTTCTCCAGTCTGCTGCCTTGCAAGGTTTGTGAAGTTAAACCATAGACAAATCAGTGAAACATATGGGAAAATCACCATTGCTCATCCCTTGTAAATTATGATTTGACAACTTTTACATTTTCAGATAAGTACCATAAATGGGTGCTCAGTGTGTACCCGGTGACTCCAGACCATCAACATGTGACTGAATGCAAAAAGATTCACAATACTTATAATAGGGACATGAAATGTTCACACCAGTAGCAGAGATGGTAAATTAGAGAATATCAAACAAGAAATTAAAAGGCTGAACATTAGCATCTTAGAATTTATGGGACCAGATAAAAAGGGACAGTAATGAAGACATCTAACAATTAATGGATACCCAGTCAACTTCATCAAGCATCACTGTCAGCCACCCACAGCTACCCCCACAGAAACATCAGTTCTAAACTTCAAATGTTTCTTCAGTTAACCTTTCGAAAAGACGACGTAATGAAATAAATACAGAATCGACTTAAAACAGCAATAAACCAAACATTCTCTGCTGCTGACCCAATGAACCACCCTGATACCTACTCCATCTGTGTAAGAACTACTCTAGAGTGAGTGCCCAGCAACTTACATTGGTAGAACAGAAAGACAATTAGCGAACTGAGTAAGCGAGCATATACCGGTATGGGTGGAAAAGAGAGTTATATTAGTTTTCATGAATCTCTATGCAGTCGATATGCCATAAAACTCCAAGCTCAGCAATCTCTCAACAACTGTTAAATTCTAGTCATGAAGTTAACACACACAAAAACGTTTTTTCATATAGTTTAGCGATTAGGCGGTTCCAACCAATTTCATTTAGACAAAAGGATTTCATTTTAAATTTGCAATTACTGTGAGGATAACAAATGCTCCACATTTGAACGATATCACTGACCATGTGTTTTAAATATTTCATCCAAAGTATAATTCACTTATTCACCTCATATGGTATATAACTCTGCAGTATGCACTTGACAAGATGCAGCAAAATGTGCCAGGCACAAAATGGTGCAACCATCACACTTTTGAACCCAGAGTGTGTGGAGGAATAGAAGGCAAGTCTTCCCTTCCCGCAGCAAGTGCCAAGTGCAGGCATCAAACCCTTGACCAACTGCGATCATACCATTGCCAGTATAAAACCCTACCTGCTACAACAACATGCCAACTAGGCAGAAATACAAGTATTTATATTTACACAGGAGAGCTCAGTTTACCCTCAAAGACCAGACTGGATTTCCTGAGAGGTTGAGATCTTCAAGCTGTGAATTCTGCACCAGTGAATTCCCTGAGAGTTCACAAGAATACATTTGTAGGGAATATAGTTTCTTCTTTTTTGTTTCTTTTGACTATAAAACATTAATATTTGATTAGTTCTCTCTCTCTCTCTTGCTCTCTCTCTCACTATCTATCTTTCTCTCCTTCATTCTTTGTGTATTGTATGTGTGTATCTCTCTATCTCTTTCTTTCTTTCTCTATCTTGTTTTCTTATTCTTTCTTGCTCTCTCTCTCTATTTCTTTCTCTCTCCTTTTTTTTGCATTCGCTTGTCCATACACTTACTACTACCTCTAGTGCACTGGAATGATTTTTGCACGTGGATTAGCTTTCCCTATTACCAGTGTACCTCGCTATCAGATGAAGCCTCTCTGACTTCTGAAGTACTTGTAATTTACGTCCCCAAGTCAAGGACAGGAATTCAACATGATAGTCCAACTGGCTGGTGTAGGGGTTTAACCCAATACCTCGAAATTAGCACACTCTCTCAGCAAAGTCTCTCTCTTTCGTTCTTTGTCTGTCTGTGTGTCTGTTTAATTGCCTGCCTCTCTCTCTCTCTCTCTCTCTCTCTCTCTCTCTCTCTCTCTCTCTCTCTCTCTCTCTCTCTCTCTCTCTCTCTCTCTCCTCTCTATTAAGATCAGTGTGACAGAAAGAGAAATGAAATGGTTAAACAGCAACATCAGAGCAGCAAATTCCAAAAAGTTAAGAGACAAAAACAACCAGCAACTGTTTGGAGAAAAGATACTGCTAAAAGCTTGCTGATGTATTCTCATGACATTTTAAAATGTGCAAGACTGTTGCAGCTTTTCCAACATGGCTCTCATGTTTGTCATCTGAGCAGATTTTGTCACTGATGGTGGACTTCAAGTGAAATCATACACAATGTCAAAACGATAATTAATGATGTTAACACCTGATGTAGTTCCAACATCCAGACCTTCAGAAAAGTGTAGCCCATACCCTGGATGGTCTGTGTCCTGGAAGTTTTATAGTGAATGTCCTACAGCCTAAATGGTTGATATATTAGATGGTTTATATCCTGAATGGTCTATATCCTGGATGTTCTATTGTGAATGTCCTACAGTCTGATTGGTCGATATATTGGATGGTTTATTTCCTGAATGGTCTATATCCTGGATGTTCTATTGTGAATGTCCTACAGCCTGATTCGTCGATATATTGGATGGTTTATTTCCTGAATGGTCTATATCCTGGATGTTCTATTGTGAATGTCCTACAGCCTGATTGGTCGATACATTGGATGGTTTATATCCTGAATGGTCTATATCCTGGAAGTTCTATATCATGGATGGTTTATATCTTGGATGTTCTATTGTGAATGTCCTACAGCCTGAATGGTTGATATATTGGATGGTTTATTTCCTGAATGGTCTATATCCTGGAAGTTCTATATCATGGATGGTCTATAGCCTGGAGATTCTATATCATGGATGTTCTATATCCAGGATGGTTTATATCCTAGATGGTATTTATCATGGATGTTCTATATCCTGGATAGTCTATACTTTGGAAGTTCTACATCCTGAATAGTCTATATACTTGGTGTTCTATATCTGGATGGTCTATATCCTGGATGGTCTATGGATAGGAACCAGATAAAGAGAAACAAAGATCTACTGCCTTGTAGGTAGAGTGAGGACAGTCAAAGGCTAAGGAAAGCAAACCCGAAAACATGCTTGCCAATTTGGATGTGCTGGGTCACAGACTTAGTGAAACACTGCAAAACTCCTCCGAAGTCAGAGAGTGTCTGCCTGTACCGATTTTCAACTGCCAAGGGATTTTTTACGTGCACAACAATACACACTGGCGTCCGATCTCACTACCCAGAGACCAGGGGAAATTTTGTTACTAGAAGTCCACGTAAAAAAAATCCCGGCCCTAACCGGGGCTTGAACATGAGACCTCCAACATTTGAGGTGGTCACCATACCTCGAGACCACTCAGCCCATTGAATATATTTAAAGAAAGCAGAAGTCATCTTGAGCTTGTTGACATATCCATGGAGTTTGTCCTCAAATGGAGCAAGTGTAGGCCAAAATAATTGTCTGTTCTGCATAAGTTGGACCTCTCGCAACATATGTTTAGCTGACATTTTACCAGTACCACAGTTACATTCATCAGCATCAGTTTATTAAACTTGTGGTATTTCAGCCTGTTATGTCCTGCGCAGATTGTGAAGACTGCTTCTTGTCCACTTCGATCAAGTTGGTAATGTGCATCATCTTTCTAGTGGCCTGGATGTACTGATTCTCCCTGTGTTCTATAAGTATAGTACCAGTGACAAATGTGATTTGTGTATTTCAGCCAGAAAAGGATTCATCTATTCACTTGATATGATATATATGAGGGGCTTCAAGTGAAAACCTTAAATGTTTCTTTGTGTGAATATATTCTGAAAAAGTAAAGAACACAATGTATCATTTTTTAATGCAGTCACCACTGTGTTAAATGCAAGCCCTCCAGCGCCAATAAAGTGCTTGGATTCCTGAAGAAAAATATTCTCCTGGTCACGTGTGTAACCACTCATGCACCACCTGCTGCACCTCTTCGTCGGACCGAAAAGTCTGTCACAGAAGTCACGCCGTTTTGAAACTTCCTACTCCACTCATACATTTGCTGGACTGACAGGCATGCTCCACCATACTGGACCTTTATTTGCTGATGAAATTCTATAGGTTTCACCCCATCACTGATAAAAAACCTGATGGTGCATATCAAAAGTGGAGTGACCATTTCTAAACTGTCCTTATGACATCACCATGTTTGTCTGCACCGTGATATCCCGTGCTTAACATTCTTGACATCCCTAACAAAAACATTCACAGGTTACAAGACAATGGCATGGTTATTGTAATTTCTGTCACACTTTTAAGGTTTTTACATGAAGCCCCCCCCCCCCCCCTCATAACTCTGCAGTGTGCTCCTGACGAAATGCAGCGAAATAAGCCAACCTATTGCTTGTGGCTTATTAGTAACTGTTTTAGTTGTTCCCCTGTTTCTGACCCATACAGTAGTATTGAGTTGATGTTAGAGTTAATGCAGTTTACAATGCAAATATGACGTAAATCACTGTCATATTTAGAACTTACCAATTTTCTCTATCAGATTCTCTGCTAAATTCAACTCGCTGAGTTTGGTCAGTGTGTACAGATTCTGTCGAGGTAAACAAAGCAAAATAATTATAACTATGACTGCTTCTTCTTCTGTACGCTTGCTTTCAAGCATGCGGGACATACAAAGACTTCAATGACAGAAAAGCCACCAAGCCGGCATGTAAACCTGATGTCATAATATACACTGTAATGACTAAGTATAGCAATGTTGACCAAGTGCACAATCAATATATAATGGCAGAGACATCGCTCATCACATATGACTGACAGATCTAGCTGTCTGTCTGTCTGTCTCAATGTCTGTTTTTTTCCTTTTTGTGTGTGTCTTTCTCCCTCTCTCTCTTTGTCTCGCTCTTTAACTTTGTTTTGTTCTCTATCTCGCTATTTCTCTCTGTGTTTGTCTCTTTCTATTCACTATCTTTGTCTTTCTCTCTCTTTTTCTCCCTGTCTCTCTTATCTCTCATTGTTTTCTCTCTCTTCCTTCTCTCTCTCTCTCTCACTCATGACTCAGTCTCTCATCTAAGTGGTCTTTCTTCCCCCTAAAACAGATGCAATCTACTTCAATATTTCTACACAAATTGTTTCAAGTTTCTTTACAAATTGCTACTCACCTCTTTGTTTCTGTCGCAAATTGTTACTTACCACAATTTTTTGTCACATATAACTTAACTTAATGTTTCTGTCAAAAATTGTTGCTTACTTCAATGTTTCTGTCACATGTTAGTTATCTTAATGTGCCTGTCACAAATTGTTATTTTCAATAATGAAGACACAAACCATAGATTGTACGATTTATTGCCTGTCATATTTCACTGCATCTCGTCAGGTACATACTGCAGAAGTCACACAACATAGAGTAAAATAATTAGATACATCTTCCAAGCTGAAATATACACATGATCGCACAGTAATATCAATTGTTTACCATGGTAATTTTAAATGGACTATCATGTCTTTCTGTTTGCACATTGTTATTTACTTCAATGTTTGTCTCACATATTACTCATTGTATTGTTTGTGTCACAAATTGTTACCTACCTCAATGTTGTTATCACACCTTACTTATCTTAATGTTTCTGTCACAAATTGTCACTTACCTTAATGTTGCTATCCCATGTTACTTATTTTAATGTTTCTATCAAAGTTTGTTACTTACCTCTGTGTTTCTGTCACATGTGACTTATCTTAACATTTCTATCACAAACGGTTACTTACTTCAATGTTTCTGATCTGATTATTGTTCAGCCATAACACTTTTATGTTTGTAAGGTGTGAAATATTTTCTATCACTGAAATTTTATTTCCATAGAGATACAACTTCACCAGTGCCTTGCACTTGTCAAGGCCTTCAATTTTCTGGAAGAGTAGTAGCAAATAAATATGATTAATAATATTCTCACAGTAATCTCATAATAAAACATCACATTTAACATCACAAAATATATAACAACAATAATAATAATAATAATAATGTTAAATGTTTTGCATATTCTTTACAGGACATCGCTGTCAACATCAGCATCTTTCAGCTGATTGTTGATTTATTGGCCAGATTACACTCAGTAGTTTGCAATAATAATAATAATAATAATAATAATAATAATAATAATAATAATAATAACAACAACAATAACAATGCCGGTCTCCCTGGTCGAGGGGTTAGTAGCTTTCTCCGTAACCCCGAATACTCTCGTGGTTGACGTGAGCGCACGAGAATTAGAAGTGGTTCGAGTCGCGTCAGTGACTTACGAGAGTATGGAACCGGTCGCTCAGAAAGTCGTGGCGTGCTGATGAGCGTAATCTAGCCTAGGAATCAACATACAGCTGAAAGATGCTGGTGTTGACCGCAATATCCTGAAACAGGATGGAAACGCGGGGGGAAAAAACAATAACAATAACCACAACAACATCAATAATAATAACAATAACAAAAACAACAGCAATAATACTGGAGAAATCAGCCTTATATGGAGGATTTACAGAGTTTAAAAGGCAAGAGGTTAGACTTAATTGAACCTGGTTATATCCCTTATAACTCAGCCTCTTTCTGCAGGGCATCCTGCCAAAAACATCTCACAAAGCACGAACTCCATAGCTCCAATGATGACTCCCAGAAGTCTCCGAGATAACTGCACTCGTGAATCAAACGATGTTGCCCAACACTGAACCCACAACCTTTGGAACGTGAGACTGGTGGCATAGCCACTTGACCACAGAAACTCACATATGGAGGAAATGGACAGCTAGAGAAGCCAAGGAAAACAGATGTGTTTGGAAAGTTTACAAATTTGGGTAGCAAATAATAAAACCCACAAGATCAACTACATGAAAATATCAGATGACAGAGAGCGGTGGAGAGTCATGATGACTAATGTCTGCTGCAGACAAGAAACCTGAAGGAGGAGGAGGAGGAGGAAGATCAGCAGCAGCAGTAAGCGGAGGTAGGGGAAAGAGGAGGAGAAGAAGGAGGAGTAGGAGGAGGAGGAAGATGAGCAGCATCAGTAGGAGGAGGTAGAGAAAAGAGAAGAAGAAGAAGAAGGAGGAGAAGGAAGATGAGCAGCAGCAGTAGGAGAATGTATGGGAAAGAGGAGGAGGAGAGGAAGGAGGAGGAAAGGAAGGAGGAGGAGAGGAAGGAGGAGGAGAAAATTGGGCAGCAGCAATAGGAGGAGGCAGGGGAAAGAGAAGGAAAGGAAGGAGGAAGAGGAAGACGAGCAGCAGCAGTAGCAGGAGGTAGGTGGAAGAGGAGGAGAAGGAAGAAAGGAAGAGGTGGAGGAAGACGAGCAGCAGCAGTAGGATTAGGTAGGGGGAAGGGAAGGAGAAAGAGGAGAGGAAGGAGGAAGAGGAAGATGAGTAGCAGCAGTAGGAGGAGGTAGGGGGAAGAGGAGGAGAAGGAGGAGTAGGAAGATGAGCAGCAGCAGTAGGAAGGGGTAGGGAAAAGAGGAGAAGAAGAAGGGGGAGAAGGAAGATTAGCAGCAGCAGTAGGAGGAGGTAGGGGAAAGAGGAGGAGAAGAAGGAGGAGGAGGAAGATGAGCAGCAGCAGTAGGAGAATGTAGGGGAAAGAGGAGGAGGAGAGGAAGGAGGAGGAGGAGAGGAAGGAGGAGGAGGAGAGGAAGGAGGAGGAGGAAGATGGGCAGCAGCAGTAGGAGGAGGTAGGGGGAAGAGAAGGAGAGGAAGGAGGAGGAGGAAGGCGAGCAGCAGAAGTAGCAGGAGGTAGGGGGAAGAGGAGGAGAAGGAGGAAGAAAGGAAGAGGTGGAGGAAGATGAACAGCAGCAGTAGGAGGAGGTAGGGGGAAGGGGAGGAGGAGAGGAAGGAGGAGGAGAGGAAGGAGGAGGAGGAAGATAGTAGCAGCAGTAGCAAGAGGTAGGGGTTGAGGAGGGGAAGGAGGAAGAAAGGAAGAGGTGGAGGAAGATGAGCAGCAGAAAAGGAGGAGGTAGGGGGAAGAGGAGAAGGAGGAGGAAGACGAGCAACAGCACTAGCAGGAAGTAGGAGGAAGAAGAGGAGGGGGAGGAGAAGGGTGAGCAGTAGCAGGAAGTAGGAGGATGAGAAGAGGAGGAGAAGGAGAGGATTATCAAGAATAATAAGAAAAAGAAGGAGGAGGAGTTGGAGGATGAGAAGAAAAAGAAGAAGAATGATGCCCATGGTGCTGTTGACATCACCAATGCTTTTATTTATGTCCACATTTGCCGGATGATTCTCGATGTTGTATTTTAAAATATCTTGCAGTGTAAGAAGATACATCAGTTATCAGTTATCAGTTGGGGTATCTTTATTGCACTCCGGACATGTCCATAGGTGCTCAGATCCTCCCCCCAGCATATGCATCAGCGTCCGGTGGCTAATAGTGCCAGTTCTGTGTTGGTTGACGAGGCGCCTTGTTTTCCCGATGTACCTCTCGCATCTGGCCGTGCCGATTCTTACTCCCAAGTCTTTCATCCTGGACAGCGATGTGTGTTCTTGACATCATCTTCGTTGGTCATAGTTGGTGCGTAGACACTCACAATGGTTGCGTGCTTCCTTCCATTCAGCAGAGGCAACTTCATGGTCATGAGCCTGTCGTTTATAGCCTTTGGAAATCCAGCTAATTTGCCGACCAGGGCCGACTTAATGGCAAATCCCACACCGGATTGGCGTCTTTCCTCGCTTTTCCTTCCACTCCAGAAAAATGTGTAGCCGGCACCAATTTCACAGATTTGGCCTTCTTCTGCAAGTCGTGTCTCGCTCAAGGCTGCAATGTCGATGTTGTACCTGCCCAGCTCTCTCCCAATCAGTGCTGTTCGTCTCTCTGGACCCGACGCGCCGTCTCTGTCAAGTAGGGTGCGTACATTCCAAGTTCCAATTGTTAAGGGAATATGGTTTACTCTTTTAGCTTTGCTTGTTTTATCTTTCTTTGTATGTCGACCGCAGTTAAGGGTACCCACCAACCGCGGCTAGCTGGTTAGGTAGTGATGAAGCAGACAATGTTTAGGGCACCTTTTCTAGCCCCTTCCTCATGCTATGGAGGTTCCTATAGAGGGCTGCTCAGTCGCTCAGGGGGCTGCCGAATCCCACTGCTGCTCCGGTCAGTAGAAGACGACCATATGGCCTGAGCCGCCTGTGTGCAGGTCTGCGACTACGGCTGCCAGCGTACCCACGCCTGCCGCTTTGCCGCTCGCCCATCGCCACAGGGCTTGAAGGTGATATGTGACGTTGGATGAAGAATGACTTGCGCGATAACTTGGATTAAAGTGAGGAAGAGTTGCGCAATTCGTCGACCTCACTCTCTCGCCTGAGTCCATCTGAGTCCAGTGGCAAGACAAGTCGAGACGATTGGAGACGAATACAGGTGCAGTGGATGACCAGGGCGCTCTACGTGCCTTGCCGTGCTCATTACGTTCCACAACGCTTTGCAGGTAAACGCCGTCTTGCCCGTTGAATCAGGAATGATTTCTTCCGCGCAGTCTGCCGAATCCTGTCTTCACATGCTGGGTAGGCATACCCTAGTTTACCTCTTGGTTTGACACCAAATCGGATACCCATGCCTGGTTTAGCCAGCCTCTCACAGCTGTTGCCCGGGGGGTGGCCGCTGTCGCATGCTGACAGCTACTAGGAGCCACAGGCACGAGCTGGGTGTCAGACTTGGACCAGTGGGGGATGGGTCCTGAAAGGACATGAGAGCCATCCTTACCAAAGGTGCTACCAATGCCTGACACCCCGTACTCAATGTAGAATGCTGGTATATGTATATGGCTTAGAGGCAGCGATTGCAATTTCACAGTAACACATATCAAGATGGAAATCAGATGCATGCGATTTGGAAGCAGACCACTTAATTTTCACAACGGTATGAGCATTGGCCTTTCAGAAAGCAAATTATTGAATGTAAAATTTCCTGGAAAATTACTAATAGCCAAATCATGCTTTGGCTAATGTCCTATAAAAGACATGCAACAAACTTTTCTATGTAACAGACAAGAATTATAACTTCTAATGACTGATGGAGACTTTGTGCATAAAATGTTCTTCATTTTATAAAATGTAGTATTGCTTGTCCCATTCTATTCCCTACTGCAATAACAATAGTATATTACAACAACAACTTACGGACAAATGGCATTCTGCTACCCATAGTTCTGTCAAGTTATATGCTGCAGACAGGCCCTCCAAACAACACACACTCTGTCCAATGACTGTAAGAGTGGTCAAATTTGGGAAAAAGTGCATGCCAGTCAGACGAGGATAACCTGAAAAGAACATCTCCAAAACTTTTGTCTGAGGGCCTTCAATGGCAATTTTCTTGAAGTTGATCCCATTGTTTAAGCACTGAAAAAAAAAAATCAGTAAAATAATTCATAAAGGTAGGTCAGTAATCTTAAGGTTTTGTACAAAGTATCCCTTTATACACATCATAATGAACTTAACTTTCCCAATTCCTGTGACCAAAATCACCACACCACAGCTGTATAAATAAGATGTAACTCAAACACTGGACAAGATAAGAGGGGGGAAATTAACTATGTTGATGGGAATTCAATCACAAAGCTCAGATTTTAAAAAGACAAGATATATAATAATATAATATAAAACACACAAAAACATCAGCATGATGACGCCAGTGAGAATGTGGGGAAGAACTGCAGAAGAGACAGAATGCAATGTATGAGTTATATTGATGAGAGATTGAATAGTCAAAAGAATGCTAAGCTGGTGATATCAGTCATAATCCTTCACTACAGAAGTTGCAGCTCTTCCTGAAAGTGTGCTGACTCTTTATATAGTCTTAATGTCATGCCACAACCAGGGCAGGGTTCACCCAAAGAAGTAAGATAATATTGGTATGTTGCCCGGGAGAGCAGGGCTAGACATGAATGGACAGTTGACCATTGTAGTATCCCTGGAAATGAGAAAACATGTGCTGCAAGAGCTGCAGGGAACCCTGAGCAGTCCCACACATCCCAGAGATTTTTTGTTTTAATTAGGTCTAAAAATGCATAGGAAAAGGACAAAGATAATGAGAATAAATCAAGCAAATCATCTCCTTGGTAAAACCTCACTGCAGAGGTAGAATCATTCACATATTTATGTAACAAAATAAATAAAGATGGAGATACTAACATAAGAATGCAAAAGGCAAGGGAAGCTTTCATTGAAAGTAAAAGAAACTTTTCCATGCCTTAAGGTGTACAGGTCATACGGTGCTACATGCATATTTTTTCTGAACCAATTGTCACTCAGTGGGTCACTTTCATGATGACCACCTTTCCTTCCCAAGAATTGTCCTGGAAGCCATTTTAGGCCGGGTCCATTTTAAAAATCTGCCCCAATGCAGATTCAAATCCATGATGTGTGGTGAAGGATTGTGACTGATGTCACCAACTTAGCTTTCTTTGGACTATTCTGATATGCCACAACACTATTGCTACTTTCACAACACTACTGCTACTTTCACAACAATACTGCTACTTTCACAACACTGCTACTACTTTCACAACACTACTGCTACTTTCACAACACTACTGCTACTTTCACAACACTACTGCTACTTTCACAATACTGCTACTACTTTCACAACACTACTGCTACTTTCACAATACTGCTACTACTTTCACAACACTACTGCTACTTTCACAATACTGCTACTACTTTCACAACACTACTGCTACTTTCACAACAATACTGCTACTTTCATAGCACTAGTACATTTATGGAACTAAAAATAAAACTAGCAGCAAACTTAGAATATTTAAATATTGAGCACAACCCACTACTGGCAACGCTGATCGTATTCTGATATGAACCTAAGGCCTATCCACGTCAATATAGAAGCACTATACTCGAGTTTCGCCCTCGTTTGAGCTCGTCAGTAGTGCATATCCCTGACCGGATCCAGAAACAAGCCCCGGATCACTGGCGTGTGATATTCTGTTATGATAATTTGGCTGTGTGTCCAACGTGTGCCGCGTGGTTACATACCCGCTTCACACGCCAGTGATCCGGGGCTTGTTTCCGGATCCGGTTAGGGATATGCACTACTGACGAGCTCAAACGAGGGCGAAACTCGAGTATAGTGCTTCCATATTGACGTGGATAGGCCTTAGGTTCATATCAGAATACGATCAGCGTTGCCAGTAGTGGGTTGTGCTCAACATTTAAATTTCAAATCCCGAAATAACCAAATAAATCAAACTTAGAATAGTTAACTCTAACATCAAATAAATACTGCTATAAGGGCCAGAGACATGGCGAACACTAATAAACAAACATAAATCTTCATTATAACAGTGCATGTAATGAAAATACACAGATGAAAATGGTCAGACAGAATCATGATTGTGGAGCTCATGGAAAGAATTAAACATATTCCCGCCGATCAAAAGATGTGAAAAGGACACTTGTAGTTGATATGCCACAACTAAGAAATCCTGTTAAATGTATAACTAGAAAGTTCTTTCTCTAAAAGTTAGTTAGTTGACAGATCATCCTCATTGCACATCGAACCATTCAGTCCATAAGTGCTCGGATCCCCTCCTCAGCAAAGCCCGCAGTGTGTAGCGGCTAACGACACCAGTTCTGTGTTGGTTTATCAATCTTCTTTGGCTTCCTGCGTAGTGTTCTTGTTTGGCCACCCCTCTTTTAATTTGCTGTTCACGCAGTCTGGCCATGGTTGTAGATTCAGTCATCACTTGGTTCTCGCAAAAGTCTTACTTCTCGTAGAGCATTCAGAATGTCAGCCTGGCCAATGGCGCGTCCGCCCTCCATAGTAGCCTTACCTGCGAGCTTGTCAGCCTGCTCATTTCCTTGTACTCCTGCATGCCCTAGCACAAAGATTAAACTATTTTTTGCCAGCCGAGACCGCTCCAGAGACAGCAACCATTATTTTCGGATCCACCCCCTCTCTATCCTCTTGAGCATGCTCATTGAGTCGCTAAAGAAACATGCCCTAGTGAATGTCTGTGTCTCGAGCCTTGTTATTGCTGACTTCTATAGTCAGGCTACTTGTGGTCTCAGCAAAAGCACCAGAGTCCTCCTTCACAATTCTCCCTCCGGCGTGAGCCGTAAAGGCCCATGAGCTTCTCACATGTCGGATGACCAACCCATCTGTGTAAATGACAGCATCACCGTCAGCATCATCTTTCTCTAAAAACCACAGGGCAAAGAAGTAGAGGGAGTCCTAACAACACTGGAGAAGAGAGAGACAAAGGTTAATAATACATGGAGGATATGGAAGGTGCTGCAGAACTTGGCAAAAGATAAGAGGGTGTGACATAAATTGTTTTAGGACTGAAGCTCCAATAAGGGATCAATGAAGAGAATAAAGGCTGGTAACTGAAGGAGAGTATATTTCAATATTTGCTGTAGTGACATGTGGCATGTTCCAACACTTTGGAACGCCACAGAACAAGAGAAGAGGCAGACCCAGCAAGTAATGGATAAGTTATCCAGGATAACGGGATTAGTATTAGACAATGAACAGCATGATGGTAACCATTTTATAGTCTCACACAAGGGTTTTGTACAGAAAGCTTATTCTAACCAGACACTAGGGGGGGGGGGGGGGGGGGGATCCAACACATAGTTTCACATAATATAATAATGTTTTGCATATCCTTTACAGGACATCGCTGTCAACATCAGCATCTTTCAGCTGTATGTTGATTTCTTGGCAAGATTACGATCAGTAGTTTGCCATTGCTTTCTGAGCGGCCGGCTCAGTTATCCCGCAAGTCACCAGCGGGGGTCGAACCACTCCCAGCTCTCGCCCTGCTACGAGACTGCGTGATAAACGGGATTACGGAGAAAGTGTTGTAACCCCTCGGCCAGAGAGACCGGCCTAGTTTCACATAGTGTTAAAAAAATGGAAAGAAGGGAAGGCGAGGGAACACAGGTAGACTACGGACAACTCTAAAAAATAGTGATAATGATAGTTGTGATGATGAAGACTGCACACCATGAAAACTACAATTCAATGCGCTGATCGCTTACTACTTCTCTTAGAATCTCCTCATCGTTGCTCTTAAATGACAGCTGTGGTCTGGGAGAATCCGATTCGGTTTCAATAGTTTCATTTCGAACAGTGTTCAGAACACTCTGAACACTGTCGGTGTTTTTTGATATATCTGTGTCCGTGCCAGAGTCCTGAATACTTCTGCATGCTGATACAGCCTTCATGCTTGTGGTTTCATCCTTGCTGTGAGAATCTATCAACCAAGACCAAACACTTATAGTATTATTTCCAAATCAATCACTTAATGAACCACAGCGAACTATGGTGTCCGCCATCTTTGAAGCGCTGTCAGAGCATTTCATTGGTATAAATAGTCACGTGGACTCCATGGTGATACAGTAGCCTTCATATTGCAAGTGTTAGGAGATCTGGCGTAGGCGACCATGTCTCCATACAACCACACATCTCTATAATGGTATAAAAGTGCCATGGTATAAACTATGTCCACGCTAAATAATCATACTTTTAGCTTTAGTGGTTAATAATGAAAACTGTTTCTCATCATCGACCATCATCTGGGGGTTGTCGTGTAGTGTGCAGAACTTTACGGTTAAATGTTTTTGCGTATCCTTTTACAGGACTTAGCTGTCAACAGCAGCATCTTTCAGCTGTCTGTTGATCTCTTGGCAAGATTACGCTCAGTAGTTTGCCATTGCTTTCTGAGCGGCCGGCTCAGTATCCGCAAGTCACGAGCGGGGGTCGAACCACCTCAGTTCTCGCTCCGCTGCGAGACTCTGCGTGATAAACGGGATTACAGAGAGAAAGTGTTGTAACCCCACAGCCAGAGAGACCGGCACTTTACGGTTAAAGAATAATAATTAATTAATAAATATGGAGCAGACATGTTATAATTATATATCAAATTAAATAGGTTTACATAAGAAAACTACTGAACATAAGCCCGTGACAGATACTCGCTTAAGACCCTATGTCACCCTATGACACTTTATTAGTTAAGGGTGTCTGAGCACACTACGTTAAACATGTCTTAAAGATTAAATCATACACAGACAAGATCCCAGACACTGAAGTTCTGGATAGAGCGTCCATGCCCAGCATCTACACTCTACTAATGAAGAATCAGATTCGCTGGGTTGGTCACTTGACTTGCATGCCAGATCATAGGCTCCCTAAACAAATTTTTTTACGGCGAGCTGCGTTGTGGTAAATGCTCCCAAGGCAGCCAGAGGAAACGCTTCAAAGACACTGAAAATCTTACTGAAAGCTTTTGAGATTCATCTTGAAACCTGGGAGACTGCTGCTAAAGACCGTAATTCGTGGCGTACATCAGTACATAAGGGTGCAGCCACTTGTGAAGCAACCAAGACTGCAAGAGCTGTGAAGAAAAGGCTGGACAGGAAAACCACTGCAGGAGATCCACCTCCTGGAACGCCAAACATTCTTTGCCCACATTGTCAAAGAACATTTCGAGCCACAATAGGTTTTATCCGCCATCTTAGATCTCACGGCTCCATACTTTCAACCCCACTTGATGAAATGAATGGCCATCATTATTCTTGATGGACAAACAACACACGTTAAACTTGTCTAGCAATGTGCCCTTTTGTGATCTGATAAACACAACACATGGCAGATGATCACTCCTCTGCGCTCCCAGAACATTCATGTTTGTGCAGGGGGAATCAGTATTCGAAATGAAAGCAAATCTACGATTCCATCTCTTTCCTTTAGTCTAGTTGCTAATCTTGTAGCGTAGCCATCATTCAATACAGCGAGGCTGGACATGGGTCTGGCAATGTGCAATCCTCGTAAGATTTCCCCACTCTTTTTTTTTTTTTTTTTGCATATCCTTTACAGGACATCGCTGTCAACACCAGCATTTTTCAGCTGTCTGTTGATTTCTTGGCAAGATTACGCTCAGTAGTTTGCCATTGATTTCTGAGCGGCCGGCTCACATACCCCGTAAGTTACCGATGCGATTCGAACCACTGCTGATTCTCACCGTCATCATGTTACCCACGAGAGAATACGAGATTACGGAAAAAAGTCATAACTCTAAGCCACGAAGCCGGTTTAGCCTGGCCCCACTCTTTTGGTAACAATAAAATCCATTCTGTTGATAGAGCGTTGAAGTCTCCGGCTATTAAGACGTTTCCTGTCAGGCTCAGACATGGCTGAAAGGAATTCCCATTTACACTCAAAAAGATGGTCCATATGCACATTGTGGATCCTTCCATCTATAGGTACAAGTATACCCTGTATCTCAACACCATCACTGTTGTGTGCACTTGTATCCACCCATCCATAGACCCACCCATCCATCCATCCATAATGGAACTCATGATTTACAAACATTGACAAACCCCGGTTATATGGCCCACAAGGATTGATGTGGCAATCAATGCCGGGACATTTAGCGATTGTCTCATTCGTCAGTTTACCTCCCTGATTGGCGAGGCTGTCAAGTTATTGACCAGTTTCTGTACGTGTGCTCGCTGCTTTGTGATTCAGCAATTCAAATAGCTGACATGAATTAACTTAGTGCTAACCCGTCACCCTGTTCTTCCCTCGCAGCTCTTCTTTCTTTCTTTCTTTCTTTCTTTTGTCTTATTCTCTCTCCTGAGTATGATGAATGTTTGTTAAGTGTGTTTGTGATTGCGAGTGGGTATGTGTGTGAGGGAATGTGTGTTTGTGTTATTGAGTAGGTGTATAACTGTCAGTGTTTGTGTAAATGATGTATGTATGTACGTTTTTATGCACGTGTGAATGTCTGTGTATGTGTCTACCTGTCTCATAACATGGTAATATGCATTGTTTATGCTCACAGCAATCAAAAGATAATGTTTTTTTATGTGAATTTAACATGCAAGATAGATCATTGATGTACGAAAGGTGAGTGCTTGGAATGGGCGAATGTTTACTTGTATATCCTTTACAGAATATCGCAGTCAACCCCGGCATTTTAGGTTGTCTGTGATCTCTTTGATAGTTTACGTTCCAATCGTTTGCTATTGCCTTCTGAACGATCATGAGATTTTATTAAAAGAAAAACCCAATTCAATGTGGTCTGCTGCCAAATATACAGCAGCTGCGTTTCGAACGTGGGTATGCGGGATTACGAACTGCGTCCGTAACACATTCGCCACGGAGCGGGCGGCCAAATGTAAGACTTCCCAAAACAATTCCTGTCGCTCATTTTAGACTGAGTCGAGCTAAGAGCCCAGTTCAATTTTAAAAACTGCGCCTCGATGGGGATTCGAAGACCGGACCGGCAGACACGAGTGCTAGTCATTATATTACCGCGGCTCCCTTACGTTTGTATAATCCCGCTCTATTTGCGCCTCGATGGGGATTCGAAGACCGGACCGGCAGACACGAGTGCTAGTCATTATATTACCGCGGCTCCCTTACGTTTGTATAATCCCGCTCTATTTGCGCCTCGATGGGAATTCGAAGACCGGACCGGCAGACACGAGTGCTAGTCATTATATTACCGCGACTTCCTTACGTTTGTATAATCCCGCTCTATTTATATTTGGAAAGTAATGGATTGAGAGCTACAGTTTGTGGAACCTGGTTCCACCGTACCATTAACAGTTTTGCATCATAGTCAATGGTACAACCAGCAATGAAAAATGTGTGGTTTACCTTCTCTTGATGCCTTAGGCATATGCTGATTTTCTTCTTTCAACGGAACGTTGACCCTTGTAACTCATCATTATGTGTCATGCTGATAAGCGGTGGAGGTCATGTTTCGCCACCTCACACTGTCACCTGTACGTTTGATCATCTCTGTATTTTTGCAAACGATGATGTCACGTGACCAAGCCATCGAGATATTTACTTCTCTGCTTACTCCTTGTTTCTTTTTTCTCCCTCAATCTTGCCAATTGTTGCCTAGTTTTCCAGTGTATACAGTTGAAATCTTTTTATTGAATTTTGATTATTTGGTTGTTTCGGGATTTGAAATTTAAAAATTGAGCACAATCCACTACTGGCAACGCTGATCGTATTCTGGCACGAACCATTATTGATTTTTACCAAAGACAACCTTTGCCATATCTTGTTCTTATCTCTTCAAGCCTTTTGTCTCCCATTATAATCAGTTGGATTTTACGGCTAGTTTTCTAAGGGTTTCAGTTGCTAGCCTCACCCCCAACACTCCCGAGTCTCCTCATGAGATGCATGGTGCGTTATAGATCGAGTTATTCATCTTTGTTGCTCTTATGAGCCCTTGTAAAATATGGACGAGGGGCTTATTTTGCTGAACGGTTAATTCAGTCCTGTACATACAGCATATCTGAGTCTCCACTTGCTTCACATTCCTGTCAGTTTCATTCAGGTCCCATATACCCAAAGCAGACTGCAGGAAAATATGGCAGAATTCCTACATGACACTCTGTGAACCCAGCAGGAATGGTCTTTCAACAAATGCCACTATGTTCACCTAACTGCTAGCTGACCCTCACAGCAGAGTCAAGAACCGACATAATAGCACCCGGGATAATTCCATACATGCTCCATCCTCATATTCAAAAACCAATAAAAAGTCCCAATACTAATGGTATCAGTAGCAGTTAGATTGTGTCCGTTTGGCCTTTCCTCCATTCCTGAGTGTCGGCCAGATACTCTGGTCAACCCCTGCAGTACCATTCTCTCCTGGCCTTGATGATCTAACTTTTCTGCACTATACAGTCGATTCTAAAGGGCCCCGACCACATCTGCCTTATCATGCACCAACACCTCATCTAGTAGTGCAGACCCCCAGCCAGCCTGTCCGCTTGCTTATTTCCCACACCAGTATGTCTTGGGGAAAAAATCCAAGATGCTCTCTATTCTTGAATTGAAGCAAGTCACGCTGCCTGAAACATGCCTGTCTGCTGATAGGAGGAGGCTCTCACAGTGACAAAGTACAAGATGGTGCTGACATCAAGTTTCACATTGCAAGGGAGATACTGAAGAGGTACAAGCACTTATGGACTGAATGGTTCGATGTGCATTGCGAATAATCTGTTAATTAACTAAACATCACATGCCAGTGTCTCATGGACACCAAACTGCATCTAAGGTCTTGAAGGGATCCGTCTATTTAACTTAACCATTCCTACCCCACCCATCCATGATCAACCTCCTGAAACATTGGTAACTTCTTCGAATGGAGTCCCAGATCAAAGTTCTTCAACTTCCATATACTGGATGCAGTTGTTACATGAGAGAGAGAGAGAGAGAGAGAGAGAGAGAGAGAGAGAGAGAGAGAGAGAGAGAGAGAGAGAGAGAGAGCTCAGCAGATGCATGTCATGTAACACGCATGTTATGTAACACGCGAATCCATATGTTTGTGTATTCTCATCTGTCATATTATCAGTTAAATACCATTTTATTTTATCATGTATAATCTAAACTTATGTTCATTACTGTAGTTTGAGTGAGAGAGTGAGTGGGTGTAAATGAGAGACAGAATGAGTGAGCGTGAGAGTGAATGAGTGAGTGTGAGAGTGAATGAGTGAGCGTGAAAGTGAATGAGTGAGCGTGAAAGTGAATGAGTGAGCGTGAGAGTGAATGAGTGAGCGGGAGAGTGAATGAGTGAGCGTGAAAGTGAATGAGTGAGCGGGAGAGTGAATGATTGAGCATGGGAGTGAATGAGTGAGCGGGAGAGTGAATGAGTGAGAGTGAATGAGTGAGCGGGAGAGTGAATGAGTGAGCGTGAGAGTGAATGAGTGAGCGTGAGGGTGAATGAGTGAGCGGGAGAGTGAATGAGTGAGCGTGAGAGCGAATGAGTGAGAGTGTCTGTGTGTGGGAGTGAATGAGTGTGAGTGAATGAGGGAGAGTGAATCAGTGAGCGGGAGAGTGAATGAGTGAGCGTGAGAGTGAATTAGTGAGCGTGAGAGTGAATGAGTGAGCGGGAGAGTGAATGAGTGAGCGGAAGAGTGAATGAGTGAGCGGGAGAGTGAATTAGTGAGAGTGAATGAGTGAGCGGGAGAGTGAATGATTGAGCGGGAGAGTGAATGAGTGAGCGTGAGAGTGAATGAGTGAGCGTGAGAGTGAATGAGTGAGCGTGAGAGTGATTGAGTGAGCGTGAGAGTGAATGAGTGAGAGTGAATGAGTGAGCGTGAGAAGGAATAAGTGAGCGTGAGAGTGAATCAGTGAGCGGGAGAGTGAATGAGTGAGCGTGAGAGTGAATGGGAGCGTGAATGAGTGAGCGGGAGAGTGAATGAGTGAGCGGGAGAGTGAATGAGTGAGCGGGAGAGTGAATAAGTGAGCGGGAGAGACAGAATGAGTGAGCGGGAGAGTGAATGAGTGAGCGGGAGAGTGAATGAGTGAGCGGGAGTGTATGAGTGAACGGGAGAGTGAATGAGTGAGCGGGAGAGTGAATGAGTGAGAGTGTGTGTGTGTCAGTGAATGAGTGAGAGTGAATGAGAGAGAGAGTGTGTGTGTGGTGTGTGGTGTGTGTGTGAATGAGTGAGAGTGAGAGTGTGTGTGGTGTGTGTGTGTGTGTGTGTGTGTGTGGGACGCGCTGGCATCACTACTTTTACGTCACATACTTTTTATGTACACATTTTTCTCCATGTTTAGCCTTGTTTATGTTTACAACATTCATTTCACAATGTTTATTTTTCTTCCTATGTAAATGTATAATGCTCTTGATGAACGAAAGACGAGTGATTGGAAGGGCCGAATGTAAGACGGGCCTGCGCGCCCAATTTGTGACCCTAATAAAGTTGATTTGATTTGATTTGATTTTGATTTGTTATTGTTACCACGATCAACATTGCTGCACATTGGGTGTCCCCATGCGTGCTCAGTCCTCCGATGCAGCAGCCATCTCAAAGCACCTATACTCACTGTTCCTATGAGGAGTTATTTAAAAAACATTTAGTTGCATGTTATTCACAGGATGTAGCAGTCAACCCCATCATTTTTGGCTGTTCATGATTCCTGGTAAAGTTTTATGTCCAGTAGTTTGCTACTGCATTCTGAACAACTGGCACCCATACCTTTTTCGAAAAAAACCTGCACTGCTGTGTTTCGAACCCAGGTATACAGGATTACGAATCGCATCCATAACTCCCTCACCACGGAGACCAGTTTGCTATAATATCTCCTCTACTGGCATTGAAACATGTTTGGCCAGGCTTCACTCCCAATTCATGGAGTCATTACGTCTGCACTAATGTACTCTGCAATGACCAATTATTCTACACAATTGTAGTCCACAAACGTGATGAAACATGACCTACACGGAGTACACCAAGAACAGTAGAAACACACAAGTATTCTACAAACAATTACTCCAGAAATGTGATTAAACACACAAATTTAATGCACTCAAAACATTTCCGTCAGTTAGCAGCAGTGTGACAAATGACAATATTTCTTCAAAACATGACCTCCTGCTATCTAACAACAAAAACCCACACAAAATAAGGAGCTCAATGCCCAGATATGGATAATGTAAGCGATGGAATCTAGTAGATGTTGACAACTGAGATTCTTCTGCAGTCAGCACTGACCATAATAACCAAGGGTACGAATCACTCCATGGCACACCCGGCAGTAGAACTGCAAAGTGATGAAGCCACACACATGCAAGCTTACGGCACTACAACATAGGTGTGGCAAGTGGACTTCCCTTCCCAGGATCATCTCTGGTACTCATTTAGCAAAGACCTGACCAACAAATGCTGGGAAGAAATCCGACATGTTGGCTGAAAGGCTCAAACATGGCAGCCGTTTTGTAAATAATTACACCAAGTGAAAGTAAAGACATTTGCTGTTTAAACCACACCTGATAACCCCCATGGTAAGTGGCAATCAGGAAAACATCACCATATTCTTGGAGACATCAGTGGTACCTGTTGCAAGGCAATGTCTTGTATCACACATCAGGCAACCAGTCTGGTCAAATTTATTCAAATATTGTGACCTGCTTTAATATGTTTTGGCCAAGCTTACCAACATAGCAGTCTAGGGTTCAATCCTCCAGTAGTGAAGGGCTATTTACCTCCAACATAGCTCTGGTATCAGCTGAACGAGCCCAAGAGATTTCTCAGATAAAGTGATGATAAAAGATATCCTCGTGTCATTAAGTCATGGAACATATGGTACTAATGCTACATACTACACATGATTTAGTGACTTACACCTGGGTACTTAATTTGATATCTGTCATGTACATTAATGATGTATTCAAATTAAATGTCTGCCCTTGCAGCATGCAAAAACATCGGAGGAAAGAACAGAACATGACAAAACATCAGCAGCCACGGTAATAATTATGCAATGCACAGTCACAGCTGATAGGTTTATTTCAGATAATGAAATGAAATATCCCCATGTCCGATCAATGAGATGATTCATTGACCACTTTAACCCTTTACAGGGCAGGGCGGCCATTAACGGCCGATCGCTTAAACGTGCATAGCGGCCATTTACGTCCGATACTATTATGCATTGTAAAAACGCGATCTCTCGGCTTTCCGACACTTCCGACGGCTACTTTCGCCGACAGCTTGACAACGTGGCCGCCATTTGTAAACGTGATAGTATGAATTTGAACTGACTTTTACGGACTTATTTTGAGTTTTCAGGATTTTTACGCTGTTTTTCAAAATGGATTTCGGCGATTCTTCAAGTGATAGCCGAGATTTCGCTAGGTTCAATTTAAGTGACATTAAAGGGCACGAAGTTGACTATTAATCGGAGCTAGATATCAGTGCAAAGCGTTACTTTGCATTAGCAGTCTGAGTCGGACTTTAAAGAAAGTGATTATGAAAATGTGTTTGTAAATTGCCGTATAGATGACGGAAAATCACAAACAACAGTATTTCGTAAATATTTGTGTTCATATATGGATTACCAACAACAATCAAGTGAGTAACATATTCTGCATGCTTTTCCCTTCCTTGTGTTGTTTATGTAACTAAAATCGGCTGACTAACACCTTATTTGTGATGTTTTTACTAACGCAACCCGAAATTTTACCAAACCTGAAAAAATCTTGCCTGTTCAGGGCTAAAAAAAGGACAAGCTTCTGCCCTGTAAAGGGTTAAATGCCACTTAACAGAGAGTAACATGGTGCAATGCCCACATAAAATACTCCGCACCAAACAGTGACACAGTGCACTGCCCACTTAAAACGCCCCTCATCAAGCCGTGACATGTGCCCCGCCCATTTTAAAATGCCCCTCATCAGATCATGATAGTGCAATGCTCACTCAAATGCATAATAGAGAAATGAGATGGTGCACTGCCCACTCAAAGACCACTTTCACATTAATAAGTCCACAAAATGTAAATCGCAGACACTGAAATACCCACAAGAATAATATGGAAACCAGCAGTGAGATATTACTGTATAATGCTTTTCATTGTACTGTTAGTTAAAGAAAAGAATCAAAGCGTGAAAAGCAGACATGCGTACCAACAACACAATGCCCCATCAATAACACTTGTGGCTAGAAAGTGGTTACAATTACCTAAATATTCCTGGCAGTAACAAATATTTGCAACTACAACTTGAAGTATCAAATCTGACTATAAATGAACTGAACTGTCCTGAGTCTTATGCATAATATACAACTTTATTTACAGTGCCAGAAATATAAACATAAAAGCTCTACTAACAGAATGTCTGAACCAATACAATACCAGACACATATATGATGATAAAATATTAAAAATGGATATCTGCTAGAGAACTACAAAGTGGCGGCACATAGGTTTCATTTACAGAGGAACACAGTTCATTTACATATCAGCACTGTTCGAGCCTTCTTTATACCATATGTGCAGAATGTTCTTGATCTCTTCCATGAGTATGGTTTTCATGAGAGTACTAGCTATAAAGAGCACAAAACAAATGCCTACAATGTATAATAAGCAACACTCTAAATTAAAAGTTTCAGCCCATATAATTTACATCACCATCGACAATTCCAAAAAAAGCAATGGCAAACTACTATTGCCTAGTGAATCACAAACAGCCAATAGATTCTGAGGTTGGCGGCAATGTCCAGTAAAGGACACACAATTAACTTTAATCGATACAACTGGTTCATACACACCATTACATACAGAAATATAGGGACGAATGGCAAAATAAAAATTGCTAGTGAACTACCAACAGATCAAATCACTGTTTTCACTCTGTCGCTAATATAAAACACACTACAAACTATGTCTACCCAAAGAAAAAAAAAAATAAGAAACAATATAAAACTGTACACTGCCAAATAAAATCCAGCATATTTAAAAAATCAAGATATGAAACAAATTCAACTTATCTCAAGAAATACCAAGTCTTTTCTGAGGCCATGTTATTTCTGGCTAGAACATGTTAACCCAGGAGTAAACCCATTTTTTGGGACACATCAAGTTTAGACATTCGAGGTCGCGCCATTTCAAATCATTAAAATAAATTGCAGTTTCATTCTCCCTACACTAAGTAAAGTTGCAATACTCAGTGTGGATTTGAAGATTCTACTAGAGAATGTAAGAATTAAATAAAAATCTGTGTACTTAAGTGTACCAATCAGGAACTAGCAAATAGCCACAAAATGTTTTATATAAGCACATCCTTCAGTACATTTATAGAAGCTAGTTGTAATGAAAGACTGCAATATAAATCCCCATTCCTCGTCCTTCACTTGGGGATGTAAATTACAAGTACCTTTAAAGTCGGAGTGGGTTCGCCTGACGACACTTAATGGGGAAAGCTAATTCACAAGCAAAATCCAGTTCAGCACTACTAGGAGTAGAGTGTATGGACTACGTTCGAGTTCAAAGCGAGCGGGTAAAAAAAAAATCCCTATTCTTTCTGTGTGAGCAAGAACTACTACAAATCTTTACCAAACAATTTTAATAAGACACGCAAATTAAATAGTATCAAGTCTTGATAAATATTTTTTTAAAAATATATAATAACACATTGGGAACTTGTCAACAAAACCCACGCCACACCATATCTTACAGCACGTCGGTTGTTTTAATATATGTTCCATGTGTTAACAGTAAAACCATTAGTTTTGATAATTGGGTGTGGGGCGGGTTGAGGGGAGAAAAAAGAACCTAAGGCTGCTAACTTTCTTTGCCAAGGGGAAATCACTCTGACACACTTTATAAACTGTCAAAATCTGTTTAAGAAAGTATATTTTGATGTTTCTAAAGATATCTAAAGTCAGCAGTTGTTCAGGTGGGTGATAATTCAAGGAATGGAGATGATGGAGTCACGGTCCTTGCCAACGCCTACCCATCGCACTGAAAAATAAGAACAAACACATAAAACACATGCTTTCTGGAAGTGTCATTGGATTATTAATTATTATGACATGAGATGGACTGAAAATTGCTGCCCTATTTACCAGAACTGGTATTTGTACACAGTTGAGAAGGAGTCCCATAGGAGTTTTACACATCACTTGTCTATTTAGATTCTCTGTGGAATAACACTTCTGTCATATTACAGGTTTAGAAATGGTTTAAAGCAAGAATTTTACATCTTTTTACATCTTTGCACCTGGTTTTATTCCACATGGCTGGGTCATTTTCTGCAGGGCAGCCTACTGAAAGTCTCATACAGAACATGAACTCTGTAGCACCAGCAATGACCCCCAGGGAATTTTCTTTCACAAAAATGGGGCCCGGTACTTGGGATATTAACGGCAGTGACACAGTGCTAAGTGCACTTGTCTCCCACATAAGCAGGATATTTTTCCCCAACCAGTGGGACTGTGGGGTCAATCCAGCCTTATTTACAAAAAACAAACAACTGTATCAATTGTCCATGAACTCTTTGGGAAGAAACAGCAATGATGGAGGAAGCTGGCCTACTGACATTATGTCACTGTCCTGAATATGGGAAGGCCTCACACTTCATATCCCAGTGGCAATACCTGCCATGGGGACTACATGTATTCAAAATCAACCTACACATTAAAGACTACCGTATAATGATGAATAACAACCTTAAAAATCATCAAGTGCCATCTTACATTGAAGGTTAGATGTAGTGAGCCTCCAGCCCCTTCTGTATGTATGAATCTCCATACATCTTCTAGCCCTTCTCTACACGGTGGCAACTCACAAGTAAGTCTTCATCTTGCATCCAGTGAGCCATTTTAATAAGCAGCCATGTCTGCGTATGCCGGAAGCAACTTCACCGTCTGACCTTGATCTCATTCAGTAATATTTTCTTCAATCAGTTTTTGTCGCTATGCCAACTCTTATATACCTATTAACAGATTGCTCAATACCATTCTTCTGCCATGGGATTTTTAGTGTGCACAACTTATATATAGCACCTCTTATTTTTCACTCTTATCCAAGAAGGCTAGGATTTTTATCTCACTACCCAAGAGGTCAGGGTATGTGTGATATTTAGATATCAATGGTTTTTTAACTATTCTCGGCCCTATGCGGGAAACAAACCCAGTACGTTCTGGGCACCGAAACGTTCTAATGCTCTGACAAGAGAACCTCAATGCAGCAGACTCGAAGAGGTAGACATTTCTCAGTGGCTTCCCAACATAACACAGAGATATGGGGTGCACAGAATCTGATGTGCTTTGGGTGAAGTTGCTCTCTTACACAAGCCTGCCTTTCCTGCTGGGCACCCAGGAAACAGACTAGTCTATCTGATGAAGGAAGAATCGGGCCCCAACTTCTGGTGCCATCAATCCTGTCACAGATGCTTGTTGCAAACGTCACAGAAAATTCCCCATGACGACGGTAGATGACCAGTACCCATATTGTGCACAATCTGCATGGAGAACTCACAAGCATGCTAAGAACAAGTGTTGATCAGCTACTGGTGTGTACTGATTCCAACAGATCGCCAACAAACTAACCAAACATACTGGCAGTAGAATTGTCTCGTCAATTATAGTACCAAGCTTTTCATTCTTCTTTCCTCCGGAATATATTGTCTAAATCTGCAATGTTGTCTTTTGTATAAATTTCAGTGTTTTTTTTTATAATTCACTCAGCAGACCACACAGCTTTGCCTCCATTGTTGTTTATCTAGATGAAATATTTGCAGTCTTTGGGTATATGATCAGGGTATAAAGTAGTTAGTTAGCCTTTCTTCTTGAGCCTAAGTCGGCGCATAGGGCAGAAGTCATGGCTCTCCATGTCTGGCGGTTTGGTTCGCTGCTACCTAAAGTGATAAAGTAGTAGCTAACTCAAATTTAAAAAACATACACACACGTCTATAAGTCAAGGCACAAAAACAACATAAGTAAAAACATGCTGATACCTGGCACTCCTGTGTAAGATTCAATGGTTCGAACATAATGCTTAGCATTATCAGGCAGATCTGAGAACTTTCTGGCATGCTCCGTGGACACATTCCAACCAGGAAGGGTCTCGTACTCTACCTCAACTTTTCTGAGGTCATCATCAGAAGCTAAGAGCAAAACAAAAAAGGCATTAAATTTCCCCACATTCTGGCTTCAATAAATCTTGTATCATGCAACAATAATAAAAACCAACAGAAAATATTGAAGTGTTGAGGGAGATTTCCAAGCTTACTTTGGACAAATCATACAGTATTTTTAAAAATAGGAATGAAAGGCTTCTCCAGCAAAACAAAGCAGAGGATAAACACAGGATATTAAAGAGATTTAGGAACGTGGCAATGTAAGAGGCAGGGAACTAGTTGGAGACCAAGAAACTTTCAAGTGGGTTGCGATTATCCAAATACATGCTACATGAATTAATTTTCATTAAATGCTGATGTCAAGTATAGTGAATAGTTCCAGTGTGTGATACCGGGCGGGGCCCATGAGAGAAGCCAATGTTAGAAACAGATTGAGAACCCATATGTGGAAAGAATGAGATTGCAGGGGATCGGCAGGGGTTCTGGAAGTATCTCAAAACAGAGGGAAGACCAGGAGAACATTTAATCAGATAGCGGTGGGAACGATTAGTAGTTTGACTCTTCGCTGGCTGTTGAACGAGGGGACTGAGCACGTATGGGAATGTCCTGAGTGCAGTGATGATGGTTCTTAACTTAACTCAACCCAAAGTCCTAATGTCCCTGGCTAAATTATGTGCAGTGCCTAACACATTAATTAAATTATAAAAGCCAAGCTACTACACTACCTGGTAAAAATCAAGCACCCCATGTTTCCAGAATGTTCTGACATTTGTATGGTATGAATACAAAACAATGCAATGATTCTCATACTGTGCTAACAAATGGTTTGAACAAGGTAATATGTAATGTTATATCTGCATATGGTAATAGCGTGCTTACAAGATGTTCTACACAAACACTTGCAGTTTGCTGCAAGAAATACAAATAATATAAGCAATTTATGAAAGACTAAAGGTTATAATTCTTCTGTTCACTCACTCAAGCATAGGCCATACTTGTGTTGCTACTTCTAGAAGTTGCCACTACTGAGGAATGCATTGGACTAATTTCTGAGTGTGGATTAGCTTTCCCTGTCACCTGTGTCTCCTGCCATCAGATGAACCCACCCCGACTTCTGAAGTACTTGTAATTTACGTTCCCAAGTGAAGGACAAGAAGTCAACATGTCAGTCCAACTGACCAGTGTAGGAGGATTGAACCTGCTACCTTGGCATCAGTATACTGAAGTGTGAACACTTATGTATGCGGCCATGCTTACTTCCCAAGACTAGAATAACTAGCTACATGATAAGAAACAGCTGGATGTCTCACCTGGGAAGGTATTCAGTCTCTCTCCATTCAAGATGTAGGCAACACCAACTTTAATTTCCTCAAACACATCCAGAATGTCCAGCTTTGTCACAGCCAGCCTACAACAATTACAACACAAAGCAAAGTTATTATGCTTAAAAGCCAGGTCACATTGCAATTTAGTTAAGTACTGAGCACCCAAGATCACACATGAGAGAATACACATGAAACAGACAAGTTCTACAGAACGATTCGGCTTTTGAAGTAAAGTAGTACACAGGAAAAATATTTTGTTTGATAACACTGGGAGACAAATAAATAGGCTTTTAAAAAAACATTTTTTGGTGCACTTAAGACTATGAAAAGATATGTAAAGTTAATCCATGACTAATTAATTAAATGCCAGGATCAAATAGGTATTGATGGCAAAGACAGCAAAATAAACATAATGGGAACATACAAGATAGGTCAGGAAAGTCCTCTCTTAGATATAAAGAGAGATTTGTATTATCCCCATGGCTATTCCAAATTTATACATAAAATATATTCAAACAGATGGAGGGAAGACAAGCAGGACTCAACAATGGAGGAAAATCTATAAACAGCATTAGATACACAGATGATAGATTTATTGGCTGAAATGTAGCAGAAGCTCCAAGAATTAGTAATCAAGTACCCAAAACAAATAAGCATGACAACGGTTTAGACATAAAGCAAACAAACAAACGATTACCAACATAGCACCGAGCCAATTCTAAATATTACAATGAAACAAAAAGATATTTCAAAAACTGAAGTCTTGTATATCTCTCCAAAGATCTTGGTTTTTTGGATCTACACTATTGATATTTGTTCATGTCTCCGTCCATCCAACATGATTTCTCTTGGTCTGCCTCTTATTTACCACTGCATCTTTCCAGTTGTCACAATTTTCCAATGTCAATCTTCTCATTTGTCACTTTCTTATTTTTGCAAATGATGTTCTACTTTCATATAGTTGTATATCTTCTTTTTCTGCATTCATCCGGGGTGTTTTTTCAAACGTAATTGCGGTGTGACTCATTATGCACTCTTAGGCCAACACATCCGACTTTAGCTGGCGTTTTTTAAACCAGGTTAGCCATCCTGGGGGGCTCTCACTGTTGTGGTGCCGTCCACATCCCAGCTGGTCAAGTTAGAATGTTCAACGACTTCACGGTCAGCCCTCAAGGGAAGGCAGGGGCAGTCCATGGGCACTTACCGCCATCCAAGGAGGCTTCCATAATTGCAGAACCGGCACATAGCTGCTTTAATTCCTCACTTCCATGTATTGCTATAGTTGTATATGATGTTCTACTTTCATGAACATCTTCCAGCAATTGTTAGTTTACTCTGACAGTCCAAGGTACTTTTCCTTACAAGTTCTTCCTAATTTTGTCATTCACAATAAATAATGCAAGGACAAAATAAAAGCTATTACATTTTTAAAGTTTTTTTACAGACAAATACGAATGTTATGGCAGAAAAACAAAAAAAGTTTATATTCTTTACAGGATGTCAGAGTCAAACCCAGCATTTTTTTTTGGCTGATTGTGAGTTTACGTTCGGTAGTTTGCCACTGCTTTCTGAATGAACTGCACTCATACCATTGTATGAAAACCAGCTGGAAAACAAAATTCTATAAAAACAGATTGAAGAAAGAATCATCAAATATGACTAGTCATACAATTAAATACCTCAGCCACATACAGAAACGCAGCTTGTTACAGGACGTGCATGAGGGGAAAGTGCAAGTAAACTGACTGTACGCTACCCTTCTGGGTAACAACATAAAGCGATCAACAGGAAGAAGTCTCTGAGTACTCCCAAAGATGCAGGACAGCATGTACTCTCTTGTGGAAGGCAACACTTAATTAAAACTTGATCAATACTCAAATGTAACTTCTCAAATGAAAATGAATTCTCATGATGTTATATAAACATTGCAATGTGTCACACAAAATGAATATATGGTTATGGTTACTTTTCCCCCCGCTGCTCTCCTGAATATTTTTGTGTGTGGCGCTCGTACGCTTTGAACTCAAGCATAGTCCGTACACACTACTTCTAGTAGCACTGGAGTGAATTTTGTGTGTGGATTACCTTTCCCTATTACCAGTGTCCCTTGCCATCTGGCAAAACCACTACAACTTCAGATGTACTTGTAATTTACATCCCCACGGCAAACACGAGAAGTCAACATTTTAGTTCCCCTGACAATTGGAGGGGTTGAACTCCCTACCTCAGCACACCGGATGTTTAAGAACAAGTGCTCTTATCCATTCGGCCATGCTAACCCCTCTTTTCTGTTTTTGGGAGCACATGATTGCAACCCTGATACAGCCAATCATATCTCCTTTAAGACACAGCCAATCATATCTCCTTTAAGACAAAGCCAATCATATCTCCTTCAGTATACACAATCCACAACCTACCCGGTGAAGCCATTGATCATATTTGAATATTTCAACATGGCCAGATCAAGCCACCCGCAGCGTCTGGGTCGACCAGTGGTGACACCGAATTCTGCACCTCTCTTCTGCAACAGTTCTCCATGCTCCTAAATTGGCAGAAACATTTTAACTTTACTGCAACAGATAATGATTAGAAACATTAGAAACTAAGCTTGAGATTCAATACACAAGTTCTAGATTCTTTTTTTTTTTTATTAAGCATTCACGAGTTTTGAGTTAAGAAATGACATCAGAGCACTTGGGACATTTCCATACATGCCCTGTCTTTATCTTAAACAACCAGCGTCCCAAAACTAATGGTACCAGTTACAATCTGATGATGTGTCCTGGCTTTCCAACAGAGAGCTAAGTGTCCACCAGATTCTCAATCTCCTTGCCACACTATTCTAAGGAATGATGATTTATCAGTTCCTTTACACGATTCCATAGTGCCTTAACCACATCTGCGTTATCATGCAATACTCCACAGATCCAGCTAATTTACCTGCCTGTTCATTTCCAAAACACACCAGCATGCCCCATACTTTGTTTCAATTGAAGCAATCCACTCTTCATGAAGCATACCTGTCTTCACCCTAATCAGCATGCTCTGTGAGTCTGTTACAATCACGACATGTGTGTGCTGTTTATCCCCCAGTCTGAGGAACGCCACAGTGATTACCTTCAGCTCCATTCTCAGACTAGATGGTATCATATGCCAGGTTCTCCTGCACTAAACACTGTACACTAACCATTGCTTTAAACCCCCAGTCAAAACCCCCCATGTTGAACCATAGCACAGAGCTATCCATGCAGATAATTACATCACCTGAGCTTGAATTGACATGTATCAGTTGCTGCACCTGCCATTCAGCTCTGCCTGCTGGCCAATTCCTAAACTCATGAAATCCCACTAATATCTGTAATGAACATTTACAGGTATGCTTATGATTCTTAGGTGATCTCTTTCTTGCTGAATGTTTGCCTTATTTACTTTATGCAGCTTTTGGCTTGATACACCCTACTTCACAAGACAATATTATTAAGCTCCTGTCCCACTGACTCCCCCAACACACATTAAAAATCTGCTTTTAGGCGATTTTTTAAAATTCACATCAAGTCCACTTTTCACTATCTCCAACTGCTGAGGGTTGAGCAACAGAGGGAGAAGGATAAGAAAGGTGGTGACACCATGTTCCTCGACCGAATTCAACTGAACCAAGTAGTTTTGCTGTCTGTCCCCTTCAAATGTTTTACTGATTCAAAAAATAACCAGTTGATTTGTTCTTCATTTTTACTCTCTTGTGTGTCTCTCTCTGTTACTTGAGATCAGAGATCAATGTATCCGAGTTCATTACACTGGCGAATCAGCTATATGCAGATGTGGATTGCTGCCGCAGACAGCAGATGGACATTCCAGCAAATGATACTAGAAACCAATGGTTTTTCTAAATTCCCAACTCTGCTCCAAGAGCAAACCAAGCAACTTCTGAACCTCCGACAGACACTACAGCTTCTCAGCCAATCCTCTCTTCAACAACCATATTTCAGATATATTTAGCATTGACAACTTGTTTCACAAAATATTAACTCCTTATGCCCCAAACATGATACATGACCCAGACATTACTCTACATCCAGTATAAATTATAAATCCATGATTTAAAGTTAACCACAACTGGTTATTTATCACATTACAACATATCTGAAACAAACCCGAACAAATTAACAGTACAAAATATTTTTTTAAATGACATTATTGAGTGAGTGGCACCTTGCAGTCTTGACAGACTAAAGTATGTGAGTTGGAATGTGGCCAATATTCCATCACAATGCTTGGGCAGAGCTTCAGAGAAACATGTGGTGCCCAAACGACATGATCTCTCTCTGCCTAGTCTTGTGTATTCCAGAGGAATGGGTAACCAATACGTCTGGCACAAGTTAGGCTGCAGACGCTGGCGGCACAGCGTCAAACCTCAGAGATCTCGCCACAACGAGCAGGTGGCGAGTGATGGCCAGACTCTGGCACCCAAGGGACCCGGCCTAGAGGCGTTCAGCCAAGTCCCATAAGGGCGCGCACAACTGTCAATCACCAATCACAAGTGTCCGGGCCTGTGTGACTGTATTCGTACTGAAAATCAAAACCAAGCGAGCTTTTGCCCTTTTGCTCTACGCGAGGTTTCTGTCCTCGCTGAGCTCTCCTTAGGACACCTGCGTTACCTTTTGACAGATGTACCGCCCCAGTCAAACTCCCCGCCTGACACTGTCTTCAGAGCGGATTGTGGCCGACGATGAGCGCCGGTTGCCACTTAACTCCAGAAGCGAGGGGCTTGCTCTCCGCTTGACTGAATAAGTAAAGAAACGATAAAAGTGCTAGTCCGACTTTGTGAAGACACATGAAGGGTGTAGCATAGGTGGGAGCGCAAGCACAATTGAAATGACATTAGTACAGAACACAATAAAGAACTGGCCGACAGTACAAAACAAACAAAAGAAATGGCTGGCAATACAAAAACAAATTCCCTTACATCAGTTAATTCGGTTGGAAATCCTCCTGAGCCGACACGAGTAAGATATGCCTTGACAACACCATACACTTCTCCAACGACATGTGGAGGAATACCCAAGCCGGTACACACACCGCCGACGGAGCAATTGGAGGATGTCACGTAAGGATACAGACCTATATGCAAAAAATGACATGTGTTAATATTCAAATATGAAAATACATTTACATTTCTGAAACATACGTCACGTCCCGGTAGGTGAAAGTTTTCCACCCCTCTCAGCCAAGCCATCTGATTTCTCAATTGGGCAATCTTTGTTTCTCCCACTCAGGCATTCCTTGTTTATAATTGCTGAAATTTCCTAAACATCATGTTCTCCAGAAACTCATGTGCATGTTTAAAAAAAAAAAACATAACCATGTCCTAAATCCATGAAAGTGAATGTGTCTCCTGTAGCAATGTTGTTAAAACATGACAAGTTCATCACACCGTGATGAAGTAAAATCTAAAACATCTGTCATTCGTGTTTTGTATGTGTGGGGCAACTAAAAACAAGAATTTTGCTAACCACAGTCCTACACTAACCTAGGCTAGAAATAATGAATTCTTTAAAAAAAAATATAGGCACCCACTTCATGCGGGTAAGTGCTGAAAGGGTATCCACAAGCACCACAACCATATACCAATAATCTCTCCATTCTCACTGTTTCCTTCCTAGAAAATTATCTGATACCCATTTTAGGACACTGGTTTTACCCCAGAGCCATAGTGATGGGAAGGAATAATCCTCTCACTAAATGGGCATGCTTGAGTTCATTTCACCAGGCTTTACCCCCATCTAGTTTGGTTTCCCTCAGCAGAAGCTCCAGCCGCTGGTCGAGAGTACCGCAAAAAAGCACAAGCTCCAGAAACATTGTGCTTATAGTCTTTCATCTCAGCCAAAGGTTTAAACTCTACAAATAAACATACATATTTATAAAAGCTAACAAGCAACAACTTACCAAAATCTATGTCCAGTATCGTTGACTGAGCACACTCCACCAGTATGCGCTTTTTATCCAGGATTGCAGTATGCAAATAGCTGACTGTCTCTTTCACCATTGGTCTGACTCGTTCTGCCAGCTCCTGTAAACATAACAATGGAGATTTTTTTATAAGAACCATTAAATCTAACCAGCAACTGATGTGGTAACCAGATCAGAAACTGCTCGGACATACACTAATTTCAACATGTCTAGAGCTAGTGTACTGGGTATATGGTGCTGACTCCCATTATTTGTATAGATCAAGTGGCACTTAATGGACGATTTGTTATCATTATCATGCTAGCCAGAACATTTCCTGGTACCCATAGCAGCCGCCTAGATCAATTGGTTTAAAATCCAGATCGGCAGGCAGAAAACTCTGGCTGCAAAATTCAACGAACTGTGTACATGTCTAAAGATAGGAAAAGAAAACCAACCCAGCCTATCAATATGAGAGGAGGCTTTGCTTCATAAAGAAGTGCAGAGAATGCCATGACTCCCGATTGCCTACGTATCTCCTTTCACCGAGGAAAATCTCCAGAACTGGCACCTTGAACTATTTATGAATTGGGAATGACAGCACAAGTGGTGGGGAAAATGAAATATAAGATTAGCATTTTGGGATTGTGCAAAACATGATGTGTTCTTAAACATACATTGTGCTGATGCCGAGGTAAGTGGTTCAACCCCTACACCAGACAGCCGGATTAAAATGTTGACCTGTCGTCTTTGACTTGGGGACGTAAATTACAAGTACCTCTGGCGAATGGGTTCACCTGATGGCAAGGGACACTGTTAAAAGGGAAAGCTAATCCAGACGCAAAATTCAGTCCACCACTACTATAAATAGTGTGTGTGGACTACGTTTCACTTAAAAAAAAAAAATAATTACTTACGACTACCTCCCTGGAATGCCTCATTTCTGATCATGGTAACCCAATAAATTATACAGGAAATGTCAGTAGCGAGGTTGGACGAGTGTTCGTCATCTCACTAAATGCCACTTATTCCCCCGTGCATTCAGACCTAGAAAATGTCACGGCCCTATCACATCACAGACAAATAGCAGGAAATTGTGTCAGGATAAATTATTAATTAAAGTGATGCTGTGAATGTTCTTTGAAGTAGCCATTGCAGAAAAGGAAGTCTAAACCGCAGATGTTGACTTCACTCTCAAACAGTTAGGTAATATGGAGAGGCTATTGGCTTGAGCTCCAACGTGAAGTCCTGTATGTCAGATGAAGGCATCCTGTTGTCAACATCAGTGTGATGTCATACAGGACCTGAGGTTTGCGTGAGTACCTGTTGTCCCATGTCTGGCTTATTGGTGTGCAGACTGGTGGTTCCTCGCCGTACAGGCAGACACTCCGACTTCGAAGGAATCTGCGATCCTACTGCTTTAGCCAGTACCCCGAAGGGACCTGTTGCCCAGGACGCTCTACGAGGACGTGTCAATAGGTCTTGGCCAGTATATAACCCGGCCCTGGTGCCATGGAAACACCTCTGCGTCCCAGGCTATTTGAAAGTACCTTTAAATATATATATATATGGAGTGCTGACTAGCCTTGTTTATGAACATATATATTGCCGGTGTTTTTAAAGAGTATTTGAAAGCATCTTTAAAAACACCGGCAATATATGTTCATAAACAAGGCTAGTCAGCACTCCACAGGTTTCAGAAATCTACCTTGAAGTAGACAGGCTTGAGGGGCTGATTCAATTATATCTGGAAAACAGTGGAACTGTGGCAGCATGCTGGCGTAGATTCAGCCATCAACCTGGTAGCCACGGATTTGAATCCGTACTGAGGTGGATTTTTCAAACTGATCTGGGCCGACGGGTCGACCCAGTCTAAACTGGGTTTTACAAAACATCTTAGGAAGTAAAGGCAGCCAATGTGATAGTGTTTAACATCACCCACCAAGTGGGTCTGGCAGCATGTGCCCAAAGCGTCTTAAGGTTAAAAGGGGCTTAATTCTGTCAACCTTACAAAAGTAAGTGACCTCTATCCATACCTTGTACAACAGTAGGTCACTTTCAATGTCCACACTAAGCTCTGGGTACATCTGTTTGTAGTGCTCCACCAGGTGTGTGAATCTGCAACAGAAGCATCGAACACATGTAGGTCACGTAACAACAGGCATACTGCAACAAGAACTAGAACTATGTTAAATGAAATCAGTACTGCTAAATGGGTCAGAAACACAGAGAACGACCAACAGAATCACTAATAAACTACAAATATGCATTATATGGTGCCTGCACAGAACAGTGGTACTAAAATGGTATCAAAGAATTGCCAACGTGGGTCTCAGGGAGAGATCTAAACAAAATCCCAAGAATGAAGAGATGAGGCAAAGATGATGTCGATGAATAGGGGACACATTGAGAAAACCTGTGGATAATATAACAAGGCACTCCTGTATCTAGAACCCACAGGCAAACAAAATAGTGGGAGACCTAATAACACATAGTGAAGAGAATAATAATAATGGGAAGTAAATGGGTGGAGCTGTAGAAGATAACAAAAGATAGGATGCCTTGGTGTAAGAAGGACAAAGAAAGAATAGTGCAAATATGCAATTCTCAATTATCACACTACATAATTATCAGTATACAATTTAGAAACACTTATAAATTAACATGCAGTAACAAATGCTAAGCCAACTGATCTGGGGAATCACACCTTTTGCTTTGTAGCACTATGAAACAGCTCATGGGATGACAACTTCCCATGCCATGATGCAAACATATCTAACATTGCCTGTTTTTCTCTAAATTGCTCATTAATCTTACTTAAATCTCTTAAATTGTTTCCAGTTGTTCTGTTCTGTCATATGGCCAAAGAAGGCTGTACCCTCCAGTATGTTTAAGGTTTTTCTCTCATTATGTGGCCAAAGAAGGCTGTTGCCTCCATTATGTTTCTAGTTTTTCTGATTTCTTCTTCTTCTGCGTTCATCTGGAGTTTTTTTTCGGATGTGATTGCGTTGTGCCTTTTTTAAACTAGAGCTGCGTTCTTGCGCCATTAGGCAGACACATCTGACTTCTGCGGGCATTTGTTGACCGGGTTAACCTTCCCGGGGTTTTTCTGATTTTATTTGTGCAATCAATGTTTATATCAAATGCCTGGCCAACTAGCGCAGGCGATCATGCCTCTCTATACCCTGCAATCCCCAACAACATGTAACAATTTGTGTGTTGATTCCCTCCAGTGCCATGTTACAAGACTCCAGAATTTTCTCTAGCTGGCGTCCTCTATCTCTGTCCACAAATCTTTCCAGCTGTCACAACATGATCCAATATTTGTCTCCTCATGTGGCAATAATATGAAGACTATGATAGGTTGTTTTTGTGACTCGCTCAAAATGTCCAGATTGCTCATTTTGGCTGTCCCAAGGAATTTTCAGCATTCTTCTATAAAATCACATCTCCAAAGTGACCAAGGATTTTTTTCATGTTTACATACATATAATAGTTCAAAATTGTCCATTCTTATAACTATTTGTACAAAAAAACATGTTCTTTACAATTCAAAGATGTATCCCCAAAATGTCTATGAACACACAAATTAGCCACATACAATACAACAACAGTTATGCAAAACACAACTGTGCTGTTAACATTACTGTTGTTTTAAAAACAGACAATTTAATACGCATTCATAATTAAAGGAACAATCAATAGTGCACAGAAGAGCATGTAATAAAAATGAAACAACTTGTATAAACAACAACTACTGTTTTCCATCTCTACAAAATACAAGCCGGAGTCTTACTTTTCAGAGAACTTGCTATAATCTCCAATGAGATCACATATCCGCAGACCGTTCCGGGTAGCCTGCGCCAAGAGGTCTTTGTTAGAAAACAGTCACTTCATACACACACACACCCATCACATACATACACACACACATACATACTCACCCTTCACATACAAACACATTCATCATTTACATACACACACCCTTCAATATAAACACACATCCATAACTTACAAACACACACCCATCACATACAATCATAAACCCATAAATGCTTATAGCTAAGTTACACAATTCTACAGTGGTAAAACAAATTATTCCCTTATAAATGCTATGAACATTTTTATTATACCGATTTTACAATTATCTACTTAACATGAAACATTATGTCCACACAATGTTGTCTTCTGTGGCTGTTTTAAATATTCAACACTGATCTTAATTACTTTTGTCATGTTTTTAGACAAATCAATAATAACCAGATTCTTCTTATAGTCATTGCCATGTGGCATTTGTGATGTCTGTCCACAGCCCTCTGTGTGCCACCAATCATTTCTTATTCTGATGGTCCTCCATGCTATGGTGCCAAACTGTCCAGCATCTTCTCTTTTGGTCTCCCTCTGCCTCTCTTTCTCTCCAGCTGTCTCGTTGTGACAACATACTCTAATTTTCCCCTTCTCATGACATGCCCAAAAATGTGGACTGTCTTCTGAGGGAAGCAACCAGTTCTCTTTGTGAGTTTACCTCTTTCAAGATATCTTCATTGCTCTTTATATCCCTCCAATGTTATCATTCTTCCATAAAACCACATCACATAATTCCTCACTAGTCTGCTAAGTGTTCATGATTTGCTTTCATACATCAGGATTGGCTCAATATAGCTCTTAAGAACTTTTCCCAACCTCGAATGACAAAGAATGTGATCTTTGCTTGGGCTATTCTACTTACAAGTCAACAGATTAAGCATAATTTCATCAACCGAAATCTCCACACCAAAGGACTGCATTAGATTCACACCACTTGTCTCTTGTTCTGGCTGCACACTCAGACGTCGTCTGCCAATCTCTAGATTTTATCAACATTCTGGTATCACTATCCTTTTCTTTGGTGGTACACTCACAGACTGATGTCTGCCCATCTCTAAATGTTAACATTCTTGTATACTTTCTACCTATTGCTCACCTGCTTCCCACTTTTTCCTCCAGTAAAATGTGACCAAAATATTTCTCTTGCATTTCATCCATCAGCTAGCTATCTTTTAATTCAGAGATTCTCTAAAACCTCTACATATGTTTGTTTTTAACCTCCATTAAAATGCAACCTACTCTGCAAAGCATCTAGTAAAAGATGTTATGTTACATACCAAACATGATAAACCCACTTTAATGCTAACATTCTGTGCATTAATGCACAATAAACAGAAACAGTTACAGTCAAAATGTCATTCTGGAAAATAGCCTTCATTACATTTGTCAAAGCAAAGCTAAATATATCTGATAAATGACTTCCACTCTCCCCACAAAATGAAACCATATATTACCAATACAGTAAAAATCAAAACTGAAACTGCTTATACTGTAAAAAGAATGATGAAAAGATTCTCACCTTTGATGAATAAGCTGGGCCGATTCCTTTCTTTGTTGTACCAATCCTGGCAAAGTAAATAAAACAATTATGAGACAAGTCTGACAAATCAACGCAGTGGAAAAGGCTTTAAAACAACAGTTATCAGGGATGATGACAGATACCTTTGACAACATTAGAAGATCTGAATGTGGGGACTCACAATGGAAGTATCAACACTTGCCGAACTGCCAGGGGCCACAGATTTACATCACCTAGTAAATCAAACAGCCAATAAATGCTGGGGTTGATTGCTACATCCTGTGAGGGACATACAACTAAGTAACTTTAACCAGGATATGCAGTTAGGAGCTCCCTTTCATCAAGTTGAGACCATGATGGCATAATCTCATACTCCCCATTGCCCTTAACTTAACACATTAAACATTCACAGGCAAAGAAAATACAGCAAGATATCAAGGAACAACCAATAAGCCATTTCAGAATTTAAAATAAAGTGAGCAGCATTATTAATTAATTTGACATCATGGAGCCACCATCCATAAACCCTGCTCTTGGTTATGGCATTCCTGTTTAACCACCCCTAGTGTAGATTACCTATAAACAATATGACACCATACTATGGCCATTTTTTTTTTTGGTTAGCTCGCTTTTAACCTAAACATAGTCCGTATACGCTCTACTACTACTAGTGCAATGAACATCTTTGGTGTGGATTAGCTTTCCTATTACCAGTTCCCTCGCCTTCAGGCAAACCCACTCTGACTCCTGAGGTTATTTAGGTAATATGTCACACGCAATTAACATGATAATACATCATACACAGGCAAAATGAGGCATGCCACAAGAAATTAGCACAACTACTCAAGCATACTCACAGTTTGTGACCTCGTCCGGTCTCCATCATTCCATCCACCAGCTGATGCAGATCAAACACTAATGAAGACAATGACAAGACACATTTACAAGCTGGAAGCTCCAAACACAATAATCACACATCACACCTTGTACACTTCCTGTGGAACATAGGGCTCAAAAAAACTGCTTTCCATTATTTCCATTCATCTGTCTTTTTTTTTTTTTTTTTTTTTTTTGGGTTTCCGTGTGATATCAAATACTGATTATATTTTTCTATAATTCTTCTTTGTGCTCTCTTTAGTTTGTCCAAATTTTCCACTTTCCTGTTTTATTCCTAAGTGCATATTCTATATTTCCAACTGTTTTATCCACATTTCCATGAATGTTTGCTTTAAGCTAATTAGCAGTCACTGGCACATATATTATTAAACCTCAGTGCACACAAAGAAATAGCATCAAAAGTTACATGAGAGTCAATTGGAGTCACAGTGTAGCTCATGAAGTGGCATTTTTGTTTGCGTCACAAAAACTTGGGAGGAAACAGTTTACATACATATCTGTTGTCATAGAAACACTTTATCCATATTAAATGTCAGTGGCTTTAAATGAACAGTAACAGAAGAAGGGCCAGGGCTGACCAATACAAAGATGGACACTGGAGAGTTAAGACACCGGGGTATGATAATGCTTGAAGGACTGGCATAAGATCGAGTTTTCCTAGTGGATTTATAGAACGTTTTACAAAGCATTTGCAGTATGATTGCACTGAAAGAATGCACAGAAATCCACAATCTCTGAGCTATGACAAGAACAAGGTTCTACCAAGTATTTGATATGATGACAGTTGCACCGAAAGAATTCATACAATTGCAGAATGTACTTATCTCTGAGCTGTGACAAGAATGATGTTATCAAGTTTTTCATACGATGACAGTTGCACTAAAAGAATTCATACAATTCCACAATGTACTTAATGAGCTGTAACAAGAATGATATTCTACAAAGTATTTGCCTTGGTGATGGTTGCTTAAAAGAATCAATGAGCTGTAACAAGAATGATATTCTACAAAGTATTTGCCTTGATGATGGTCGCATTAAAAGAATCAATGAGCTGTGACAAGAACAATGTTCTACAAAGTATTTACCATGATGTTGGTTGCATTGAAAGAATCCATACAATTCCACAATGTACTCATCAATGAGCTGTGACTAGAGCGATCATTGCATTGAAAGAATACATACAATTCCACAATGTACTTTTTAGCAGGCTGTGATAAGAATGATGTTTTACAAAGCACTTGCTACATAAGATGTTTCCAGTAAAGGAAGTCACAACATTCCACAATGTAATGATTTCCAGTGCAGATCACCAGTCTACATTCAGCTGACAAACATATTTCCATGATTTAAATAAGTACATAGAGTGTTCACCGTCATGTTGGTGCAGATTATGTGCTACTAACAGCACTAGGAGACTAAATTGGATAAACTATAAACTATGGTGATATTTATAGACTGAATGGAAATTGTCAAAGATAAAAACAGGGAAACAATTGTGGTACTAAATAATGGCAATTTACGGCCAAAGAAGACAGTGGCACAAATGGCAAATTTAAATCATAGTAAATACAAATCTGATCAATAAATAATAATTGATTATTATAAACAAAAGTTTGCTTTCACTTCAAGTGTTACATTTCTACATTGCAATGTTGGTACATTAACGCTGCTCACTATCAACATCTCAGTGACTACAACTGTTTGATTGTTATATAATTATGTGATTTGAGTCTGTATTTTTTTTCCCCGATCGCTTGCTGTGAAGTAGTCCAAGTAAATGTTACTATTTCAATTGCACTGGGATGATTTTTGCGTGTGGGTTAGCTATCCCTATTACCAGTGTCCCTAGCCATCTGAGATACTTGGAACTTATTCCCCTAGGTCAAGAATAAGAAGTCAAATTTTAATCCAACCGACCGGCGTAGGGGTTGAACCCGCTACTTTGGCATCACCACACCGGAAGTTTAAGAGTGAACACTTTTATCCATGTGCCCAAGATGACCTCCAGTCTCAGTTGTAATATTCTTGTTGTGAACGAAAGCAGGAAGTTGATCAGACAGAAACCAACATACAGCGGGCAGAATTCCCTAAACAATAATATAACCTCATACCTAGCGAGGACCCGTGCAAAATACTCACCTAAATGTGATCTGTCAGAAATAACCAGACGGTTCTCCAGATTCTCAATTGCATTGGTCTCCATCTCTTTGAACAAATCTGGCAAGTTTATGACAACGCCGTTACCTGTGGACAAAATGCCTTACATCAGATACGTATCCAAATCTTATGAACAGGTCACGGTTGAATCAAAAACAAGTTTATCTCACTGGCTTGTAAAATCATGACAGTACCCTGACTGTAAAATCATGACAGTACCCTGACTGTAAAATCATGACAGTACCCTGACTGTAAAATCATGACAGTATTTCAAACAAAGGACCCTTATCCATGCCTTTTGGGTATACGGCACCAGGACAGTATTTTTACAGATAAATCGGCATTCAATCAGTGATATTGTCACTATCACGCTGGCCATCTTTAATTCCCACAATATTTCTAGGTACCCATTATTGGTCGCGTCTTTTTTTTAACACTCGCTCGCTTTGAACTCAAGACTACTAGTAGTATTGGACTGAAATTTGCATGTGGATTAGCTTTCCCTATTAACAGTGTCCCTCGCCATCAGGTGAACGCACTCCAACTTCAGAGGTAATGGGCTGGGTTAACCTGGGAGCCTAGGACAATCTGATTGAAGCTCCACCTGGGCGGGAATTCAAACAGAAATCACAGGGCTGGCGGACCAACATGTTAGTCAATGCGCCACCGTGGCTTCGAAGACAGTATTTAGTTATGCCTAAAACAATATAGGAAGTCTCCATGCGGTTAGGCTGTATGCATCCTGTTCGGAAAGACGTGGGCAAGAATAGAATAACCCAGTCAACCAGTTGCCATGGCGTCTGAAAATTTTTACCTGGTGCCTATTATTTTAAAACTAGAAATATTTTACTTAGAGTCCCCCATTAAACATGTCCATTACTTGTTTTTTAATTGAGTACTGCATGTTTTTTTTTTTTGCATTTGCTTGCTTTGAATTCAAGAATAGCCATACAGTTGCTTAGTACTATTTATAGTACACTAGACCGATTTGTGTGTGTGGATTGGCTTTCCTTATTACCAGTGTCCCTCGCCAATAGGCAAACGCGCTCTCCAACTTCAGAGGCATCGCATGTGTTTACTGTTCTCTTGCATTCTGTACTCAGAATAATAAACACAGCATTATAAATGTTTGCACCATTGCAATCAACTATTTATTTCTGCAGCGATGTGTTAATTAACGTTAACTGACATGGCGGCAGGGGTATAAGATATTCAAAGATGTTCAAAAATGTCAAAAACAGTACCTATGACACCGATACAAGAAGGGTAGATAACTCCACTTGGCAACAGGTGAAATGCATAGTGCTTATCCTGCACATGCACAGAGTGGCCGGCATTGTTGCCTCCCTGTAGAAAAAAAAATAATATGTAATTATAATGCAACAACAGTGAGGAATGTATTAGTGAAGGAACACCTCACCCAGTCATACAAAGCACAAAGAATAATTGTGAACTACAGGTTATGAATAAGAAGCTGCGGTAGCATAATGACTAGACACTAGCTTGCCATCCTAATAGTCTGGATTCCATCCACATTTGGGGGGGATAACAAATATTTATTAATTACTGGACTCCCAGGTCGGGTACCAGGCACTGATGTGGGAAGTAAAGGTGCATCACCCACGAATGCGGATCAGTCGATAAAAATATGGTTCTAGCAATAAATGTCCACTGCATTTTGAGGTGTGTAAAAAGGGCAGACTTTTTTTTTAACCTTAAAGGCAATGAAATACTGAAGATGGCAAAATGAGAACCCAACCATCAATTCAGTACTCAAATAGCTGGAGCAAATCAAACTTGATGATACTTATCTAAATGCAAAGGTAAACTAGAGAAATATGTTAATCCGTTCAGGGTTAAACAGTTTCCCATTCTAACCTGGAGCTTACAATCTCAGATTAATATTCTGACGTGAGATTTGTTTTGTTGACTCACCTTGAACTTAAATGTAGTTCATACACGTGCTACTACTTCTAGTGCACTGGGCTGACTTTAGCATGTGCATTAGCTTACCACTGTCCCTTGTCATCAAGCAAACCCTCTCTGACTTTGGGGGTAAATGACATGTTACAGACAGGACATTATGAGATTTTGAACCCTGAATTTTCATCGTAGTCTGTGGGTTAAGTCAAGGACCCTGCTACCTGTCCTAGATGCATCGTAGTCAGCAGATTAAATCAAGGACCCTGTAACCTGCCCTAGGTGCACTGGGCATACAGTGCAAAACCCATATTTGTATAGACCAACCTGTACTCAATTTGTAATAGGGACAGTATCACACAGGCTGCATTTACTTCCCAAGGCCTTCCATGGTGCCCAATGTAGGCCGCGTCAACCTGGGAACCTAGGTCAATTTAAGAACTTTGAATCCGCCCAGTGCATACCAAACCATTGGGCCAGCATACAAGAGTCGTGCCACTACCGAACCTGGCTCCAAGTGTGCAAGATGCATATTACACAGAAAATAAGAAATAAACATGATGTGAGCTGTCTGAAAGATTTTAGTCAGATTATTTTAGAGGTCTAACTATGAAAATAATCCGACTAAAAACTAACATATGAGTGTGTAAGCGGGACATGATTGATACAGGCATTGATAATGCACAGTGGGAGCAAGTCACCGCTGAACATGTTGCACGGAGTGCAAAGATCAGAAATGGAATAAAGACAAAGGAGAAAATTATTGCAGATAAGTCACACATCGAGCGTGTGAGACGTAAGATGGTGCATGATGGTGGAAATGACCACGTGTTCACATGTACCCACTGTGAACGAACATTTACAGCGCGAATTGGCCTTGTCAGTCACATTCGCTACCGCCATAGGTAAAAGTTATTATGCGTTTTTAAAGCACAAACTATCGTTTGTCAAGACGGCAAGGTGCCAATGGCTAACTATGAAAATGACAATAACAGGAAGCAGAATCTGGTGCAGATATGATAATGCATTTAACAAATGCAACAGAAGGGACTCAACTGTTTCATAAATACAAGGCATCAGAATTTAAGATAATCAAAAGCTAAGCTTCATATAAAGTGTTTATCTGGCTCAGATGGAATTAACAATTTTCTTGACGCCCTAAACAAACATGACCACTACGAATGATACCAAACTCAGTCCTAGATGTAAATCATACGCAGTCTTAAAAATAAAAGTTTAGATTAAGATGGCCACAACATCAGTGTAAACAAAAAGACATGGCAGTTTAAAATTACTGTGGCAGACAATTTAAATTACCATGGAAATGTGTTATATGGTTTGAAAGATTAATCGCTTTGCCTTATTTTATGTTGTAAATTGATAATGAAGTAGGTAAATAGCCTATTAAGAGAGGTGTGAGACAGGGATGTGTAATGTCTCCAGATCTTTTTTCCATGTACAGTGAAAATATTTTCAGAAACAGAGAAGATATGGAAGGAATCACCATTGGGGGACGATACATCAATAACATTAGATATGCAGATGATACAGTCTTGATTGCAGACAATGAACAGGATCTGCAAAATTTAGTAGATGTGGTTGTTGCACAGTGAGCAACTGGGGTTAGAATTGAATTGTAAGAAGACACAGATTATGGTCGTCACTAGGAAGGAAGAAATACCACAATGTAATATACAATGGGCATATTCTTAAACAAGTTAATCGGTACAGCTATCTCGGAACAGTCATAACATCTGATGGGAGATGCCTTGAAGTGATTAGAACAAGAATTGCCATGGCGAAGGTAGCCTTTTGCAAGATGAAAAACATACTGACCAATAAAAAGATATCAATTGAAACGAGAAAAGGAGTGTTGAAGTGCTACATAGAACCTATACTTTTGTATGGATGTGAAGTGTGGACAATGAACAGACAAGCTGAAAAATATCTTATGGCTGTGGAAATATGGTTTCTGAGGGAACCATATCTAATCTATTTGTGGTGTCTCATTAGTAAATACCCAATTTAAAAATCATGACTAACATACCTAGTACTTGGGACAGAGAGTTACCCCTAAACTGTTGTGATCTGTGTACACACAACTCAGTATTTCATGTGCTACTTGTCATGGCTTTTAAGAAATAGCACAAAATTTATCAAACTCTGCGTACAGTAGCTCCAATTGTTGACTTATCTAGATTCACTATTTCAGAAACAGACAACTCACCAAACATTCTTTACCACTCCAAAAAGATAATAAATACTCTGTTCTTGCTTCATTCCATCACTGATGACAGCAATTAAATTAACCTACTTTATCATAATCACTATGCTTAATTTTATATTTTAGCATCTGTTGTACATCATCACATTCAATAGATATAGTCTCCTTAGAAGGGAGGCTCTATTCGCAATTCCATTGCGAATAGAAAAAAATTATATTCGCAATTCCATTGTGAATAGAGAAAAATTATATTCGCAATTGAACTGCGGGAAGTAACAAACATGTCACAGCATCTGCTCACTAGTCAATTTTAGTTTGGGCCATTAAGAAGTCTAAGAAGGTGGTTAATTTAAATAGGAATGTTCACTGTTGCGAGTTTAATTCTGCTGAATTCTCCGTATTTTTTTTTAATTAATCACTCTTCTTTTTACTTCTGTCCGTTCTTTTGGCATCCCGTTTTATGTTTACATAACGTTAGTCCTGTTTAAATATATAGAATTTTTTTCAGAACAGGTATCCACAATACACATAACGATCCCTACAAATAATTAGTACTTTTGCCTTAATTCACTCCAAACAAACAGAATCCCAGGGTATGACATCACATCCAGGGGTTCCATGTGTTGCGCCGTAGCTCGGTGTGCATCGTTCAACTACTATGCGGTGCTCTATTCATATACTGCCATGTCATAGGGAGTCTCTGTGGCGAAGTGGTCAAGCCGTTTGACTCGTGCTCCGAAGGTTGTGGGTTCGATTCCGGGCCACACCCTTCGGTTTACGAGTTAAATGTTTCGGAGACTCCTGTGGGTCGTCGCTAAAAGCTACGGAGTTCGTGCTTTGTGTGACGCTTTCCGTGCTGCGGAAAGAGACTGAGCCATATGGGATAAAACTCGGTGCGATGAAGTCGACCGTGTCGACTTTTAAGCGACTTTTTTAAGCGACTGCCATGTCACTTGATCACCAGAGTCGTGGATCAGCTCTGTGTTCCTGTCTCGACCATGCCACGTGGCCAAGCCATCCAGGTATTTACTTCTGTCTTCCCCTTGGTCTCTTCCCTTCGATCTTACCAGTTGTCACCAAGTTCTCCAAATCATTTCTTCTCATAATATGCACAAAAAATTTGGACTGTCTACGTCTAATGTCTCTAATCAGTTTATGATCTTCATTTGTTTCTTGAAGGACTTGTTCATTGGTTTTTCTGTCTGTCAATGGTATTCTTTGCATTTTCCTCAGAAACCATATTTCCGCAGCCATCAGCTGTTTTTTCAGCTTGACTGCTTATTGTCCACGCTTCACATCCATACAACAAAAGTATAGGTTCTATGTAGCACTTCAACACTCTTTTTCTCATTTCAATTGATATCTTGTTATTGGTCAGTATGTTTTTCATCTGGCAAAAGGCTACCTTCGCAATGGCAATTCTTGTTCTAATCTCTTCAAGGCATCTCCCATCAGATGTTATGACTGTGCCGAGATAATTGTATCGATTCACTTGCTGAAGAATATGCCCATTTACTCGTATATCACATTGTGGTATTTCCTTCTTTCCAGTGACGACCATAATCTGTGTCTTCTTAATATTCAGTTCTAACCCTAGTTGTTCACTGTGTGCAACAACCGCATATCAGTCAGCGATAGCACCATGAAATGATTATGAGAACAGCGTCTAGCATGTCAAATGCCATGATGCTGCAGAAAGGCAACGCTACTTTGCTGGTCGTGGACAGCTGCTGCTGCGTTCCAGAAAACTCATGATGAGACACACAGACATGCACACACACATACAGAGAGAGAGAGAGAAACGGTTGCCAAAGCCAAAGAAACACTGTGGGGCAATTGACGCACTGAACCCGAACACAGAGATCACCATCAGTGCTAAATATAGCTGGTGACCCTAAATATAGCTGGTGACGTTTGTTTGAGGTGAATTAAGGCAAAAGTACCGCATAATTCTGTCACCAGGCGAGTTCAAGAATTGTTAACTTTCGTTTCTGTACAGTTGTACAATTACTGTTACCAGGCATCCATGTTTGTTTACATTACCGTCCTACTATTTGTCCTGATAATATTGCAGCAGTGATGATTCTCTTAATTTGACACTTTCTATGGCCTCCAGTAATATGCTTCGCCTCAGAGAGACATGATTAAGCAATTCAAACACCAGGCTTTCGACACCAGGCTTTCGGAAAAGAGAGAGGAGAGAGATAGATAGATAACGAAGATAGTGTGAGAGACAGAGATATGAGAAAGATGTACTGAAAGACATTAAAGAGTGGTAAAGACAAGAAAGGGAGAGGTGAGAGAGAGAGAGAGAGAGAGAGAGAGAGAGAGAGAGAGAGAGAGAGAGAGAGAGAGAGAGAGAGAGAGAGAGAGAGAGAGAGAGAGAGAACTCATGTTCGGATGGCCAAGTGCCTTTCCCAAGACAACAAAAGTAGAGGACAGATAAGAACAGAAAGACAAGTGCGCAGGTTCTTGTGCAGCAAGATAAACAACACCTAATACACAAAATCCGTAGAAAACATATGCCTAAAGCGAAATCATCAGACTAGCATTGGTGTCACCTAATTCCTGAAAATGAAAAAAAAAAAAAAAAAGTTTGCCTCCCCGGAGACACCAACCACTATGCTACTGAGGACACGTTAATAGATCAACAAAATATTGTAATATGAAAACACGCATAGGAATAATCACATGACTTACTTCCATTGCGAATATAATGTTTTTCTATTAGCAATGGTCACTCCGCCCCTAGAAAGTTAGTTTAGCATTAGACCCAATTGAAAAAGTTGAGAAGTTTAACTCCTTATGGTGAAAGTAACAACTGTGTGGGACAGAAAAAGTTAAGTAAATTATGTATCTGGTAAAGAAATTCTTCGCAGCATTTCTATAGATGGATATAGTGCTTCTGGTGTCTGTTGGTTGTACATTTTTTTCCAGCACATTGACATTGCCATGTGGTAGAATTTTCAGGTGTAAATCTATCTTAATTAACCAGCATGCTTCAAACTACTAATAAATACCAACCATGTCGTGATGGATCATCTCAAATATGAGCTTGTTAAAAGATCGTTTACGAGCACGTACAATTAAAACATATATAACTATGTAATTGTTAATTTAGTATTAAGTATTAGTAATTTACTTTTAGCAAGGGTGTCGGTCGTGAAATAAACAGAAATCACAACAGTACACAACATTACCTGACATCGACAGCATATATCTGCATCAGCGGCCAGCATATCAACAATTTTTCCCTTTCCTTCGTCGCCCCATTGCGTGCCCAGCACAACGGTCACCGGCCGGTGTCCGTCTACTCTTTTAATTTTGACAGGCAACTCTCCATTTTCGCGACAAGTCGACATCCTAGCACCTAGACCTGCTGATGGTGAACTCCGCCAAAAGTGAACTGAGCCCGGTCCACACCGATACCCGTATCCGCTTCCGACGAATCCGCCGGTGTCGTACGTCACCCAAATCGATACTGATGACGGGGGTACGGCTGGTGGGTCTCTGTTCTTGCAGTTCTTGCGCAATACAAGACAGAGTACGGCTTCATTATAATTTGTTGTTTTGTTATTTGAAAGAACCGACGTCATTGCACTTCAGGCCAGTCTATAAGTGATCAGTCACCCTTGTCGGATATGTTGGGTGAGTTGTGCTATTTGCACTGGCGACGTGCTGGTTATGTGCACGCACATCTTCTTCTTCTTCTTCTTCTTCTTCTTCTTCTTCTTCTTCTTCTTCTTCTTCTTCTTCTTCTTCTTTCAGTCCCAGTTTTGCCTCTCGGCATTAGGTTACGGAAATTGTCTGAATCTAGTTCTGATATGTGCTCCATACACTGTAGTATTCTCTGCTTAGATAAAATTAAAATGTAAAGAACATGACTTGTTTTACACCCTAAGGCGTTTGGGAACATGGAAAAGAAGGTGCGTGGCAAGAATCTGCTATGGGTATGTGTAGTTTTTGTTTTCTCTCGCTGACTTAGAACTTGAGTGTAGTTCACACACGTGCTAGGTTCCAAATGTTGCTGTATGTAGCCGGGGCGCAGTGTTGGGGTGAGCGCCCAACATTGCTTAAATACCCCAATGGCTCGTGAATACATAACCTATGCAGCAAAAGTCCAACTCCTGGCCTTCACGTGGCGGAACTGTTTCTACTAACAGGAGAAGGGGCGACGGCGAGTATCTGGCGCCGGAAAATAACCAGTGTGCTCTAGATGTGTATAAACATACATGCATGTGCAGACACGTGTGTGCGTGTGAACACATCTAAACTTGAGTGAGACCACAGTCTGCTCTAGCAAAGGAAAGGTGCTGAAGACGGAGGCAACCAGCCAGGAGGCGCACCACAGAAATCAGGATGCCACGCAATTACGCAAAATGGAATATGTCGACTGCTGCTAAAAGTTATGGTGCTCCCCCTGCTTTGGACCCCCAGGCAGGTGCAGTGCCGGGCCCTATGTCTCGAAAGGGTCCAACCCCAACTACTGGAGGTCCTTCTCAGATGTCCTGTGGAGCCAGGGGACATGAGAATAGGACGGCTGGCCATACTAAACAAAGACTTAAAATAATGCACTGGAATGCGGAGGGAGTCAGCAACAAAAAAAATAGAATTAGAAAAAATCTTGGACCAAGAAAAAGTAAGCATATGTTGCTTGCAAGAAACTCACCTCAACGAAAATATAGCCTTCAAAATCAGAGGCTACCAGAGTTACCGATCTGACCGAAAGGACAGGCGAAAAGGTTTGATACTTACACTTGTAAAAAATAACATCACTGCTTCCCAAATCGAAGTCTATATGGAAGGGGCTGAGTATCAGACACTTAAACTTAAAACAGGCTATACAGACCTACATCTGATCAATTACTACTGTCCAAGTGACCGCCTACAGGCACTGGACACACTACCATTAACAGAAAAAATGATTGTGTGTGGCGATTTCAACAGCCACTCGCAGAGTTGGGGCTATCATCACATGGACCAGAGAGGAGAGAGACTGGAAGACTGGCAGGATGAGAATAGATTCATCTTGGTTAACAAGCTGTCCGACCCACATACTTTCTACTCGAGATCATGGCACTCTACAACTACACCAGACCTGGCTTTTCATTCACCAGACCTGGAGTGGAACATTACACGAATTGTTGGGAAACAACTTAGTGGCAGCGACCATTGGCCAGTCTTTCTAACTGTAGAAAATGAGCTTGTAAGTGAAAGCAGCACCCTCTCGAGGTGGAACTACAAGAAAGCAGACTGGGCAATGTACAAGAATCGCACCAGCATACTGGTTAGAAACCTGAACACTGAGAAAGACATAAATAAAGTAGTTGAAGAGTTTGGGAAATGCATACTACAGGCAGCGCGAGAAACAGTACCAAGAGGAGCCCGTAAACAATATAAACCCTACTGGAGCAGTGAACTGGAACAGTTGCATAATGATGTGGAAGTATGTAGAAAGCAAGCAGAGGCCACACCCAGCCAAGAGCACCACAATAAATTCCAGCACGCAAAAGCCAAATTTCAAAGGGCGAAGCTGCAGGCTAGACGGAAAAGCTGGCAGGAAAAAACAGAGTCTCTGAACTTTGAAAGAGACACAAGGAAATTGTGGAAGCTAATAAAACAACTTAACGATGAGGGCACAGGGAGAAACTCAAAAATTGCACTACATAAAGATGGAAACATCTTAACAAGAAAGCAAGCAGCTGACCATTTTGCGGACTCATTCGCACAAGATAACAGTATCAAAATTAGTCCAGAGAAACAACAAGAGATTCGAGAGAAACAGCAACATACAGGACAGAAGGAAATAGTACATGAGGTTCTGGAGGCACCCATCACAATCAGCGAACTGGAGCTAGCCATATCAAAACTGAAAATGAGAAAGTCACCAGGAGCTGATGGTATCTCCAATGAAATGATCAGGAACCTAGGAACAGAGGCCAAAGCAAAGCTGTTGCAGATCTTCAATAATAGTTGGACCTTAGGCAGTGTTCCACAAGCCTGGAGAGAAGCAATCATGATACCCCTCCTAAAATCAGGGAAAGATAGTTCCATTGCCTCTAGCTACAGACCAATTAGTCTCACCAGCTGTCTCTGCAAAACACTGGAGCGCATCATCAATCACAGACTGCAGTGGTACATAGAAAGTAAAAACATCCTTGTGCCACAGCAGGCTGGCTTTAGGCAGTGCTACTCTACGGAAGATCAGACAACCTACCTCTATCAAGAAATTGAGGATGCATTCCAAGAGAAGAAGCTGGTGCTTGCGGCATGGATAGATTTGAAGAAAGCCTTTGACAAAGTCTGGAAAGAAGGTCTGATGAATAAACTGAGAAACTGCAAATTCAATGGAAGAATGTACAAATGGGTTAAAGCATACTTGCACAACAGAAGAGCCCGAGTACAGATAGACGGACTAAAGAGCAAGAAAGTACTACTGCGTCATGGTGTTCCCCAGGGCGGAGTCTTGTCCCCCACACTTTCTCTAATCTTCATCAATGATCTCGTTGCTAATCTACCGCGTGGAATTAAAGCGGCAATGTACGCCGATTACCTGGTTCTATGGAGCACAAATGAACATGCATCAGTGGCCACCAGATTACTACAAAGAGCTGTAGACACATTTGTTGCATGGGCAAATAGATGGTATGTCAGCATAAACACTGACAAGTGCAGCACCACCCTATTTACCCTCTCTCCAAAACAAAAGGCAGGGGCCATCCAGATAAATGGAACACCCCTAAGAGAAGATAAAGAACCAACATACCTTGGAGTAACATTTGTTGGCAGGCTGACATGGAGAAAGCACATCAACAAAGCAGTAGCAAAAGCCAGAAGGAAAATAACCATCCTGAGAAACCTAAGTGGAACCACATGGGGAGCCAGTGGGAAAATACTTAGCAAAGTTTATCAACAGAGCATACGACCACACCTGGAATACGGGTCAACTGCGTGGTGTTCGGCATCAAATACCACACTACAAGAGCTGGACAAAGTGCAAAATCAAGCACTTAGAGTCACCACAGGAGGGATGAGATCAACCCCTATAGTGGAAATGGAGAAGATGGGGAGGACACAAGCACTGAGTGAGCGCAGAGATACGAAAACGCTAATACAAGCAGAAAAGTTCCTCAGCTTGCCAGGCCACCCTATGAAGAAGAGATTTGAAAACCTAGCTATGGGGCGGTTGAAAATAAGTAGTTTTATCCACCAGGCCAAACGACTCTGCAGAGAAACCACCGATCTGCCCACAGTTGGTATCCCCCTAACAACTATTCCAGAGCGAATTCCATGGAAAGATGAGCATAGACTATCACTACAAATCCAGACAAAAGTGAGAGGAATATCTGACAAGGAAGAACAGAACAGTGTGCAGCGCAGAACAGCCACTCTCAGCTTCCTTGATGAAGAATACCCACAGGACCTCTGGATCCGAGTCTACACAGATGGGTCAGCACAAAATGCTGTTCGAAATGGAGGAGAGGGAGTGTACATAGAATACCCAAATAGTACTAGGGACACAGCTAGAGTACCGACAGGAAAGTACTGCCATAACTACGATGCTGAAATTGAGGCAATCAAGATAGCAACAGAGAAATTACTAAATACCAGCAATGGTACACAACCTGTGGTGCTATTCAATCAATCAATCATGTGCCATGCCGGAAAGCGTGGTCGGTCATGACTTGCCATTTCACTCGATCACCAGTGTCGTGGATCAGCTCAGTGTTCCTCTCTCGTCCATGCCATGTGGCCAAGCCATCCAGGTATTTTCCTCTCGGTCTGCCTCTTGGTCTGTTTCCTTCGATCTTGTCAGTTGTCACCAAGTTCTCCAATCCATTTCTTCTCATAACATGCCCAAAATTTTTTTACTGTCTACGTCTAATTTCTCTAATCAGTTTACGATGTTCATTTGTCTCCTGTAGTATTTGGTCATTGGTTTTTCTTTCTGTCTGTCCATGGTATTCTTTGCATTTTCCTCAGAAACCACATTTCTGCAGCCATCAGATGTTCTTCAGCTTGACTGCCCATTGTCCAAGTTTCACATCCATACAAAAGAACAGGCTCTATGTATCCCCTCAACTCTCTTTTTCTCGTTTCAATTGACATCCTTTTATTGGTCAGAATGTTTTTCATCTTGCTAAAGGCTACTTTCGCTATGGCGATTCTTGTTCTAATCTCTTCAAAGCATCTCCCATCAGATGTTATGACTGTTCCCAGATAATTGTACTGATTCACTTGTTGAAGAATATTTCCATTTACTTGTATATTACATTGTGGCACTTCTTCCTTCCTAGTGGCGACCATAACCTGAGTCTTTTTACAATTTAATTCTAACCCCAGTTGCTCACTGTGTACATCAACCGCATCTACTAATTATTGCAGGTCCTGCGCATTGTCTGCAATTAATACTGTATCATCTGCATATCTAATGTTATTGATGTTTCGTCCTCCAATGCTGATTCCATTTATATCCTCTACATTTCTGAAAATATTTTCACTGTATAGGGAAAAAAGATCTGGAGACATCACACATCCCTGCCTAACACCTCTTTTAATTGGCTGATACTGTCCCACTTCATTATCAATCCTTATTGCAGCTTGTTGTTTCCAATATATGTTTTTTATAAGTCTAATGTCTTTCCCATCAATTTGTAGATCTGCAAGCATATCCACCATGGTGACATGTCTAATTCTATCAAAGGCCTTTGTATAGTCAATAAAGCAAAGATGTATATCCTTGTTTACTTCTATAGCACGTTCAATAACTGTTCGCATCATATACACAGCATTTACTGTACCCTTTCCTTCTACAAACCCACATTGTTCTTCCCCTATTTCAGGTTGTATCTTCTTCCTCACTGTTTGCATGATAATTCTTAGCAAAATCTTTGTGATGTGACTCATTATACTAATTGTTCTATGTTGATCACATTCCAAGGTTCCTGATTTCTTTGGGATTGCAATAAATACAGAGTTACATAATTCAGGAGGTATATCTCCAGTATCATATAATGTGTTCATCAGTCTGGTGACTTGCTCTAGTCCAAATTCTTCTAAAGCTTTAATCATTTCTGTTGTGATGTTATCTGCACCGGGGGCCTTGCCAACTTTCATATGCTTAAGAACATTTCGAACCTCCATCTCCAAAATTGGCGGTCCTTCATTATTAAATCTAATATCATACTGTTCGTCTCTGTTATGATCATAAAGGTGTTTCACACAATCTGTCCATACATGTAGAATCTGGTCTTTTTCTATTATGATTTTGCCATCTTTAGTTTTTAGACACCCTGTTGATGTACTTGTTCTTTTATTAGTAAGTTCCTGAATTCTTTTGTGCAATAATTTGGTATTTTGACTGTTGTGTTGGTTTTCAATTTCTAAGCACTTTTCCTCAAGCCATGATTCTTTTGCCTCCTTACATAATATTCTGATTTGTCTGTGAATTTCTTCATATTTGCCAGAATTATTTTTGTTGAGTCTTCTTGTTTCCATGAGGTGTAAAATTTCTTCAGTCATCCATTTCTTTCGACCCACCTTCTTTAATTTTGGAATAGTTGTTTCTGCAGCCACATTGATTGAATTCTTCAACGTTTCCCATTGATCATCCACATCCTGGAATAATATCTCTAGATCAGACAATATTTCAAATCTGTTCTGTACTTCTATGTTGAATTTGTTTTGTATTTCCTTGTCATTATTCAATGTACACAAATCTTATTTAGTGTTTCCTGTTATATACTTGACTTTCTTCAACTTTATCCTCAATGTTCCTGTGAGTAATCTGTGGTCACTATAACAATCAGCACTGGGAACTGTTTTTGCTACTGTTGTGGTGCTATTGACAGATGCAAAATCAGTACTCGAGGCGCTCCTGTCTGGGAAATTGCCAGTACTAAGGACACTACTTTCTGAACTTAGCAGTCAGCATAAGGTCACCATACAGTGGATACCATCCCACTGTGGAGTACCCGGAAACGACAGAGCTGATCAATTGGCTAAGGAAGGAGCCAAAGAAGAACAGCCTGATGTGCCCGTTACATACCACCAAAAGAAAAGAATGATCAAATCAGTCAGAAAGCCACCAAAACCTGCTCCAGATGACTACCACGTTATGGATAGACCAGAACAAGTCATTATTCTGCGCCTCAGAACAGGGCACAATAGATTACGCAACCACATGTATACAAAATTCAAGATTGGTGAAACAGCCACGTGCACATGTAGATTGGCGTCACAGACAGCAGAGCACATACTCCAAGACTGCCCAAAATATAACATATCTAGGCAAACCTTCTGGCCTAGAGAGACGACAGTGGAAGATAAACTCTATGGACCTCTCTGTGAACTGAAAAAGACAGTTCAATTCATACAAGAGACAGCATTGCAGTTATAGACATATTTCAAGCGAACGAAAAGAAGAAGACGCACGTGCTACTATTTCCAGTACACTGGATTTTTTTTTTTTTTTTTTTCGCGTGGATTGGCTGTCCCTATTACCAGTGTCCTTCGCTTCGTTATTTCATTTAACATCACTTATGAAGCTAATCTTAGACAACAAAAGAACAATATGCATTAAAACTCATGGAAAATAATCAATAATACATGACTCACAAAGGCAATTTTTAATATGGCCATTATAAATACGGTGCAACGTACCATGCATATGGGAATGTTTATTAGCTAGTTGTCGTTTGAGATAATTGTCATTATTTTTTGTTTTTGTTTTAGGGGGGCATGTAGTCTGTACTCAGATAGTGTTTAAACAGGTTACGACTGTATGTACAGCGATTGGTGGTGAGGGCGCTGAGTGGTCTCGAGGTATGATGTCCGCCTCGAGTGTTAGAGGTCCCGGGTTCAAGCCCCGGTGAGGACCGGGATTTTTTCACGTGGACTTCCAGCAATAAAATTTCCCCTGGTCTCTGGGTAGTGAGATCGGACGCCCGTGTGTATTGTTGCGTATATAAAAAAATCCCTTGGCAGTTGGAAATCGAAACAGTGTAGCCTAACGGCGCTGCCCGGGCAAAATTTCGAGTTAAAAATCTACCTAAAGTATTTCAGGATCGTCACCGGTGCTACGGAGTTCGTGCACTGAGCTAAGTTTCTCCCGACTCAGGGTTGAGTTAGGAGGAAAAAGGAGCACTTATGGGTTAAACTTGTGTGCCGTGATGTTGATCCATCGACTAAACTCAACTAAACTAAACGATTGGTGGTGTCTTTGATTTCGTTTGTCTTGTGGTTCAAGACGAGAGAGTGTCCTGTTATATTGTCCTCAGGTTCTCTCAGAGTGTGTCCTATCTTGTAGGTTCCAGACGAGAGAGTGTCTAGTTATATTGTCCTCAGGTTCTCTCAGAGTCTGTCCTATCTTGTAGGTTCAAGACGAGAGAGTGTCCTGTTATATTGTCCTCAGGTTTTCTCAGAGTCTGTCCTATCTTGTAGGTTCAAGACGAGAGAGTGTCCTGTTATATTGTCCTCAGGTTTTCTCAGAGTCTGTCCTATCTTGTAGGTTCAAGACGAGAGAGTGTCCAGTTATATTGTCCTCAGGTTTTCTCAGAGTCTGTCCTATCTTGTAGGTTCAAGACGAGAGAGTGTCCTGTTATATTGTCCTCAGGTTTTCTCAGAGTCTGTCCTATCTTGTAGGTTCAAGACGAGAGAGTGTCCAGTTATATTGTCCTCAGGTTTTCTCAGAGTCTGTCCTATCTTGTAGGTTCAAGACGAGAGAGTGTCCTGTTATATTGTCCTCAGGTTTTCTCAGAGTCTGTCCTATCTTGTAGGTTCAAGACGAGAGAGTGTCCTGTTATATTGTCCTCAGGTTTTCTCAGAGTCTGTCCTATCTTGTAGGTTCAAGACGAGAGAGTGTCCAGTTATATTGTCCTCAGGTTTTCTCAGAGTCTGTCCTATCTTGTAGGTTCAAGACGAGAGAGTGTCCTGTTATATTGTCCTCAGGTTTTCTCAGAGTCTGTCCTATCTTGTAGGTTCAAGACGAGAGAGTGTCCTGTTATATTGTCCTCAGGTTTTCTCAGAGTCTGTCCTATCTTGTAGGTTCAAGACGAGAGAGTGTCCTGTTATATTGTCCTCAGGTTTTCTCAGAGTCTGTCCTATCTTGTAGGTTCAAGACGAGAGAGTGTCCTGTTATATTGTCCTCAGGTTTTCTCAGAGTCTGTCCTATCTTGTAGGTTCAAGACGAGAGAGTGTCCAGTTATATTGTCCTCAGGTTTTCTCAGAGTCTGTCCTATCCTGTAGGTTCAAGACGAGAGAGTGTCCTGTTATATTGTCCTCAGGTTTTCTCAGAGTCTGTCCTATCTTGTAGGTTCAAGACGAGAGAGTGTCCTGTTATATTGTCCTCAGGTTTTCTCAGAGTCTGTCCTATCTTGTAGGTTCAAGACGAGAGAGTGTCCTGTTATATTGTCCTCAGGTTTTCTCAGAGTCTGTCCTATCTTGTAGGTTCAAGACGAGAGAGTGTCCTGTTATATTGTCCTCAGGTTTTCTCAGAGTCTGTCCTATCTTGTAGGTTCAAGACGAGAGAGTGTCCTGTTATATTGTCCTCAGGTTTTCTCAGAGTCTGTCCTATCTTGTAGGTTCAAGACGAGAGAGTGTCCTGTTATATTGTCCTCAGGTTTTCTCAGAGTCTGTCCTATCTTGTAGGTTCAAGACGAGAGAGTGTCCAGTTATATTGTCCTCAGGTTTTCTCAGAGTCTGTCCTATCCTGTAGGTTCAAGACGAGAGAGTGTCCTGTTATATTGTCCTCAGGTTTTCTCAGAGTCTGTCCTATCTTGTAGGTTCAAGACGAGAGAGTGTCCTGTTATATTGTCCTCAGGTTTTCTCAGAGTCTGTCCTATCTTGTAGGTTCAAGACGAGAGAGTGTCCAGTTATATTGTCCTCAGGTTTTCTCACAGTCTGTCCTATCTTGTAGGTTCAAGACGAGAGAGTGTCCTGTTATATTGTCCTCAGGTTCTCTCAGAGTCTGTCCTATCCAACGTTTTCACCTTTTGCTTCACTGGAATTTGTTTATTCCACATTGTTGATTCTGTCATACCGTTGTATCATCTCACCTCATCTCATCATGTTCCTCTTGTACCTTGCGGTGTCGAGGTTAAGTATAAACATCGTGAGAGTGCCCGGTTATGGGCACTCATACCGTTGTATTCCCACTATTCTGCGCAGTCACCAGTTAGTAAATCTTTGTAGTTTATTAGTGGTGCTTTTTAGCCGTTCTTTGCTTGTCTGACAGACACTGTAGTACCGATTTAAAGTTTAAAAATCTAAGTTTAGTGCTATGAACGCTTCTCTTGCCTTTTGTGTTCTTATCTAATTAAGCGCCAGAGGATGATAAATCGTCTTATTCGCACTTCTCGTAACTGCCATGGGCTTATAAATCAAAATATAGTTAACATATTAATATAGTAGTTTTCCCTATGCAACTTTCTTTAATTTGATATGTAATACAACATGTCTGTTATCATATTAACAACTTTTCAGTAAAACTGTGAAACACCCCTACTTCCCATTTTCCGCAATCCATTTTTGTTTTGGTCCAACCCTACTTTTTGTTTGGCACTGAATCTGTTATTTTAATATCTCTATCTGTTCCCCCATTTTTGTCTGCATTGAGTGTACGTTTCCGTCTTTTGGAGTGGGGTTTCACCAAGGGAGATCGGGTTGTTATTTGCTTGACTACGACCTCCCGCATGAGAATGGAGGTGGAGGCAGTAACAGCGGCATTCCAGTGGCTGGAGGAGACTACTGCAACACACGTTGTATTCATTACGGATTCAAAGAGTATGCTTAGTAATGTGGGGAAAGGAATGTTTCGTGTGGAATGGCTCTCGTCGCTTCATAGGTCACAGATCGTGAGAATTGTATGGATATTTTGCCCTGGCCATGCGGGGGGTACGGGAGAATGAACAGGCTGATAGGCTAGCAGGGAATGCACCTCTTGGTGGTAGTTTGCCTATGGACAAGGGGGAGGTGGTCGTGCGCTTGTGGGACCAGTTGGAGAAGGCGTATTAACAGATTGAGAACCCACATGTGGAAAGAATGAGATTGCGGGGGATCGGCAGGGGTTCTGGAAGAATCTCAAAACTGAGAGGGAAGACCAGAAGAAGTTTTAATCAGATAGCGGTGGGAACGATTAGTAGTATGACTTTGGCTGTTGAACGAGGGGACGGAGCACGTAAGTGAATGTCCTGAGTGCAGTGATGTCGGTTCTTAACTCAACTCAACACATTTGCTTGGTTTACTCTCATTATTAATGTCTTCCCCCATTGCGTTTTTGGACCTAATTGTTGTGACCTTTAATCAAGTGTGGTTAGTTTATCCTGTGTGACAGGAGTCCAATGTCGTCGGTGACGTCGAAAGCATCAAGCTATTAGTAAACCGTATTCCGTTTCTTGTGGTAGTTATTGGTGTTTTCATAACCAAGTTTATAGTCAATAAGAATAATAAAGGCGACAAAATGCACCTCTGTCGTACTTGTTTTTATTATTTCAAATTGTCTGTCAATTTTTCCGCATGAAGAACTCTGCTGGATTGCGTATCTTCATATGCTGCCCTTATTATTTTAACTTTCTGGATTTATACAACAAGGCATCGGTTGTGTGGTACTCCCTGGATAACCGGATTGTGAAGGCAGATGTCCCATGTATTATTTTGAATGGATGTCCTCTTAGTAGAGAGAGGAAATTGAAGTACTTGGGATCACCTTCGACAGATGTATCTCTTTTAAAGATCATGTGGAGGCTTTGGTACTGAAGGCTGGTAGGGGACTTAATGCATTGAGGATGACGGCAGCAACCGGGCTAGAGCAGAGGATGCTTTACAGGCTCTTTCAGCAGTTAATCATTTCTGTCATTGAGCATGGTTTGGAGCTCCTGACAGTATCAAAGAGCCAGCTTGAAAGGTTGGAGCACATACAAAATGCTGACACGCGGGTGATTCTTGGATGCATAAAGGACACACCAATTATATGCATGACGCATATCCTGGCGCTACCAACAATGACGGATAGGCATAGGGTCCTTCAGGCCAAATGGTACCTGAGAGTTGCTGCAGACAGGGATCACCCCCTGCATGAAGCCATGGATATGGTCAAGGGTCATAGACAAAGACGAGGCAGCATGGCACAGGCAGAAATATCTATACGTCAGGTGTGTGATCTAGAGACCATCAATCGTGAAAAAGAGTAGGTTGAAGTACCGACAGACAGGACCGACTGGTACAATGTAATAGTAACACTAGGTCGTGAGTGCAGAGAATGGGCAGCAGGCCGCACAGAGTTTGAGGTGCAACAACTGATCCAGGGTAATACACATCAAGGTGACATAGTAATCTATACTGATGGGGCAGTGGTGAGAAACAGACGGAGTGATTAGGGTTTCATTGCGAAGGCTAATGGACAATTCTTGAAAAAGGAGAGTATGAGATATGAGGCTACTATCCCCAGCATAAGAATGGAGGTGGAAGCAGTCACAGTGGCATTCTGTTGGTTAGAGGAAACCACTACAACACACATTGTCTTCAGCACGGACTCAGGGAGTATGCTTAGTAAAGTGGAGAAGGAATGTTTCGTGTGGAATGGCTCTCCTTGCTTCAGGAGTCACAGATTGTGATAATTGTATGGATTTTTTGCCCTGGCCATGCGGGAGTGCGGTGGAATGAACATGCTGATAGTCTGACAGGGAATGCACCTCTTGGTGGTAGATTATCCATGGACAAGGGAGGGGTGGTCGTGCACCCGTGGGACCAGACGGAGAAGGTGGAAGAATAGATTGAACGAAAGAACGAACGAACAATCTTTATTCTCAAAGGATTAAGAATTGGGCACGTAGGCCCGTCTGACATTCTGCTCTTCTTCTTTCTTTCCTCTCATACATTCTTTTCTTCAACATCACTTATGAAGCAAATCTTTGACAACAAAGAACAATAAGCATTAAAACGCATGGAAATTAATCAATAATACACGACTCGCTGAGGCGATGTTTAACATGAGCATTATAAATACCTAAGGAAGATGTAACGTGCAACACATATAGGAATGTTTTTTTGGCTAGTTGTCGTTTGAGACAATTTACCGTTATTATCTTCTTTTTTTTTTTTTTTATGTCTATGGGGGAATGTAGTCTTTACTGAGGTAGTTTTCAAACAGGTTGGGAATGTATGTATAATGATTGGTGGTGTCTTTGATTTCTTGTGGAAGATTGTTCCACAACTGAGCGGCAGAGTATGCTAAGCTTGATTTATATAAGTCAATCCTAGGTTTAGGTACATGAAGTATATTTAGTCGTTCGCTGTGTCTTGCGTTACATTTAAACAATGGCCAAAGGTATCTTGGAGCTTTTTGAAATAGGATTTTGTGAATTAGTTTAGCCTTATTAAATAGTAGGCGTTTGTGGAGTGGCAGTAACTGAAGACATTTATGTAGGTTAGAATTGTCGGTAAGCTTTTCACCATTAATTAAACGCACTGTTCTTTTCTGAAGTGAATAAAGACGTTTTGATATTGATTTGAAGCATCCATCCCAGATTGTGGAGCAACAATCAATATGTGTTTGTATATGGGAAGTATAGAATATCTTTCTTGTGTTTTCGACAAGGAAGTTTTTTTTATTTTGGCAAGTTGATATACTTTTTTGGCTATTTGTTTAACGAGAGCATGAACATGGGAGTTAAAGGTTAGATTTTGATCAACGATGAGACCCAGTGCCTTGTGCTTGGTTATACTTTCTACAGGCGTGCTACCAATGTGCAGCTGAAGAGCTCTCTGCGAGTTTATGAGATTGTGGTGGGAGAGGGGGAGGGGGGGGGGGGTTGGCAGGGGTTCTGGAAGAATCTCAAAATTGAGAGGGAAGACCAGGAGAATTTTCAATCAGAAAGCGGCGAGAACGATTAGTAATGTGACTCTTCGCTGGCTGTTGAACGAGGGGACGGAGTGCATATGAGAATGTCCTGAGTGCAGTCATGTCAGTTCTTAGCTCAACTCAACTCAACTCAACTCAACTTTCTAGGGGATCCCACAGTGCTGCATCAGCCTATCGATGCTGTCGAAAACCTTTTCATAATCCACAAATCCAATATAAACTGGCAAATTAATTTCAATACTTTGCTCTTTTATTATGTATAATGCAACTATATATACTAAGGCTGTGGAAATGTGGTTTCTGGGGAAAATGCAAAGAATACCACGGATGGACATAATAATCAATGACCAGTAAGAAACAGGTGAAAACCGTACACTGATTAGAGAAATTAGACGCAGATAGTCACAATGTTTTGTACACGTTATGAGAAGAAATAAATTGGAGAACTTGGTGACAACTGGCAAGACTGAAGGGAACGAAACAAAGGGAAGACAGAGAAGTAAATACCTGGATGGCTTGGCCACGTGGTATGGCCGAGACAAGAACACAGAGCTGATCCACGACTCTGGTGATCCAAGCTTATCGATATGGCACATGATGATGACAAACTGTATGGCCAGTGCAAGATCTGTTTGTGTTCAGAAGATGGCTTGTTCATCCCTTAGTTGTTTGTCAACTGTCAAAAACTGTCATTTACTGCCAATATAGTACCTTGCGGTGTATGGCAGAGGGGTCTTTGAGCCTGAGGAATTAAGGCCGACTGGCTAGTGCAGTCACCGCGAACTGTGCAGGTTAGGATTTTCTTTTTGCCCCCGACAGAAAAAAATCCAACACCTTACCGAGGGATCGAACCCGGGTCTCCCGAAGGAGAGTCCGGCGTTCTAGCCACTCGGCCAGCCGCTCCTCAACGAGGTTGTTTGTCAACGACACCTCTTAATTTCTCCAGAATCATCCTGCAATGGTAATTTTCTCAGGCACTGACAAACAGCATTATTCCTCTATAATTTGCATACATCTGCAGGTCCCCTTTCTTATAGGGAATAACAACAGTTAAGAATGTGTAAGGAGTCAAGCGTCAGATATTAAAAACAGACGCAACCAACTCCACTACGGCAAACGTAACTCACAAGGGGAAAATCAATGATGATATCCCCGCAAAAAAAATAATAAAATAAAAATAATTATACTACGATACAACGAATCGACGTTTTGATTATAATAATCTTCCTCGGGAACAACACAAACAAATCTAAATAAAACCATGACGTTAGACAATTCAATATCATTAAAACACACCCCAAAAAAAAAAAAGTCTAGCTATGACTGCTCTTATACTGTATATTATTATTTATGAACCTCTATTAGGCAACTTCAAGATCGCTTTTGAAGGGCAGACCGAGGGAAACGTTGCTTGGTGGTTGTCAAAGACTGAAACACATAGGAAAGAGGTCTGAAGCAAGATAGAAGACCACCGGGAAGAGTGGTCAACCTCAAGTAGATTAGAGGTAACATAGTGCCTCGATATAAGGGCAGGGTAGGTGATAGAAAGGGGGACTATTAACTAGTTCTCTCATGAGACACGGAGGCATCGACCAGATAGTTAGTACTCTGGTCACGACAGAATCACGCCTACGTGATAGCCACGGAGAAGAGTGCCACTCAATAGGAGAACGGCTGCTACCAGCGTGCTGAGTGTAACCGCACGCAAAAAGCCGAAGGACGCAACAAGGTCCTTCCGCGTGCTGTGTAGCGACGCGTGTAGGAAAGTGAGACTGGGGACTGACTTCGTAGAGAGCAGATCGTTTAGTGTCGATAGGAGTTTTTTGTAGCCAATTAGATAGAGATTAGCAATAGGGTTTAGGAAACTAGAGATAGGCAATTCTGTGGCTTTGTGTGTGATTTGATAGCGACTGTTTTGTAAATGTAAAGAGCCAACGGCAATAAAATGTACCATTCATTTCCTCTCACACGACTTGCAAGTTTCTTGTGTGGTGTGGGAGAAGTAATCCTATGACGCCTGACACATTGGTTGTTGACAGGCTAGGATTTAATGTGGTGTCAGAAGTGTGGCTTGAACAAATGTTCAAGCAATTACACTTACCCACGGCTCTAGACTAAGGTTACGAATAGTGAATTACAGGTTTAATTTGTGTCAGTGACTGATGACGTGTGCAGACTAGAACGAGTTGCGAGCTAAACTGTGCCTATCGTGACAAAATAATGCTTATTTGTGCTTATTAAAATATTATTTAGTTAAATCATGTGTTCTTCAAAGGTGTAAGTATTCATATTATTAATTTCTTTCATTTATTTATGTAATTATTGATTTGTTTATGAATAACTATCAAATATGATTCATGGCGGAGCGATACACAGCCAGCAACATTATCGATTTTTGGCAAGCTAAAAATAGCGCTGCGCCTCTGACGTATTACGATTGACAAGCAGTTGTTCTACGCCATTCGCATTCAGCATTTGAGTGTTTACAAATCGCCAAGCTACTGCCCGCCTGAATCTGTGCTTTATATTAATTATTATTTGTTTATTTCAGTTAGTGAATGAATATATTTATTTATTTAAACAATATTATTATATTATTATTGATTTAAAAGCATTTATTGAATGTTTTTCGTATTTTTTCTATTTGTTTACCGTCACGATGGCACTACTTTTGGCTATGCAAATTAGACTTGGGCTGCACAAAACTTCCATAGATTAAACTAGGTTAGGGACGAAAGGCATAAAACGTTAGAACGAAGACAGGACATTGACATTTAACATTAATTAAACTATATTCTGTTTGCCCGTGGGCATGTCATTGTGATTGTACCAAATTGTCAAATATTATATGTCGTTTACTATTTGTTAATTGTTGCTGCTCTGTGAACCAGGGTGAACAACAGCTGATTAGAAAACTCGTGTGTATGCCGAAGTGCCAAACGAGGTGACCTGTGTTAATGGATTGGTGTTCCTGATTCTCGGGAACATTAAGTTGAGTATAACCTACGTATTTGGCATGCTATGTGATTAATAGTGCATCTCTTTTTCAGCTTGTGATGCATTAGCATATTTTTGTGCTCTGTTTTTCAGGATAAAATTTTTCCCAGGTTATAAACTAAGAGTCCAATTTGCAGGGCTCAGATATTAAGAAACATAACATATCAAAGATAAATAAGTGATTAAAGACTTCAGTGCGGGTCATTGCTAGCTAATAGGCCAACAACATGGCAACTTTATCTGATTTCACAAAAGCTGGTAAAGAGTTACAATACACAGGAAAGGAGCTAGAACAATATGCTGATCAAAAATTTAAAGAAGCAAAAGATGCTGAGAGAGATGAACGCGCACAAGAAAGAGAACGAGAAAGACAACATCAAAAGGAGATTGCAGAACTAGCTGAGATAACAAAACAAAAACAGCTAGAAGATGACAAACAGGTTAAGCAAATAGAATTAGAATTAAAACAGAAGCAGTTAGAACATGATAAGGAAATTAAACAGAAGGAACTAGAATTAAAACAGAAGCAATTAGATCAGGAGAAAGAATTAAAACAAAAAGACTTAGAAATAAAGCAAAGAGAAATAGATGAAATGGCAAGAGTGAAAGAAAAACAAATACAGGTAGAATCAGAAACACAGTTACAGATGAAAAGTATGGATGTAGACTCACACTTAGAAATCTCTGCTACTAAACTAAAAAGTCAACAAGAAGAAAATAAGTTCAATAAATACAAAAATATTATCAAACCATATTGTAAAGAAGACTCCATATCAGCCTGGACAGAAAATGTCGAGTATCAATTTAAATACCACCAAGTTCCAATAGAGATGTGGGCTATGATTTATATGAAGAACCTTAGTGGTGAGCCCCTTAAAGTGATAGAATCAATACCAACTGAGCTTAGATCTAACTATCAATACATCCATGATAGGATAATGCAACACTTTTTACTTGATGCCCCTGGGTATCAGGTTCAGTTCTCAAATTTAAAACCAAAACCTAGTGAGACTTTCATTGATTACGTCTCAAATGTTCAAAGTGTACTAAATAGGTGGCTTAAAGCAGCTAACATAGGTAAAGATTTTGACAGACTTAAAAATCTAATAGCCATGGATAAAGTCATATCCACTATACCATCTCCTTTTGCTAAATTCCTGCAGCAGTCGGACATTGAGACCATAGAACAATTTGAAAAGAAAGGCTCTGCATATTTTTCCTCAAATAGAGATATTTTTAAGACTTCAAATGACTCTGAAATAGTTTCCTTTGTAAAGGACCAACCTAAAAACTATCAAAGTAATAGAAAACCATTTCATAAAGTTGATAAGAAAGAGAGGAATGTGTTAAAATGTATCTACTGTCAACTTTTGCATGACACTTATTCTATGTGTGATAAATCGCCAAACTATCCGGCGCATCTTGAAAATGTTATTAAGAAGCAACAAAACAAGCGATCTGCATACAGGCGTGCAATCAAATGCTTCTTTTGTTCCAGCTACGGCCATTATTCAAATAAGTGCCTGGGCCGCCAACGTATGAAAGCCAACAATGCTATTTTGATTGATACATCTTCTGATAGTGGTAGTGAGACTGAGTGTGAAGTCGAGAATGTATTACCTTTTAAGCAATCTGAAGATGTCTGTTGTGTGAACGATGTGTTAAGCTTTGACAATTGTGACCAATGTCACCAATTTCATGCAGACGGCAAACTTACATGTGGGCATAATGTAACATCCTCCTTGGAGAATGCAAATGCAGCTATAGCCTCCAGAGGCAATCTATTGTTTCACTCTGCAATGGTCAATGAGAAGCCATGCCGATGTTTGCTTGACAGTGGGAGCTCTATTATTGGAGTGAAAAAGGAACTTGTTAATCCAAAGGATTATACTGGTGACTCTGTAAAATGCCGGACTTTTTCTGGTAATATAGAAACCTATCCTCTGGCAAGAGCCCGTATAAACACCCCGTTCCTTTCTGGTACCTTTACTTGTGCAATACTAGACAACCCTTGTATTGATTTAATTCTTGGGTGTCTACCCCAGCTAAGGCACTGTACAGATGAAGAAATATCTGTCTGGGAGGAGAAAAATGGTTTCACTCCAGTGAACAGTGCAGATATCATCAAACATCACAGTCCTAACAAAAGTGCTAGACCCATAACACTTGAAACTGATCAAGACGTAATGGTGCTATTACCAGACAAGCATAATAAAATACTTACTTCATGGCAAGGGCCTTTCAAGGTGATACAAAGACTTTCAGATGTTGACTATGAAATATCGATAAACGGACACTTAAAGATATTCCATGTCAACATGTTGAAACCTTACTTTTCACGACAAGAGACAGAAGTAGAGACTGACGAACACAGTGCACCCACACCTAGTGATGAGACGACAGACATACACAACGCAACTACACTAGTTAGCGAGACGGGCAAATCCGACGATATCCATACATCTAGTGAGAATACAGAATACGCACTTAGCACCACCACCGTACTGAATCAGGTAGACGACGACGGAATGGAACTACCTGTTCCGATTGTAGACAAGACTGCGACATTGGATAGCATACGGATAGAACAGGAACTAACAGACGGTCAACGACGACAATTAATAGAATTAGTAACGGAGTATAAAGACATATTTTCTGACATTCCAGGTAGGACTGACAGAATCGAGCACTCCATTCTTCTTTCGGACTCTAAGCCTATTAAATGCAGGCCGTACTCAATCCCACTTAGCTATAGGGAAAATCTAAATAAGGAAATACTTAATTTAGAAGCTAGTGGGATCATTCAGAAGTCTACATCTGAGTACTCCTTTCCAATCGTCCTAGTTAAGAAAAAAGACTCCACAATTCGTCTGTGTGTGGACTATCGAAAACTTAACAACGTCACCAAGATCGACGCAGAACCAATTCCTTCCTGCGAAGATCTTATTCTTGACATGTCCACCTCCAAAATCTTTTCTAAATTAGATCTTACTAAGGGATATTGGCAGGTCCCTATGCAGACTCAATCCATTCATCTTACTGCTTTTTCAACACCTTTAGGACTTTACGAGTGGCGTTTTCTTCCTTTCGGACTTCAAAACGCTCCTGCCACTTTCGTACGCTTAACTAGAGATCTACTGCATGGAGTGACGAATACAGTGACGTATATAGATGATATATGTGTCCATACTGATGACTGGACAACACACCTACTGAAACTAAGACATGTCTTTGATAGGTTGCGACTCTTCGGTCTCACTGTCAAACCGAGCAAAGTCGAATTGGGCCTAAAAGAAATTGATTTTTTGGGTCATGTCATTTCACAAGGTCAACTAAAGACTGACAATAGAATCATTACCAAAATTATGAACCTGACCATGCCTACCACAAAAAAGCAGGTCAGAAGCCTTTTGGGGTTAGTTAATTACTATAGCAAATTCATACCAAACTTAGCTGAAATTACAAGTGTATTTTCAAATGTTTTAAAAGCATCTGTAAAACTAGATGTCAAAGATGCATTATTAATTTCTGCATTGTCAAAAATGAAAATCCTGTTTAGTAATGTACCAATCCTCCGCTTGCCTAATCCTAGGCTCGTTTATTATCTTAGGACGTATGCCAGCAGAATCTCCATCGCTGCAGTGCTAGGCCAATTTTATGAGGGCATCTTCCATCCGATTTGCTACGTGAGCCGTAAGATCACACCTGCTGAGTCCAGATATTCCATATCAGAGTTGGAAGCCCTAAGCGTCATCTATGCGGTGAGAAAGCTCCATCGATTTCTAGCGGGTGTTCACTTCGTTGTCCAGACTGACAACTCCCCAATCACGGTCATACAAAGTGGTGTGCATCGGAATGACCGTATATACAGGTGGTCGCTAATACTACAAAACTATACGTTTAGTATAGAGCATATTAAGGGTAAGGACAACATTCTGGCTGATACCCTTAGTCGACCATCTGAGGTAGAAATACCGCAGATTCCGCATAAGAGTGTAGAGTAATAGATTATTAGTACATTAGAATATTCTATGAAAAATATTTTACAAATACATAGACATTATGTGCTAAACTATGTACTAGGAACACCGATCTACCATGTGTCCGTAGACATCAAAAGAAGAACTGTGCTCCGAGAGCAAATATAGCACCGCATGAACTGGGACAGCTCGTTACTAACTAAGCTCCATATGGGTTCCGGTGAATCATTTGTGTTCAGCAGAGAAAAACAGTGTCAGAACATTACATAAATCCAGACACGAAAATACTGGTCTACGACACAATCGAACTCTACAGGTGCAATACCCATAGGACACAAGTATGACTGTGTAATGTGTTTAATATACCCAGGACAAATGTGAATATATAGTATGCCAATGAAAGCAATTTCTGAACATTAGGGCAACTACTAACCTGAGGTATTTAAATACTATGTATATATAAACATATTGTGATATGTATTATAACCTTTTAATATAGTGATAAATTATAGGTAGATTAGGTCACTTTAATTTACATTTAGAGTTAGACAATATAATAGTTTTCATTTTTTTTAATTAGTTTAGATAGGATTAATTAGATAGATCAGTAATTTACCCACTTACTTACCTTAAAAGTAGAATAGGATAGTAATTTAAACGTAATAACAGCTAGTTATAAACTAGAATAAAAAGTTTAGATAGTAGTAGTACCATTTAGGTTTATTACATTTCACTTTGTTTCATTTTATTTCAGTTTTAGTACCATTTAGTTTTATTACATTTCACTTTGTTTCATTTCATTTGAGTTCATCCCATCTTAATGAACCATTCCATTTAACAAACATGATCATGTAGTTTTAGGATTAATGTACATCATTATCATAGGATAAAAAGATTATACAATTAAACATACATCATTTACACCATATAGAGTAAAAATATCAATCATATATTTTTCTATTTAAAAACATTAGTTATAATTTTGTTATATTTCACATTACCCATGTTAGAAAGGTACATAATTGAGTACATTGCACATTACCCATTTCATAAAGGTACATAACTCATCTCACATCAATTTCATTTTAAATAGTTAGATTACGTCCCTTAAATTAGATAAACATTAGGATTAATGTGGCAAATTAAATTAAAATAGGTAACACATTACATACATATTTATAGAACTAGTATGTCAGTATTTAGAGTATTATTTCAGTAGAATATAGTAGTTATTAATACCAGGGTACAAAACATCAACCCTTTTTCTTACATGTAAATATGTGTAAATATATGACTCGTGCAGCAATTTACGCACAGTCATTTAGCTCAACTTTGTCAAACTGAGCCAAACTTGTACAGTGTCACTCCAAGGTTTTTAAATAATGGTGAGGGTAAAAGATGTGTGACAGAGGTGAGGGTAAAAGATGTGTGATAGAAGTGTGAAAGTGAGAGCGAATGTAAATGATACAGGAGAGGGTGAGATCGGCGGAGTTTTTTCTGCCGCTCAACGCGACTTTTTGTTTTTTGTCTGCGTCAGGTGTTTGTTTTCGATGTTGAAAATGTGCTGTCTTAAATGTGTTGTGTGTAGTTTAGTGTAGATCTTAGAAAAAGTATTTTAAGTCTCATAAGACGGAAACGTAGTCACGAATTAGTGTTATACACTTGTTTGTGGCCACATTTAACCGAATTATGGCACTTGAAAACTAACTTACATACACATGATAGTTAGATACACATGTTAGAAGTTAGAATATACTATTAGTTAGATGCAAACACGCATACAACCAGAAAAACAAACATATAAATTGCATACAATTTTTGTAGATCAAAGGGAGATAACTCCGGGTCAGGGGACATAATAGACAACGAAACACTAACTTAACAGTGAAAGATAACTTTACACGCGGAAGCGAGATAGGTAAAGCCTGTCGCACACAGCTTGTGTAATGGTTGTTTAATATTATATGGGGGACATGAAGCAATTCATGTGTTGACCCTAAGAAAGTCAACTTTGTATGGGTAGTGAGTTAATTTACTATCTGAGGGCAGGTCTTATAAGACAACGGTCCGGTTCAGACATACCTCTAAATAATATAATATTGCGATTGAGAAGAGGGCTCACGCCAACCAGACAAGTTTGTGGCGATTGCCAGTAGCCAAGTAAAGTGATACTACATTGTGACAATAGTCAGTAGAAGTCTATTAAGTGACCCAAAGCCAGGTTATCAGCAGTCTTTGACAAAAATTAGATACACTAATTTTTTACAAACCTCTTGCGTCACAACCAATGAGTCAAAGTTGATGACGCAACACAGGAGGGGAGGGTGTGTGTCAAAGACTGAAACACATAGGAAAGAGGTATGAAGCAAGATAGAAGACCACCGGGAAGAGTGGTCAACCTCAAGTAGATTAGAGGTAACATAGTGCCTCGATATAAGGGCAGGGTAGGTGATAGAAAGGGGGACTATTAACTAGTTCTCTCATGAGACACGGAGGCATCGACCAGATAGTTAGTACTCTGGTCACGACAGAATCACGCCTACGTGATAGCCACGGAGAAGAGTGCCACTCAATAGGAGAACGGCTGCTACCAGCGTGCTGAGTGTAACCGCACGCAAAAAGCCGAAGGACGCAACAAGGTCCTTCCGCGTGCTGTGTAGCGACGCGTGTAGAAAAGTGAGACTGGGGACTGACTTCGTAGAGAGCAGATCGTTTAGTGTCGATAGGAGTTTTTTGTAGCCAATTAGATAGAGATTAGCAATAGGGTTTAGGAAACTAGAGATAGGCAATTCTGTGGCTTTGTGTGTGATTTGATAGCGACTGTTTTGTAAATGTAAAGAGCCAACGGCAATAAAATGTACCATTCATTTCCTCTCACACGACTTGCAAGTTTCTTGTGTGGTGTGGGAGAAGTAATCCTATGACGCCTGACACATTGGTTGTTGACAGTGGTCCTGGGCAAGGGTACGGAGGAATGTCATCAACAGAATGGATCCAGGACAGGAAGGACTCACTTCCATTCCAGTAGATGTTTGCAGCAGATGTCAAAGGAGAGATAAAGATACAGACATTAAAAAGTGCGTTATTTTCATCAAGGATAAATGCACAGCGTAAGGGGCCATCGGGGAGGCCACATTTCTGTAGTATCCTATGACCAAATGGGGAAAACATTAAAATCGAAGAACACTCTACACCAGTGGTTCCCAAGCTTTTTAAGCAGAGGGCTATATCTACTATTTTCGGTAGTTAAGCGGGCCACAACGTTATAAAATTATAAAAGTCGTGCAATATCATTCAGTCAACTATCAATATCAATTAACTAACAACATCAGTTAACTTTCGTCACAAAAATTCTAAACCTTTAAAGGCAGCCAGTGTTAGTACGACACTGCTGTCATATTTTTGGTTTAAAATCAATAACATTTAACAATAAATTTTAAATCAGTTTCGAAAATCTCTATTAATGTAATTAATTTACAATTGTAACTATTCTTCATAACCAGTTACTTAAGTTCAGATGCCAGTTTATCAATGTGTGGGCACAAATCTGTCGTGCCCAAAGTCATAAGCGCAGCTAGGTTACTGTCGGCGAGTCTGGAACGTTGCTTGTTATTTTTTTATAACGGTCTTTGCGGAAAATGTCTGCTCGCATCTCTATGTCGAACCAAAAGGACAAATGTATCTCTGGGCAAATGAATGCAAGTGTTCAAATTGTTTGACAGGCAATAGTCGCCAGAATGAAATCATTTGATCAGCTGAAGGTGAAGCAGGCAGCTTCGTACGACACAACAACAGCACTATTGCTCTGTTCGTTAGCCTTGGTGAAAAATGACTGCTGCCTGGTCAGAGAACTTTCTTTTTTAGCTATGAAATCTTTTCTTAACTCCGAACTGATCGGATATTGAGCATTTATATCTGAATGTGCAGTCGTGAAGTGTCATTCCAGATTAAATTTTTTTGTAACAGAAGCACAAAATCCACAGTTAAGCAAACTGGTTTACCACTACGGCTAGGCATACACATAAATTTCTCCGCCCAATCTTCGTTGAACTCACGACAAGCAACGTCTACACATTTTCGCTTTTTACCATTGTTTGATTTTAGATTTTCCACACTCATGTTTATAGGCTTTAACGGTAAATTTGTATTTGCAAAAATATAATTTCAACACACTACTGCCGACTCTGCTAAACAGGTGTAACAGACAACAACATGGCGCCTTGCGCACTCTGATTGGTCGACAAGGATGGGATATGTGAACTTCATCATGTTTCCTTTTGAAATGAACAGGTGCATTCGATAATATCTGAGCATAACAACCACGAGCAGAGTAAATTATCGCTCGCTGAAGGAACGCTCGAAGTGCATTTTTGAAATTATTATAATAAATTATATTAAATAACGAGGTCTCGCGTGCCACATTCTGACAGCTGTCGGGCCACAAGTAGCCCGCGGGCCGTGGTTTGGGAACCTCTGCTCTACACGCTGGTTGGTATTCACAAGGAAGAGCCAGTCACACATCACATGTTACGTGGGAGTGGTTGGTTGGTTGGCTGGCTGGCTGGTTGGCTGGCTGGCTGGCTGGATGGTTGATTGATTGGTTGATTGATTGGTTGGTAGGTTGGTTGGTTGGTTGGTGCTGGTTTGGTGTTCAGGTCGTCTGCGTCACAAAAAGGGCATATGTCTATCGGGATGAGGTTGGTGTGGGGGAATTCCTGCCCACCCAGTATGGAAGTATCATTTCCACGGGGGATTGTGTTACCACGCCCTGTATCCATTCTTCAAGCGTAGAAACCAGCAGGCTCCTTGAAACGTTGATCAGACAGGGAACCTAGTCTGTGGATAGACCGAACCACCAGGATGTGCTCCAAGGTCTTGCCAGTGTAGGTCCTGTGACCTGTGACCTGTGCGACTCACTCGGGAATGAAAGCTTTGAAATCCACTAGTCCATGGCGTTTGCGAACCGGAATATGTGCACGAAAACGTGTGCATTTAGCCGTATTGTGTTGTTTTATTAAATGCGCAGTGTTATTACTTCTCGTGCTGTGATCGGTGAGTGGGGTCAATATGGATGCGTGATTGTAGTCGTTTATGAGCCGACATTGAGTATTGGCTTGCTGGGTATGTCAGCGTGGTTGAGTGAAACGTAACACACCATGTCTGCGGGAGAGATCGTGTGAGCATATGCCTGAACGCGGGGGTGGTTTTTGTTGTTGTTAATGTTTGCTATCATGTAATTGCGCTCAAGTGTCAGGTCTTAGACATAACAGAGATACCGTATGACAGTAGACGGTACTACCTGCTTTCTGTTAGCGCCGAATGTAGCGCTCACCAAACTTGAAACCCACATTGTGTCAACGGCTTCGGGCGGAGGAGTGCAACTGGGGGATGGGAAGGGGGGAGGGGTGGCAATATAAGCTTTATCCTAGTGCGAGGAAATAAAACCTAAAGATTAAATGGCACGGCAGACCAGGCCCTAAGCCTTGGTCGGTAGCTGGTCTGGCATGGAAGCTCCGATAGGCGGACAGGTACAGCATTGCTTTGCTGGTCCGGCAGCTCCTGCAGCTTGCCTTGTTGCCGCTGTATTTGTGTTACCTTTACCCTGGAGTAAACTAGGCAGGTTGAGAAAGGGATCACGCTGTATGGGCAACAACACATGGTCTCAACAATTCAGCCCAGGCTCTGTGCTATGGAGAGGTATAACATTCGCTACCGCCACGATGGGTTGTAATTGTGGTGCCTTGTTAAATGCACAATGTAACAAACTATCGTCTGTCAAGACGGCAACATGCCAGTGAGTTGCACTCAAGTGGAAATCAATTATGTAGTTGTAGTAACGGCAAGGCGCAGAGATAGCAGTGAAAGCAAATGCTCCGCCGTCGTAAATGTTATCCTCTTCGGGACAAAACTCCGTTTCCCTCCTCTTCATCGTTCCACTTTCAAGGCGAGTGTGTCACGGTTGAAGCTCAGCTGGCCCAACTTAACTAGGCATTTGCGTAGGCAACGGGATCTATCTAGCCTTGGGTTGGTTTTCTGAAAATAATGTTGTTAGATCAACGGAATTTCGACACTCTTAGCAACTCCCGTAGGATGTTTACCGTGCACAACTTTTGCACAGGAGACCGTCTGTCTTTCGCCCTAATTCTGGAAGGGTTTCACTATCCAACCACCCTGCCCTAGATATCAGGAAGACTTCTGATAGTATTAGATACCACATTTTTTTGGGGACAACAATTCTCAGTCCTGTGCTGAGGTCAAACCTGGTACCCCCTGAGCATGGGACGGACACCGTACTTTCTCCGCCACACTTCCCTCGGGCCCTTCTCGCTAAGTTTTGAATTAATCATACTTGGAACGTTTGCTTCCACCCCGAAACCCAAGCGGCGCGCCCCCTCCCCAACCATTGAAAACTCGACATCACCACTAATGCGAGGCATTACAGTACGTCTGCCACGGTAGTTGTGTTGATATAGAGATAGACGCGAGGCCAAGATCAGGCTGTGTTATTGACAGAAGCAAAGATGACAAGGCAATCTAGTGCCAAGTTCTACTCCTTCATGTCGCTTAGTGCGGTCACCTTGTTTTACCCGACAGATCCGTAAACACAACATAGTTCAAAATATATACTAAGTGGCTACGTGTGTAGGTTGAAGACGATTGCCACAAGTGCGTGAATGTTGTTCTACCCCTTTAACGAGGCTGCTTCTACTGAAGAAGCTATTTTCCGCTACTTCATGCATCTCTTTTTCCCTTTGATATAATAACGTAGCTTCTTTGAGCTTTACGTAATTTCCTTCTTAAAGTTCACGCCGTGTGGCGTTGGTAATCATGTCTGTCCACAGCCTTCTGTTTCTCGTGCTTCCAGTCATTTCTGAAACCGACGTTCCTCCGTATCCAGCATCTTCTCTTTTTGTCTCCCCCTGCCTATCTTCCTCTCCAGCGTTCTCGTTGTAACGACATATCCCAGCTTTTCTCTTCTCATGACATGTGCAAAGAATGTGAACTGTCTTCTTCTGGTGTGAATTCTTTCAAGACACTTTGTTTATTGTTTCTTTGGGATTACGAATACAATTCGTAATCCCACATACCGCGTTCGAAACACAGCTGCGGGCTATTTGGCAGCAGACTGTCTTGTGTTGGTTTCCCATGCAAAAGTATGAGTGCCGGTCGTTCGGAAAGCAATGACAAACTACAGAACGTAAACGTGCCAAGGAATCACAAACAGTCAAAATATGCTGGGGTTGACTACGATGTCCCGTAAAGAATATGCAACTAACTAACTTTCTATCTGCCCGCGGTTTCTGCGAATTCCTCTCCTTATCACATGACCGAAGAAAGCTGTTTGTCTCTTTCTTATTGTTGTATATAATGTTCTAGTTTCATTAGTCTCTTTCAGGCAATCGTTGTTAGTTACTCTGACAGTCCAAGGAATTCGCAACATTAGTCTCAGGAACTACATCTCTGTTGCTTCTAGGTTCTTCCTATTTTGTGCATTTACCAATAACGCCAGGAAGGGAAAATCTCATCTACATCTTCAAGTGGTAGAGGATGGGAAACGCCACGATGTGGCAATGCAGCTCGGGGACCGAGTATCCACCGGGATAGGAAGACAACTGTATAGTGAAATTAAGAAGGTAAAGGGTTAAAAGGAGGAAAGTCGTGGAAGGGTCAAGCTGAAAACATTCTTCAAAAAGTGTGTTCACTTGAAAACTTAGAACCTGGCGAGGAGTGGGTACACGTGCCAACCGAGCGAGTTGGTACGTTATTTTCAGTTTGCATCCTACAGTATAGAACATGCAGACAAGAAAATCCGGCTGCTGTTGAGGCGGAAGTACAGGCTTTGATTTTCGAGAATTCTTAAGAGGGTTATGCTGTCATTTACACAGATGGGCCGGTCGTTCGATGCTTGAGAAGTTTATGGGCTTTTATGGCTCAGGCTGGAGGGAGAAATGTGAGGGAAGATTCTGGTGCTTTTGCCTTGACCTCTAATAGTCCGACTACGGAAGTCATGGCAATAAGAAAAGCAATAACATGGCTTGAGACACAGACCTTCACTCGGGCATGCTTCCTTGGTGACCAAATGAGAATGCTTAGGAAGATAGAGATGGGGTTAGTCCGAAGACAGAGGTTGGTGCCTCTGGGGCGGTCACGGCTGGCAAGGATTATTTTCATTTTCGTGCCAGGGCATGTGGATGTACAAGGAAATGAGCAGGCTGACAGGCTTGCAGGTAAGGATATTGTGGAGGGCGGACGAGCCATGGACCAGGCTGATATACTGAATGCTCTACGAGAAGTAAGACGTTTGTGAGAACCAAGTGATGACTGAATCTACAACCATGGTCAGACTGCGAGAACACCAAATTAAAACAAGAAAATTACGCAGGAAGCCAAAGAAGATTGATAAACCAACACAGAACTGGTGTCGTTAGCCGCTACACGCTGTGGGATTTACTGAGGAGGGGATCCGAGCACTTATGGACTGAATTGTTCGATGTGCAATGAGGATGATCTGTCGGGACTAACTAACTAACTAACTAACTAACTAACTAACTAACTAACTAACTAACTAACTAACTAACTAACTAACTAACTAACTAACTAAATAACTAACTAACTAACTAACTAAACTAACTAACTAACTAACTAAGTAGACAACTCTGCAGCTGAGCAGAGCAAGGCACTCACTTGTCCTGACAGTCGAAAATGACAATCAAAGGCAGAGGTAAAAGACCCCTATGTGGATTCAGAAAGTAAGAGGGAACCACCACATTATCTTCCCAAGAATGTCATGTATTTCAGACCAAGGGCCGGGATCTGTGGATAGACATGACCGCCTATGCCAGCTGGCGAGACACATGATCATGATATTTCTGGTGGTCCATAATACGCTATCAGTGTTTACACAGATGGGGCTGTACTCAACCCTCCCGCCAATGCTGAGCAGGTAAGATGCAGTAATAAGTACCCCAAAACACCAAGGACTAAGTTCTGTTGAGAGACAAGGACGCCTTCGCCAGTTGGCAGGGGACATGATGATGATGATCAATGCGAGAAGTCTAACTATACGACCTCACTACGCGAGAGATCATGTGAGCATCAGCATAAACCAAGTATTTGTGAAAATTCAGGCGAATAGACTGGCTGAGACTGCACCACTCGGTGAGGTATTGGTGCATGATAAGACAGCAGTGGTAGGACAGACTAGCTGGGTCTGCACCGCTCGATGGGGTATTGGTGCATGATAGGAGTAAGACAGAAGTGGTCGTACAGACTGGCTGGGACTGCACCGCTCTGTGGAGTATTGGTGCATGCTAAGACAGAAGTGGTAGGACAGACTAGCTGGGTCTGCACCGCTCGATGGGGTATTGGTGCATGATAAGAGTAAGACAGAAGTGGTCGGACAGACTGGCTGGGACTTCACCGCTCGATGGGGTATTGGTGCATGATAAGACAGCAGTGGTAGGACAGACTAGCTGGGTCTGCACCGCTCGATGGGGTATTGGTGCATGATAAGAGTAAGACAGAAGTGGTCGGACAGACTGGCTGGGACTGCACCGCTCGGGGGGTATTGGTGCATGATAAGAGTAAGACAGAAGTGGTCGGACAGACTGGCTGGGACTGCACCGCTCGGTGGGGTATTGGTGCATGATAAGACAGAAGTGGTCGGACAGATTGGCTGCGTCTGCACCGCTCGGTGGGGTATTGGTGCATGTTAAGAAAGACGTAGTCGGGGCCCTTTGGAATCGTGTGTATAGTGCGGAAGTACAGATACACCATCATTGCCTGGAGAGAATGGTGCTGCAGGGAGTGACTAGAAGATGTGGCCGACACTCAGGACTCCGAGGAAAGGCCAGACAGACACATATCAGACGGTTACTGGTACCATTAATATAGGGACTCTTAGCAGGCTGATGAAGATTAGGACGGAGTACGTTTGGGAATGCCCCAAGTGCCGTGATGTCGGTTCTTGACTAAACTCAACTCTGGTATAAATGTCCAGTCCTACTTGAAATTCGAACCAGGTGATTTCTCAAGCATGGGGCGTTCGTCTTAACCTCTCAACCACATCTGCCCCGGATGCACGAGCGTGCGAGCGCTTGTGTATTGCGCGCGCATGCGTGCGTGTGTGTGTGCGATCGTGCGTGCGTGCGCGCACGCCTGTGTTTGTGTGTGTGTGTGTGTGTGTGTGTGTGTGTGTGTGTGTGTGTGTGTGTGTGTGTTGTTGTTGTTTTTTCATGTATCCTATCAGTTTTGTTTTTCTTATTATTATGTACCTTACCAGCTGTCCTGGGATTTTCTTCTGTGTTGATTTTACCTTAAAATGTCAGACTTCATCATTCGGTTCACCACTGTAATTCTTACAAAGATCCTTGTGGGTCGTGGATGGAACTACCGAGTTAGTGCTCTGTGCGACGCTTTCGTCGGACCGCTTTGCGGGGAAAGATAGAGACATATGGGAAAGAACCCGGTGCAATGAAGTCGAAGGTCTGGCCTTTAAATCCCCCTTTACTTTGAACTCTTTTTATTATCCGTGTTTATTTCGTCGGCTCTGTGACGAAACGGATAAAGATCGGCAGATCTCTGCATAATATCCCTTTGAAGGGAGTGCGATGCGTTGGTCTCCCTTGAATTAATATCAATTAATAGGGGATTCCCTATTATAGGGATAGTGCGGGGCGGAGCTATTCTAGTTATTTATAGAAAATCTAGAATGTTCCCTCAAGTGCGTACGTGGTAGAGATCTCTAAGTTCACGAGTGCTTCATGCAGCACGGGTTGGTGGAACTTATCGTGACTCTGGTTTTCTTCATGAATCATGAAAGTCACGCGGCCCGTGTAGGCGAGTGGAAGGCGCACTGACTTTGTCGTGAGCAGTCGCCCACCAAACCTCAGCGTAGACAGATCGCAGCCAACAGGCTGATGTAAGTTTGATGTCAATATTCGTGGCCAGTGCGGACATCTACAGTCAAGGTTGTGATTCTTCAATCACAGGTTAGTTGAATACTTATTCTATTATTTAATTGTTGTGGTGATGCTGTGCTGATTCCCGGAATGAATTAATTGCCATCGCAAAATTGAGTTGTCGCGTAGCGTTATCCGTTACAGTTGGCGGTTTGCATGTTTAAGTAGGCTTTATCGATCAGCAATGTAATGTGTTACCTGACGGAACAAGCCGTATTCCACAGCGAGTGGTGTCTAAATAAAATAGTCCGAACGATGTGCTTTACAGTGTGTAGCAGTTACGGGTTTGGTTTATTCATTACGCAGGCAAGGCGACAGTTTGTCCGTCATTACATCAACATGCTAGACGCTGTAAATGATAAGGTAGAGCTTATTATTAGAAATGTGTAATGTGCTTCGTGACATTAGAATGGTAACGTAATTGTTCTATCAGTGATGGTGATGTTTCGAGGAATCAAGGTGAAATCAGCAGTGGTGTATTTGCTGTGTGCAGATAGCAGTGTTATTCCGCGTAAGCCGAATGGCGTTGCATCGGTAGGATAACAATTGATAAGAAGTATTCATGATACTATTGTTACTGCTTGTTGTCATGTCCGTCCGCAAGGATGACCGTGCGTGTTCCATCGTACGTTTGTCTAGGCAGCGGGAGGTAGGCCGGTACCCCCAACCCGATCGGTAATAGGTCCGACCCAATGCAATCGTGCATATCCGATGAATGAACATACCCGATCGAGGGTGATGCGGCACTCCGTAATTCGAGGCCGAGGTGTCTAGATAGATCGAGGTTTGAACCTAACCGTTTCTGTCTCTAATATTCTACTCTTCTGGAACCCTGACTCGGTTCATGGAGAACTTGGAGTACTGCCGTGAAGTAGTAGTATATGAGGGGCATAACCCCCCCCCCCCCCCAAAAAAAAAGGTGGAGCCAGAGTTTGGTAGTGGAGTCTGGAGGTTTGCTACATTGGATGACGTGACTTAAGTCGTCACGGGACAAGGTACACGAGACCCACAGTAGCTGTGGGAAAGGGTAATGGTGGATGGCCACCACAGCTGTGCTCGACCGGCACAGGTATGACTGACCTGAAAGATAGTCAGTGAATACAAGGGCAACTCAGGATCTGGGGCAGGGCTCCCAGACCTGACACTATGGCTGTGATATGATTTTGTTATTTAAGTGTAACAAGTCCTGAGTTCTCCTTAGTTAATGCTATAGTAATGAATTATCAGGAGTATAATTCATTATGGACATATAGTTATTAATGTGTGTAAGTCATCAGTCCATGGGTTAAGGGATTGATGAATTGATGAGTCTGTCAGGAAGGAGATGTCCGGCTGGACACCTTCTCGATACAGTAATCCCTACACTGAAAGGAAAGTAAGTGTATATGTTGATTGATGATGGAAGATGAAACCGGATTGGACTGGCACCAGGCGAAGGATGCTTGACAGAGTCATACAGTCGACTCTGGTGCTAGGGGTTATATGTAGCCCAGAAGTGTTACTTGACTGAACAGGTGTGCTATTGCTTTTTCTACCATCATTATGCCTATATATTATAGTGACTAAGTAGATCTAGCCGGTCTCTCTGGCTGTGGGGTTACAACACTTTCTCTCTGTAATCCCGTTTATCACGCAGAGTCTCGCAGCGGAGCGAGAACTGAGGTGGTTCGACCCCGCTCGTGACTTGCGGATACTGAGCCGGCCGCTCAGAAAGCAATGGCAAACTACTGAGCGTAATCTTGCCAAGAGATCAACAGACAGCTGAAAGATGCTGCTGTTGACAGCTAAGTCCTGTAAAAGGATACGCAAAACATTTATTTTAAGTAGATCTATGATGTGATGATTTCATACTCATGTTGGTAGACATGAGGAATGTCTGAGAGGCAGGTGACAGGGTGGAGATGCTGGTAGTCTTTGTTGTAGTTGAGTACTCACACCAACCTCTCCGTGTTTCAGGATCTGTTATTACTATACAGAAGAAGATTCAAGAGCTGCACCATGAGCTCTATGGGCCCACTCATTCCAGTGCCTATCCAGAAGTTGATTGAGGCCATACTGGGAGTGGTTGTCTGATTCTGCAAGATCAATGTTGGAAGGAGCTGAGTGCTGAATAAGTCGGTAGGTCTAGGTTAGGACCTCCGTCAAGAGTCCGACGAGTGTCATCCGATCCTGAGAGGATCCAACACTGAAACGTCTGGTGATTCAAGCCAGTGAAGCACTGGTGACATTCAGTCTCTGTGTAAACCTTGGTAATTGCAAGGTAGTGACCTTTCAAGTTGAGCGAAGTGATCATTGTTACCGGTCACCATGACCTGTGTTATATGCTTCTGGCCCGGCTGGGTTATGGGACACCATGTATCAGTTGATGCTTAAATAGTGTTTTTACATTGGTTACCTTTATGAAGCCAACATGTGGTCCAGTGAACTAGGACATTGATTACAACATTGGTGGAAACACCTGAGTGACATGTTTGTTAAGGTAGGGAGCTACCTCATGCCAACGTGATGAACTGTTGACAATGTTTGTTAAGGTAGGGAGCTACCTCATGCCAACGTGATGAACTGTTGACAATGGTTGTGAAGGTAGGGAGCTACCTCATGCGATCGTGATGAACTATTGACAGTGTATGCTAGGTTGTGATTACTACCCATTGATCAGGGTAGTTACATGATACTGTGTGAAGATCTATTGTCCAAGGACATGGAACTAAGGTGAAGTGTTTAGTCACCTGATAGACTTTACCAGTGACATTGTGTGTTCGTGTGGAGCAACCGCTTATTGTGTAGGTGACATATCAGTGTGTGGGTCACTGATGAGATAGAAGAGTGACCTGGCTCTTGTGTATTTTGAGACGGTGCTACATGTACTTGTTCTGCAAGTGGGAGACCGCTAATGTTCTAGGGTCGGCCCAGACTTCATCAGGAGTGTGACGAGTGAAATAGTACGACAGCAAGGAAGGATCCTTGTTCATCAGTGCAGTGTCAGTCAGGCAGTGGGACTGCGCGTGACAGCCCTTGCTAGGTTCTCTGGGTGAAGAGGGAACTTTAGAGAGGCAGCAGACCTTGGAGTTCCAGTCCACTGGAGGAGCCTGGGTGAGTCGCTACCACGACTGGACAACCGCACGAGCTATCGTCCGCCTCCATGATGAATACTCATCTGCGTCTTTGATCTTGTCCATAGTTCTTCTAGTCTGGCTTTCAGCCATCCTTCTCTGTGTTGTGGTTGACGTAGTTCAGAATTAAATTTTTTTTGTTCTCTTAGCTATGACTTTGTGCAGTGATATGACTGGTGTCTGGTCCGAGCCCCCTTGGGGTTTGGAACCCTAGGTGAGGGAGGGGAGGTTAAGCTGTCCCGGCTTGTGTGGGGGCCTGGTAGATGTAGAGTGCTATTGAGGTGGTTGGAGCAAAGGCAGGGGATAGTATCTATCGTGGCAAACCAGGCCAAGCCCCGGCGGTCTTGTCACAAGATAGAGTGGGGGCCCGTCCGGGATTTGAACCCGGGACCTCTCGCAGGAATAGGTTATGGTGTCATCTGTCCTATACCTATTATCTACTTGACGAGTAGGGCTACTGAAACCTTTCTCTTCGACGTGGACAGACAGTTAGTTAAGTTAGTATAGATACATAGTTACAGTGTTGGTTGGAGTGCAGTTAGCATTGTGATTGGGTATTGCATATCTATACTCATACTAAGTTACACTAAGCATGGCTACTCGTACTTTAGATTTAGCTAAGGTGCGGGCATCTGCAACTGAGATGGGATTGGAAGGTGAGGAGTTTAAAGCCTATGTACTGGAAGTAGAGAGAGACTTCAGAGCAGAAGAGAGGGAGAGAAGAAAGTCAGAAATTGAGCTGGAAGCTCGAAAGGTAGCAGTTGAAGAGCAAAAGTTGGTGGCAGACCAACAAGCACAAAAACTGGCAGCTGACCTAGAGTCTAAGAAATTAGATGCTAGGAAGTTGGATATGGAACATGAGTTCCGTATGAAGCAACTTGAGGTAGAGGCTAAATCGGTTGGTGAGTCTGAGGGAGCAGTAGGTGGAGTAGCTTTACCTAGCTCATCAGTAGCCAGCAGACCAGCTTACCATGCTATGAAATGGCCGTTTCCACCATTTGAACCGGACCAAGAGAAGATAGATCAATTCTTAGAGAAGTTCGAGGCAATGTGTAAAGCTATGGGTTTAGAGCCTGAGCGTTGGAATCTTAAGCTTTCACAAGGACTCCGTGGCACCGCGTACGAAGTGTATGCGCGTCTTCCCCCAGGTATGGAAAATGATTATCCAACCCTGAAATCGGCTCTTTTGAAAAGATTCGAAATGACAGCCCATGCTTACAGGCGGAGGTTCAGAACTTCCAAGAGAGAACCAGGTGAGATGTTCTCGGCCTATAGTGTAAGGTTGAACTCATACCTGTTGAAGTGGATGGCATTGGCCAATTTCAAAGAGGATTATGAGAGTCTGAGAGAGTTGATGGTGGTGGATCAAATGAAAATGCAGATGTCCAAGCCTTTAAGGAATTTCTTAGGGGAAAATGGGGCGGAAAGGCTAGACATAGTAAATAAGTTAGCTGAAAGGTATGTGGAAGTCTATGGTGAGACTGGGGATTCCAGTCAGACTGATTCACAGAAAAGGCAGACGGGGCTTGATCAGAAGCCCAAGACCAAAGGTCCCAAAGAATCATCCAATGTAGCAGATCCTGTGGTAAAAGACTCTGGTAAGAAACCCGATAAGCAAAGCCCTCCCGCCTCCCCAAAACGGAAGTGGAGTAAGAGGTGGTGTAAGCACTGTAAGTCTCCTTCCCATAATACTGTAGATTGTCTGAGGAAGCCAAAGGACTTGCACTTTGCGTGTCTCGCCTCTACTAGAGGTAGACCTAGCGAGACCACACCTAAGGGTCGGGAGAAACCAAAGTCTGAGAAATCACCTGGGATCGAAACGATAGAGGTGAATGGGAAGCAGGTGGAATGTCTATACGATACAGGATTGCAGTTTGAAGCTGTAATCTCATCCCACCTTGTGAGCCCAGGGCAGCTCACCGGCGAGACAAGAGAATTTCAGCTGGCCATGAGGAGCTCCGTAGCTATGGACTTGCCGATTGCTCGGATTGACATTCGGTGCAGGTACGTTACGGGTAGCATCCAGGCGGCTGTGCTGCCTGATCCTATTTACCCTTTGATCCTCGGTCGTCCGCATGTATTCCTGGGGGACCCCAGGGAACATTGTCTAGTGAGCGCTAGGCAGGCCAGGGCTAAGGATGGAAAAAGGCAGTGTGGTAAGGAAATAGACCATTCTCTTGCGAGGTTAGTGAGCAGTGCTCAAAGTAGGGACCCGACTTTGCGTCCTTACTTACTGGAGGTGTCCCAAAGTTCTGTCCCGCCAACTCCGGGTCAGTTCTATGTAGAAAACCGGTTGCTTTATCGTAGAGCCGGGCAAGGGGATAGCCAGTACGGTCAGATGGTAGTCCCTACTGACTACAGATCCCGCTTGATACATAGAGTGCATACCTTATCCTTAACCGGACATAAGGATGTGGGGACAACAGTCCAGTGTCTTTCCAGCCACTACCACTGGCCTGGAATGACAGGCGACGTGCGGAGATATATCCGGTCGTGCCCAACGTGTTGTCTGGCAGCACCAAAGCACAAGACCAAAAACGGTTTATCTCTGCAGATTGGAGATAGGGTTCTCGCGCTTCTCCCAATCGAGGGGGCGGAATTCGAACTCGGATGGCAGGGCCCTTTTCCTGTGGAGCGGATAATGTCCCGATCCACGTATGAGGTGAAGGTCCGCGGGGAATTGCGTAAGTTCCATTGTACTCTCCTTCAGAATTTGGAGAGGTCCGAGGTAGTTTCTCCACAAGATAGTGCGACTACCATCGCGCTAGATTCGGTTCTGGGTCCAGACGAGGGCGAGGAAGACTCAGTCCTACGCAGTACATCCTGTGGGGAGGGTCTGCGGTCTCCTGAGCGTTCAACCGTAGATAGGGCGAACGGGCTCCGTCGGGAAGAGGCCCATGGTGTTAAGCACACTGGGAATCGAGGTCGGACAGGCGAAGTCACATCTGGCACGACGGGATCGTCGGGTGACTCGATACGCCGACAGGCTCACTGTCCTTACTCGCGGGAGAGAAGGCAGGAGCAAGGGTACTCCAGACGAACCTGGAGTAAGCGACCATTCATTTCGGTCGACATCCGCGAACAGTCCACGAAGGTGATGCCTAGTCGGGATAGGAAATATCCTATTGTCGGAAGGGACGAACGAACCTTCAGTAAAGTAACCGATGGCCTGCAACAGGTGGATGCGGAACAGTCCAGTGTAGACAGATCCTGTAAGCCCATCACCAGGCCGTTACGTTTCGGGCCTAATCGCTGGAGATAACGTATGTTTGAGGCGGTGGTTGGTGATCCAGCATCCATACCATTCTGGTGGATCTCCGCAGGGAAAGTGAATGTTATGGAACGTCTTTTCCTGGGAATCCAATCTTGATAGAATAGAGGTTCAGAGTTCAGACCGATCGTTGTCTAGTGAGTTCGACCGGGTCGACCATCTTAAGTGGGGGCCTATGTGACGAAACGGATAAAGATCGGCAGATCTCTGCATAATATCCCTTTGAAGGGAGTGCGATGCGTTGGTCTCCCTTGAATTAATATCAATTAATAGGGGATTCCCCATCAAAAAATAGTGCGGGGCGGAGCTATTCTAGTTATTTATAGAAAATCTAGAATGTTCCCTCAAGTGCGTACGTGGTAGAGATCTCTAAGTTCACGAGTGCTTCATGCAGCACGGGGTGGTGGAACTTATCGTGACTCTGGTTTTCTTCATGAATCATGAAAGTCACGCGGCCCGTGTAGGCGAGTGGAAGGCGCACTGACTTTGTCGTGAGCAGTCGCCCACCAAACCTCAGCGTAGACAGATCGCAGCCAACAGGCTGATGTAAGTTTGATGTCAATATTCGTGGCCAGTGCGGACATCTACAGTCAAGGTTGTGATTCTTCAATCACAGGTTAGTTGAATACTTATTCTATTATTTAATTGTTGTGGTGATGCCGTGCTGATTCCCGGAATGAATTAATTGCCATCGCAAAATTGAGTTGTCGCGTAGCGTTATCCGTTACAGTTGGCGGTTTGCATGTTTAAGTAGGCTTTATCGATCAGCAATGTAATGTGTTACCTGACGGAACAAGCCGTATTCCACAGCGAGTGGTGTGTAAATAAAATAGGCCGAACGATGTGCTTTACAGTGTGTAGCAGTTACGGGTTTGGTTTATTCATTACGCAGGCAAGGCGACAGTTTGTCCGTCATTACATCAACATGCTAGACGCTGTAAATGATAAGGTAGAGCTTATTATTAGAAATGTGTAATGTGCTTCGTGACATTAGAATGGTAACGTAATTGTTCTATCAGTGATGGTGATGTTTCGAGGAATCAAGGTGAAATCAGCAGTGGTGTATTTGCTGTGTGCAGATAGCAGTGTTATTCCGCGTAAGCCGAATGGCGTTGCATCGGTAGGATAACAATTGATAAGAAGTATTCATGATACTATTGTTACTGCTTGTTGTCATGTCCGTCCGCAAGGATGACCGTGCGTGTTCCATCGTACGTTTGTCTAGGCAGCGGGAGGTAGGCCGGTACCCCCAACCCGATCGGTAATAGGTCCGACCCAATGCAATCGTGCATATCCGATGAATGAACATACCCGATCGAGGGTGATGCGGCACTCCGTAATTCGAGGCCGAGGTGTCTAGATAGATCGAGGTTTGAACCTAACCGTTTCTGTCTCTAATATTCTACTCTTCTGGAACCCTGACTCGGTTCATGGAGTACTTGGAGTACTGCCGTGAAGTAGTAGTATATGAGGGGCATAACCCCCCCCCCCCCCCCCCCAAAAAAAAAAAAAAGTGGAGCCAGAGTTTGGTAGTGGAGTCTGGAGGTTTGCTACATTGGATGACGTGACTTAAGTCGTCACGGGACAAGGTACACGAGACCCACAGTAGCTGTGGGAAAGGGTAATGGTGGATGGCCACCACAGCTGTGCTCGACCGGCACAGGTATGACTGACCTGAAAGATAGTCAGTGAATACAAGGGCAACTCAGGATCTGGGGCAGGGCTCCCAGACCTGACACTATGGCTGTGATATGATTTTGTTATTTAAGTGTAACAAGTCCTGAGTTCTCCTTAGTTAATGCTATAGTAATGAATTATCAGGAGTATAATTCATTATGGACATATAGTTATTAATGTGTGTAAGTCATCAGTCCATGGGTTAAGGGATTGATGAATTGATGAGTCTGTCAGGAAGGAGATGTCCGGCTGGACACCTTCTCGATACAGTAATCCCTACACTGAAAGGAAAGTAAGTGTATATGTTGATTGATGATGGAAGATGAAACCGGATTGGACTGGCACCAGGCGAAGGATGCTTGACAGAGTCATACAGTCGACTCTGGTGCTAGGGGTTATATGTAGCCCAGAAGTGTTACTTGACTGAACAGGTGTGCTATTGCTTTTTCTACCATCATTATGCCTATATATTATAGTGACTAAGTAGATCTATGATGTGATGATTTCATACTCATGTTGGTAGACATGAGGAATGTCTGAGAGGCAGGTGACAGGGTGGAGATGCTGGTAGTCTTTGTTGTAGTTGAGTACTCACACCAACCTCTCCGTGTTTCAGGATCTGTTATTACTATACAGAAGAAGATTCAAGAGCTGCACCATGAGCTCTATGGGCCCACTCATTCCAGTGCCTATCCAGAAGTTGATTGAGGCCATACTGGGAGTGGTTGTCTGATTCTGCAAGATCAATGTTGGAAGGAGCTGAGTGCTGAATAAGTCGGTAGGTCTAGGTTAGGACCTCCGTCAAGAGTCCGACGAGTGTCATCCGATCCTGAGAGGATCCAACACTGAAACGTCTGGTGATTCAAGCCAGTGAAGCACTGGTGACATTCAGTCTCTGTGTAAACCTTGGTAATTGCAAGGTAGTGACCTTTCAAGTTGAGCGAAGTGATCATTGTTACCGGTCACCATGACCTGTGTTATATGCTTCTGGCCCGGCTGGGTTATGGGACACCATGTATCAGTTGATGCTTAAATAGTGTTTTTACATTGGTTACCTTTATGAAGCCAACATGTGGTCCAGTGAACTAGGACATTGATTACAACATTGGTGGAAACACCTGAGTGACATGTTTGTTAAGGTAGGGAGCTACCTCATGCCAACGTGATGAACTGTTGACAATGTTTGTTAAGGTAGGGAGCTACCTCATGCCAACGTGATGAACTGTTGACAATGGTTGTGAAGGTAGGGAGCTACCTCATGCGATCGTGATGAACTATTGACAGTGTATGCTAGGTTGTGATTACTACCCATTGATCAGGGTAGTTACATGATACTGTGTGAAGATCTATTGTCCAAGGACATGGAACTAAGGTGAAGTGTTTAGTCACCTGATAGACTTTACCAGTGACATTGTGTGTTCGTGTGGAGCAACCGCTTATTGTGTAGGTGACATATCAGTGTGTGGGTCACTGATGAGATAGAAGAGTGACCTGGCTCTTGTGTATTTTGAGACGGTGCTACATGTACTTGTTCTGCAAGTGGGAGACCGCTAATGTTCTAGGGTCGGCCCAGACTTCATCAGGAGTGTGACGAGTGAAATAGTACGACAGCAAGGAAGGATCCTTGTTCATCAGTGCAGTGTCAGTCAGGCAGTGGGACTGCGCGTGACAGCCCTTGCTAGGTTCTCTGGGTGAAGAGGGAACTTTGGAGAGGCAGCAGACCTTGGAGTTCCAGTCCACTGGAGGAGCCTGGGTGAGTCGCTACCACGACTGGACAACCGCACGAGCTATCGTCCGCCTCCATGATGAATACTCATCTGCGTCTTTGATCTCGTCCATAGTTCTTCTAGTCTGGCTTTCAGCCATCCTTCTCTGTGTTGTGGTTGACGTAGTTCAGAATTAAATTTTTTTTGTTCTCTTAGCTATGACTTTGTGCAGTGATATGACTGGTGCCTGGTCCGAGCCCCCTTGGGGTTTGGAACCCTAGGTGAGGGAGGGGAGGTTAAGCTGTCCCGGCTTGTGTGGGGCCTGGTAGATGTAGAGTGCTATTGAGGTGGTTGGAGCAAAGGCAGGGGATAGTATCTATCGTGGCAAACCAGGCCAAGCCCCGGCGGTCTTGTCACAGGCTCCCTGGCGAAGTGGTTACAGACGCAATTCGTAATCCCGTATACCGCGTTAGAAACACAGCTGCGGGCGATTTGGCAGCAGAACGCCTAGATTTGATTTTCATACAATGGTATGCGTACCGGTCGTTCATAAAGCAACTAGCTGACCCGGCCCGGCTTCGCCCAGTCCCTGGTGGGGAGCATCTCATCTAATTCACATAAGTAGTCATATAAGTTCCAGTTCCCGACTGTCTGTCTGTCTGTCTGTCTGTCTGTCTGTCTGTTCCGGCCCGGCTTCGCCCAGCCCCTGGTGGGGAGCATCTCATTTAATTCATATAAGTAGTCATATAAGCTCCCGTTCCCGTTCCCGACTATCTACTGTCTGTCTGTCTGTCTATTATTAGAAAGAGCACTTGAAAGATCTTTACATCTTCCCCCAACAATTAACTTTGGTAAATGGAGCGTCTTATTTAATTCATTTTCGGCCACTGCTCCCGTTCCCGTTCCCCAAAAAGACGACCCGGCCCGGCTTCGCCCAGCTCCTGGTAGGGAGCATATCATTTAATTCTTCTTCTTCTTCTTTCGTTCGCTTGAAATATGTCTATATCTGCAATGTCGTCTCTTGCATGAATTGAACTGTTTTTTTCAGTTCACACAGTGGTCCATAGAGTTTATCTTCCACTGTCGTCTCTCTAGGCCAGAAGGTTTGCCTAGATATGTTATATTTTGGGCAGTCTTGGAGTATGTGCTCTGCTGTCTGCGACGCCAATCCACATGTGCACATGGCTGTTTCACCAATCTTGAATTTTGTATACATGTGGTTGCGTAATCTATTGTGTCCTGTTCTGAGGCGCAGAATAATGACTTGTTCTGGTCTGTCCATAATGTCGTAGTCATCTTGAGCAGGTTTTGGTGGCTTTCTGACTGATTTGATCATTCTTTTCTTTTGGTGGTATGTAACGGGCACATCAGGCTGTTCCTCTTTGGCTCCTTCCTTAGCCAATTGATCAGCTCTGTCGTTTCCGGGTACTCCACAGTGGGATGGTATCCACTGTATGGTGACTTTATGCTGTCTGCTAAGTTCAGAAAGTAGTGTCCTTAGTACTGGCAATTTCCCAGAGAGGAGCGCCTCGAGTACTGATTTTGCATCTGTCAGTAGCACCACAGGTTGTGTACCATTGCTGTTATTTAGTAATTTCTCTGTTGCTATCTTGATTGCCTCAATTTCGGCATCATAGTTATGGCAGTACTTTCCTGTCGGTACTCTGGCTGTGTCCCTAGTATTATTTGGGTATTCTATGTACACTCCCGCTCCTCCATTTCGAACAGCATTTTGTGCTGACCCATCTGTGTAGACTCGGATCCAGAGGTCCTGTGGGTATTCTTCATCAAGGAAGCTGAGAGTGGCTGTTCTGCGCTGCACACTGTTCTGTTCTTCCTTGTCAAATATTCCTCTCACTTTTGTCTGGATTTGTAACGATAGTCTATGCTCATCTTTCCATGGAGTTCGCTCAGGAATAGTTGTTAGGGGGATACCAACTGTGGGCAGATCAGTGGTTTCTCTGCAGAGTCGTTTGGCCTGGTGGATAAAACTACTTCTTTTCAACCGCCCCATAGCTAGGTTTTCAAATCTGTTCTTCATAGGGTGGCCTGGCAAGCTGAGGAACTTTTCTGCTTGTATTAGCGTTTTCGTATCTCTGCGCTCACTCAGTGCCTGTGTCCTCCCCATCTTCTCCATTTCCACTATAGGGGTTGATCTCATCCCTCCTGTGGTGACTCTAAGTGCTTGATTTTGCACCTTGTCCAGCTCTTGTAGTGTGTTATTTGATGCTGAACACCACGCAGTTGACCCATATTCCAGGTGTGGTCGTATGCTCTGTTGGTAAACTTTGCTAAGTATTTTCGTACTGGCTCCCCATATGGTTCCACTTAGCTTTCTCAGGATGGCTATTTTCCTTCTGGCTTTTGCTACTGCTTTGTTGATGTGCTTTCTCCATGTCAGCTTGCCATCAAATGTTACTCCAAGGTATGTTGGTTCTTTATCTTCTCTTAGGGGTGTTCCATTTATCTGGATGATCCCTGCCTTTTGTTTTGGAGAGAGGGTAAATAGGGTGGTGCTGCACTTGTCAGTGTTTATGCTGACACACCATCTATTTGCCCATGCAGCAAATGTATCTACAGCTCTTTGTAGCAATCTGGTGGCCACTGATGCATATTCATTTGTGCTCCATAGAACCAGGTCATCGGCGTACATTGCCGCTTTAATTCCATGCGGTAGGTGAGCAACAAGATCATTGATGAAGATTAGAAAAAGTGTGGGGGACAAGACTCCGCCCTGGGGGACACCGTGACGCAGTAGTACTTTCTTGCTCTTTAGTCCGTTTATCTGTACTCGGGCTCTTCTGTTGTGCAAGTATGCTTTCACCCATTTGTACATTCTTCCATTGACTTTGCAGTTTCTCAGTTTCTTCATCAGACCTTCTTTCCAGACTTTGTCAAAGGCTTTCTTCAGATCTATCCATGCCGCAAGCACCAGCTTCTTCTCTTGGAATGCATCCTCAATTTCTTGAGAGAGGTAGGTTGTCTGATCTTCCGTAGAGTAGCACTGCCTAAAGCCAGCCTGCTGTGGCACAAGGATGTTTTTACTTTCAATGTACCACTGCAGTCTGTGATTGATGATGCGCTCCAGTGTTTTGCAGAGACAGCTGGTGAGGCTAATTGGTCTGTAGCTAGAGGCAATGGAACCATCTTTCCCTGATTTTAGGAGGGGTATCATGATTGCTTCTCTCCAGGCTTGTGGAACACTGCCTAAGGTCCAGCTGTTATTGAAGATCTGCAACAGCTTTGTTTTGGCCTCTGTTCCTAGGTTCCTGATCATTTCATTGGAGATACCATCAGCTCCTGGTGACTTTCTCATTTTCAGTTTTGATATGGCTAGCTCCAGTTCGCTGATTGTGATGGGTGCCTCCAGAACCTCATGTACTATTTCCTTCTGTCCTGTATGTTGTCGTTTCTCTCGAATCTCTTGTTGTTTCTCTGGACTAATTTTGATATTGCTATCTTGTGCGAACGAGTCCGCAAAATGGTCAGCTGCTTGCTTTCTTGTTAAGATTTTTCCATCTTTATGTAGTGCAATTTTTGAGTTTCTCCCTGTGCCCTCGTCATTAAGCTGTTTTATTAGCTTCCACAATTTCCTTGTGTCTCTTTCAAAGTTCAGAGACTCCGTTTTCTCCTGCCAGCTTTTCCGTCTAGCCTGCAGCTTGGCCCTTTGAAATTTGGCTTTTGCATGCTGGAATTTATTGTGGTGCTCTTGGCTGGGTGTGGCCTCTGCTTGCTTTCTACACACTTCCACATCATTATGCAACTGTTCCAGTTCACTACTCCAGTAGGGTTTATATTGTTTACGGGCTCCTCTTGGTACTGTTTCTCGCGCTGCCTGTAGTATGCATTTCCCAAACTCTTCAACTGCTTTATTTATGTCTTTCTCAGTGTTCAGGTTTCTAACCAGTATGCCGGTGCGATGCTTGTACATTGCCCAGTCTGCTTTCTTGTAGTTCCACCTCGAGAGGGTGCTGCTTTCACTTACAAGCTCATTTTCTACGGTTAGAAAGACTGGCCGATGGTCACTGCCATCAAGTTGTTTCCCAACAATTCGTGTAATGTTCCACTCCAGGTCTGGTGAATGAAAAGCCAGGTCAGGTGTAGTTGTAGAGTGCCATGGTCTCGAGTAAAAAGTATGTGGGTCGGACGGCTTGTTAATCAACATGAATCTATTCTCATCCTGCCAGTCTTCCAGTCTCTCTCCTCTCTGGTCCATGTGATCATAGCCCCAGCTCTGCGAGTGGCTGTTGAAATCGCCACACACAATCATTTTTTCTTTTAGTGGTAGAGTGTCCAGTGCCTGTGGGTGGTCACTTGGACAGTAGTAATTGATCAGATGTAGATCTGTATTACCTGTCTTAAGTTTAAGTGTCTGATACTCAGCCCCTTCCATGTAGACTTTGATTTGGGAAGCCATGATGTTATTTCTTACAAGGGTCAGTATCCCACCTTTTCGCCTGTCCTTTCGGTCAGATCGGTAACACTGGTAGCCTCTGATTTTGAAGGCTATATTTTCATTGAGGTGAGTTTCTTGCAAGCAACATATGCTGACTTTTTCTTGGTCCAAGATTTTTTCTAATTCTATTTTGTTGTTGCTGACTCCCTCCGCATTCCATTGCATTATTTTAAGTCTTCGTTTAGTATGGCCAGTCGTCCTATTCTCATGTCCCCTGGCTCCACAGGACATCCGAGAAGGACCTCCAGTAGTTGGGGTTGGACCCTTTCGAGACATAGGGCCCGGCACTGCACCTGCCTGGGGGTCCAAAGCAGGGCGAGCACCATAACGATTAGCAGTAGTCGACATATTCCATTTTGCGTGATTGCGTGGCATCCTGATTTCTGTGGAGCGCCTCTTGGCTGGTTGCCTCCGTCTTCAGCACCTTTCTTTGCTAGAGCAGACTGTGGTCTCACTCGAGTGTAGATGTGTACGCGCGCACACGCCTGTCTGCGCATGCATGTACGTGCATACACATCTAGAGCATACTGGTTATTTTCCGGCGCCAGAGACTCGCCGTCGCCCCTTCTCCTGTTAGTTTAAACGGGCCCGCCACGTGAAGGCCAGGAGTTGGACTTTTGCTGCATAGGTTATGTATTCACGAGCCATTGAGGTATTTGAGCAATGTTGGGCGCTCACCCCAACACCGCGCCTCGGCTACATACAGCAACATTTGGAACCCTCATTTAATTCATATTCGGCGGAGGGAGGAGGAGGAGGGAGCAGGAGGGAGGAGGAGGAAACAGGAGGAGGAGGGAGGAGTAGGAGGGAGGAGGAGGGATTAGGAGGAGGAGGGAGGAGGGAGAGGGAGGAGGAGGGAGGAGGAGGGAGGAGGAGGGAGGAGGAGGAGGGAGGAAGAGGGAGGAGAAGGAGGGATGAGGAGGAGGAGAGAGGAGGAGGGAGGAGGAGGAAGGAGGAGGGAGGAGGAGAAAGAGCTAGGAGGAGGGAGGAGGAGGGGGAGGAGGAGGGAGGAGGAGGGAGGAGGAAGAGGGAGAAGGAGGGAGAAGGAGGAGGAGGAAGAGGGAGGAGGAGGAGGGAGAAGGAGGGAGGAGGAGAAGGGAGGAGGAGGAGGAGGAGGAGGAGGAGGGAGGAGGAGGTAGGAGGAGGAGAGAGGAGGAGGAGGGAGGAGGCGGAGAGAGAAGGAGGAAGTAGGAGGAGGGAGGATGAGGGAGGAGAAAGAGGGAGAAGAAGGAGGGAGAAGGAGGAGGGAGGAGGAAGAGGGAGAGGAGGTAGAGGGAGAAGGAGGAGGAGGGAGGAGGAGGGATGAGGGAGGAGGTAGAGGGAGGAGGAGGAGGGAGAAGGAGGGAGGAGGAGCAGGAGGAGGGATGAGGGAGGAGGTAGAGGGAGAAGGAGGGAGAAGGAGGGAGGAGGAGGAGGGAGGATGAGGATTATAACGCATATGCCTGTAGATAACTGCAGCGAAAAGGTCCACCTATTTGAGAAATATGCAACAATTTTACATATATAGCAATTCTATTAGAATTTATGTCCCCTCGCTATATATACATTATAATGTAAATTAAATGTTAAATAATAATAAGAAAATATGTTTGTACACTAAAAAATCTATGACAGTTGGCAGCACGGGAATGATTAGAAGACGTGTAGAAAATTTCATCTCAATCGGATGGACCGTTCGCGAACGCATAAAGGACATACAGACAGACAGACGGAGATTCTCTTTTATATATATATAGATGGCAGACTCATCAACATCATCATACCGATAATCATGGTCGATCATCTCACAGGATCACCAGTGTCGTGGGTCAGCTCAGCGTTTTTGTCTCAACCAAGCCATCCAGGTATTTACTTCTTTGCCTTCCTCTTGTTGTTTTCCCCTCAATATTGTCTGTTGTCACAAAGTTACCTAGTTTATTTGTTCTTATAACCTGTCCAAAATGTTGACTGTCCACGTTAATTTCTCTAATCAGTTCAAGGTTTTCATTTGTTTCTTGTAGGACTTGTTCATTGGTTTTTCTGTCTGTTCATGGCATTCTTTGCATTTTCTTCAGAAACCACATTTACACTGCCATTAGATGTTTTTCAACCCATTGTTTAGGTTTCGATTCCATACAAAAGTACAGGATCTATGTAGCATTTCAACACTCTTTTCTCATTACAATTGGCATCTTATTATTGTGTAATCAACGAGAGAAAGATATAGGTCTTTGCTTGCTTCTATAGAACGCTCAATTAATGCTCTTAGCAAATACACAGCATTTACTGTTCTCTTGCCCTCTGCGAACCCACATTAATGGCAAACTATTGACCTTAAACTTGCCAAGAATTCACAAATAGCCACACACAAAAAAATGTTTTGGTTGACTGATATCCTGTAAAGGATATGCAGATAACTTTGCTTTTTTTATTTGTCTGCTCAGATATAATATTTCACTTCTTCACCCACAGTTGACATCATCTCTCTCTCTCTTTTTGTCCGCCTGCGTGTTTGTGTGTCTCTTTGTTACATTTGTTTGATTCTGGTGTTCATTTCAATGTTCATAAAAATAATAATAATAATATATTCAGATTTCTTTCGCCGTGAATAACGTCTTCCTAGTAATTTAATCTGCTTGTAACAGCAGACATTTCTGCAAGTTACTGAAGGAAAGCAAAGGGGTAACTGCTGGAGGAGAGCAGAGGCGTCACTACAGGATGGAAAGCAGAAGTGTATCTTCACGAAGCGAACAGGGGCGTCACTAGTGGTGGTGGAAAGAGGCGTCACTACTGTAGGAAAACAGAGGCGTCACTACTAGAGGAGAACAGAGGTGTCATTACTACAGGAGAACAGATGTGTCGCTACTAGAGTAGAACAGAGGTGTCACTACTACAGGAGAACAGAGGTGTCACTACTACAGAAGATCAGATGTGTCGCTACTAGAGTAGAACAGAGGTGTCACTACTACAGGAGAACAGAGGTGTCACTACTACAGAAGATCAGATGTGTCGCTACTAGAGTAGAACAGAGGTGTCACTACTACAGGAGAACAGAGGTGTGACTACTGGAGGAGAACAGAGGCGTCACTACTACAGGAGAACAGAGGTGTCACTACTGGAGGAGAACAGAGGTGTCACTACTACAGGAGAACAGAGGTGTCACTACTACAGGAGAACAGAGGCGTCACTACTACAGAAGATCAGATGTGTCGCTACTAGAGTAGAACAGAGGTGTCACTACTACAGGAGAACAGAGGTGTCACTACTACAGAAGATCAGATGTGTCGCTACTAGAGTAGAACAGAGGTGTCACTACTACAGGAGAACAGAGGTGTGACTACTGGAGGAGAACAGAGGCGTCACTACTACAGGAGAACAGAGGTGTCACTACTGGAGGAGAACAGAGGCGTCACTACTACAGGAGAACAGAGGTGTCACTACTATAGTAGAACAGAGGCGTCACTACTATAGTAGAACAGGGGCCTCACTAAGAGAGTAGAACAGAGGTGTCACTACTATCGTATAACAAAGGTGTCACTAATAGAGTAGAACAGAGGCGTCACTACTATAGTAGAACAGAGGCGTCACTAGTATAGTAGAACAGAGGTGTCACTAACAGAGTAGAACAGAGGTGTCACTACTATAGTAGAACAGAGGTGTCACTACTATAGTAGAACAGAGGTGTCACTAGTATAGTAGAACAGAGGTGTCACTACTATAGTAGAACAGAGGCGTCACTACTAGAGTAGAACAGAGGTGTCACTATTATAGTAGAACAGAGGTGTCACTAACAGAGTAGAACAGAGGTGTCACTACTATAGTAGAACAGAGGTGTCACTAACAGAGTAGAACAGAGGTGTCACTAGTATAGTAGAACAGAGGTGTCACTACTAGAGTAGAACAGAGGTGTCACTATTATAGTAGAACAGAGGTGTCACTACTATAGTAGAACAGAGGCGTCACTACTATAGTAGAACAGAGGTGTCACTAACAGAGTAGAACAGAGGTGTCACTATTATAGTAGAACAGAGGTGTCACTATTATAGTAGAACAGAGGCGTCACTACTATAGTAGAACAGAGGTGTCACTATTATAGTAGAACAGAGGCGTCACTAGTATAGTAGAACAGAGGCGTCACTACTAGAGTAGAACAGAGGTGTCACTATTATAGTAGAACAGAGGTGTCACTATTATAGTAGAACAGAGGCGTCACTACTAGAGTAGAACAGAGGTGTCACTATTATAGTAGAACAGAGGTGTCACTAGTATAGTAGAACAGAGGTGTCACTATTATAGTAGAACAGAGGCGTCACTACTATAGTAGAATAGAAGTGTCACTATTATAGTAGAACAGAGGCGTCACTACTACAGGAGAACAGAGGTTTCACTAATAGAGTAGAACAGAGGTGTCACTAATAGAGTAGAACAGAGGTGTCACTAACAGAGTAGAACAGAGGTGTCGCTACTATAGTAGAACAGAGGTTTCACTACTTTAGTAGAACAGAGGCGTCACTACTACATGAGAACAGAGGTTTCACTAAAAGAGTAGAACAGAGGTGTCACTAATAGAGTAGAACAGAGGTGTCACTAATAGAGTAGAACAGAGGTGTCACTACTATAGTAGAACAGAGGCGTCACTAGTATAGTAGAACAGAGGCGTCACTACTAGAGTAGAACAGAGGCGTCACTACTAGAGGGGACCAGCGGTGCGGTGTCACTACTAGAGGAGACCAGCGGTGTCACTACTAGAGAAGAACAGAGGCGGCACCATTGAAGGCGAGCAGAGCCGTCACCGCTTAAGCGAGCTGAGGAAAATTCAAAAAATACGATGAGCTGACAGAAAAAAAGAACGAGACAGACCTCCAATAAGCAATGAAAACAGTAAATTGTTTAGAGAAACAAACTTACGCAGTAACGATTTTTATTTTGTGCACGCTATTAGGGTAAATAGAATTTTAAACTTAGTGACAATTGGCAAACCTGATGAGAAACGAGCAAGGGAAACAGAGAGGGATAAATACCTGGATGGTTTGGCCAGATTTAAAGCATATAACCTTATCATTATGTCCACCCAACAAAAAAAATTTTGTTCTGGAGATTGTACAGCAGATTTCAATGTTTGTTTATATGCGGTATGTAATTTATGGCTCCCGCATTCATGCCACCATTTTAAGAGTATTACAGCTTCAGCAAGACACACCCCCGCTCTTTTCGAAATTGTCTGGCGTGTTTCGTTTTGGCACAAACAGCGCGAAGTTAAATGGGTTTGTTCAGAGGTGTCTCAAATGGGGGTTCTTTCATGAAACGTGATTATATAAATAAACTAGCTGACTCGGCCTGGCTTCGCCCAGCTCCTGGCGGGGATCTGTCTGTCTGTCTGTCTGTCTGTCTGTCTGTCTGTCTGTCTGTCTGTCTGTCTGTCTGTCTGTCTATCTGTCTGTCTGTCTGTCTGTCTGTCTAATATAATGTGATAATTATGAAGATACGTTCCCTCTTCTCCACAGCAAGGATCAATCCAGTAGTAACAACAACGTGCCACCACAGCCTCCTGTTAGCCACGAATCAGAGCCTGTAGTTGGAAGTTGGAAGTCGTTACATACCCGTGAGAAATCAACAGTATCCATTCCATTGTAACCCAGAGTTGTTATACCTCACACGGTTTAGCCCAGCTTCACTTCGTCAGGCACTTATGATGTCGCTGTACCAAGGACCAACACAGCCTGGTATTTACTAGCAATTCAGCACAAAGCAACACCGGATCTCGGTACAAGAAGGAGCCTCTCCTAGAAAGTTTATGCGCATACTTGGTTATTGATTTATATAGCAACGTATTAGATTGTACGTGGCTGTAAACATTGACTCGTATTGAAGTCACAGAGATTGACACTTAGATATCTTTTATAATACTTTTTATCGCGTTTATACTCTGAGTGAGGGCATCTTCATTCCCCGCTTTAAACAGAGACATTGACTTGTATAGTCATTTATTGATTCTTTTGGATAACAGTTGGTTAATTAGCTTGTGAAGTAGTTTTTTTTTTTTCAAGTTAATTATTTGTTGTATATTCTTTAATTCGTTTTGTTTCTTTGTTTGCATTATATTCGTTGGTCTAATTAGTTATATCGTTATAATATTGTCATTTACTTATCGATTTGTATTACTGATATTTTGTAAGTTAATGTAATTGATTTTTTTATGATCTTGTATTTGTGCTTAACTTTGACTAATTTGCACTTTCTTCATGGATGAAATGTTTGAGAAGTGGCAACACTGGCTCAATAAGTCAGGAATACGCCTTGAACACTTAAACATTTGCTGCTTATTTAACAAGCTACCAGAGTTATCTTCTATTCTTAATCAAAATTTTCATTTATTCGACCTTAGTGAAAGTAGGCTTAATGATAACATTTCAGATGAAGACATCTCTATTAAAGGGTACACAGTTTTTAGAAGGGATCCCTGTAGGAAACAAGAGACAGGCATAGTAACCTATGTTTCTAATTTACTAAATTCTCACCGTAGGCTAGACTTTGAAACTTGCAAAATAGAATGTATTTGGTTAGAGCTTAAACTTCAAAACCGCACACCCCTGATAATTGGCCACCTCTATCGAAATCCCAGTGCTGGACACGTCTGGTACGAAAACTTCACTACCATGATGGATGTGGTTTTCGCTTCCGGGAAGGAAATTATACTACTCGGAGACTTTAACATTGACACCAACAAATCCAACATAATATGGGGAAATATAATTGCATCATACAATTTCCAACAAATAGTACAACAAGCTACTAGAGTAACAAAGTCATCTTCAACAGTCATAGATCACATTTATGTAACTTGCTCAGACAACATCATAGAATGCACCGTACCCAATTGTGCAATGAGCGATCACTACCCAATATGCTGCACGTGGTCTAAAATAGGAATTAAAACTCCTAAACATAAACACATAAATGTAAAATATAGAAGTTACAAAAATTTCAACCAAAACGCATTTTTACAGGACTTGCTCAGTTCACCTCTAGAAAATGTTTATCAGCTTCCTGACCCGAATGATGCTCTGGAATTCTGGATGAAAACCTTTATTGATGTTTTTGATAGACATGTGCCAGTCAAGGAAGTTCGAGTAAAACACCACGTCAAGTCACCTTGGATCACCCAGGAAATACTTGAAATTATGAGAGACAGAGATAAAGCACATAAAAAGCGGGATCTCAGTGCATACCGTACTCTTAGAAACAAAGTTCAATATAACATACAACGGGGAATAAAATTACTTTAAGAACTTAGTAATGGATAAAACAAATAGTAAGGATATATGGAAGGCAATTAACACCTTGACAAACAAGTATAACTTCCGAAATTCTTTACCATCAAATCATATTACATGCGACCAATTCAGTAATTTTTTTCAAACTGACATAGACCAGTTGAAGGCTTCAATACCTAATTCTCCTTGCAACTTATCTTTATTGTCATCGTTTTGCGAGAATAGATGCTCCCGCGATATTCTTTCCGACATACCGCTAATGACAATCACTGAAGTATTCACTTACCTCAGTAACCTAAAAAACACAACCTCATCTGGGTTAGATGGAATCAGCAACCGGATTCTCCATTGTGCTGCGCCAGTGATCTGTACACCACTTATCTATGTATATAATCAGTGTCTCACCAAAGGCCACTTTCCATCAGCTCTCAAAATCGCTAAAGTGTACCCTCTTCTTAAATCTGGTTCATTGGACAATGGTCTCCCGAACAATTACAGACCCATTTCCTTACTATCATCACTATCTAAGCCACTAGAAAAACACATCCATAAAGTAACATTGCAGTATTTAGTTCGCAACAAGCTTATTGTTGACAGCCAATCAGGATTTCGACCAAAATATTCTTGCCATACGGCCCTAACAAACATGATAGAAAATTGGCACCAGAATATAAACAACAACAGTCTATGTGGAACTGTGTTTATTGATTTCAAGAAAGCATTTGATATGATAGACCATGTTATTTTAATTAAAAAACTTGAGACAATGAAAATTGGCCCTAATGTAGCCACTCTAATATCATCTTTTCTATCAAACAGACAGCAAGTAGTATCACAAAATAAATCTCTGTCTCAAACCACTACCTTCAATATTGGAGTACCGCAAGGCTCTATTCTTGGCCCTCTATTATTTGCCATATATATTAACGATCTACCTTTGCATCTTTCGTCGTCCTGCGATCTATTTGCAGATGACTGTACAGTGTACACAAACGCTGAAAACTGTATTTTACTGGAGTCGTCTTTACAACAAGAATTAAATAATGTAGTTAGGTGGAGCTATTCAAACCGTATGCAAATTAACATCACTAAAACAAAAGCAATGTTATTAACAACCAGACAAAGACTTCAAACTCTAAGCTCACACACATCACTTCAACTTCACATCGATAACATGCCAGTAGAAAGTGTAATTGAGCACAAAACATTAGGCCTAATCACTGATAGAAACCTAACCTTTAATTCCAACGTTCAAGCGCTCATTAAACAAACAGCGAAAAAAGTCTACCAACTCGCCAAAATTAAAAACTTCCTTGATGAGGACACAAGGAAACTATTCTATACTTCTCATATACAGACACACTTTGACTACTGCTCTACAATCTGGGACGGTTGTTCTAATTCAAACACTAAGCGACTTTACTCACTCCAGAAGCGGGCCATGAGTCTAATTTATAGCAAACATTTATCTGACAATCCTAGCCTGTATAAACGCCTTCAGTTACTACCATTCCGCAAACGCCTGCTTTTCAATAAAGCTAAACTAATTCACAAAATCCTGCATCGGAATGCCCCAAATTACCTTTGGCAGTGTTTAAATATAATGCTAGACACAGTAAACGTTTAAATATACTACTCATGCCGAAGCCTAGTATTGACTTATACAAAACAAGCTTAACGTACTCTGCAGCTCAGCTGTGGAACAATCTTCCACAAGAAATCAAAGACATCACCAATCCCTATTCATATAATCGCAAATTATTCGAACACTATCTCAATACGGATTACCTTCCCCCTTATTAATAGAGATAATAATAATAATAATAACAAAACCCTAGTATAACAGCCAGTCCCCTTTTGGTAGGCCAGTATATTCCACATGGCTAATAACAAGTGTCAGACCATTATCTAATATTACTGAGTCGTGTAGTTTTGATGTTCGCATTTTACCCATGCCTTTATAATGCATATCTTTTATATTGTTGCTGTTCCCTGTTAGCCTTGAATGATGTGTGAATGAAATAATGTATGAAAGAAAGTGATAGAAGGGCAGAATGTTAGACGGGCCTGCGTGCCCAATTCTTAACCCTTTGAAAATAAAGTTTGTTCTATCCATCCATCCATCCATCCATCCATCCATCCATCCATCCATCCATCCATCCATCCATCCATCCATCTATCCATCTATCTATCCATCTATCTATCCATCTATCTATCCATCTATCTATCCATCTATCTATCTATCTATCTATCTATCTATCTATCTATCTATCTATCTATCTATCTATCTATCTATCTATCTGCCGCCGGCCGGCCAACCGACCCACCGACCGACCCACCGACCGACCCACCGACCCACTCAGCCAGCCAGCCAGCCACCCATCCACCTACCTTTCTGCCTACCTACCTACCTACCTACCTACCTACCTACCTACCTACCTACCTACCTACCTGCCTGCCTGACTGCCTGTCAATCTGTCTGTCTGTCTGTCTGTCTGTCCGCGCTATTAAATATTGATAAAAGTTACTGGAAAAAATGTGAGGACCATGTGTTGAAAGAGGAAGAGGACTATTGACGAAAGGATGGATTGAATTTTATGCAACCGAGAGCAATCATCAACCTACTGGAATCGTCCGACACAGATTAAGGTCTGAACAGATCGCAGACCTTAATCTACGTACACACTTACTGGGATATTTTGCTCCAACTATTCAGACGAATTGCAGGCCCTAAACATTACAGCATCAGCATCAGCTGAAGAAACAAGAAGGAAATGAAAAATAAGGTAAGAAATATATTCCTTCTCCTTTCCTGTTAATTTACAAATTATTTACCCCGTGCCTCTGTAAATTCTCTGTCTTTACTACTATTACACATTGCACCCCTCTCGGGATTCTCCGTGGTGAAGTGGTCAAGTCGTCTGACTCGGGCTCCGAAGGTTGTATGTTCGATTCCGGGCCGCGCCCTTCATTTCACGAGTGCATTTTTCGGAGACTCCCGAGGGTCGTCGCTGGAGCTATAGAGTTCGTGCTTTGTGCGACGCTTTCCGCGCTGCGGAAAGAAACTGAGCCATATGGAATAAAAACCCGGTGCAAGGCAGCCGACTCTGTCGATTTTAAGCAACTTCTTTCATGGCACCCACTCCCATACGAATCCGTATACGCCTTTGTGTGTCATCTGAATTGGCAGGATTCCCATTACTGTAAACATAACTTCGTTAGCGAGAAATCACTAGCTGTTCAGCAAAACATCAAAGGAATGTCGCCGCTTTCGATGATTTAAGTTGTTTTTGGACCTATCAAAGACATATTCCTTGGGTGGGGGTAAATATAAGACGGCTGGAAAAATTTCATAATGATGCAACAGACAGTTTTCAAAATAATTGATCGTGAATGAAGGCATTCAAATCGGAACATACTATAGATGATCTGAACTTCGCTGATGACACTTTCCTTGGCTGCAAAGTTTCGTCAGGCCGTGGCTCCGTACATCCGACTTCGACCTGCAATTTTCGGGTTTGCTTTCTCTAGCCTTTGACTGTCCCCAGTCTACCTACAAGGCAGCAGGTGTGTGTGTGTGTGTGTGTGTGTGTGTGTGTGTGTGTGTGTGTGTGTGTGTGTGTGTGTGTGTGTGTGTGTGTGTGTGTGTGTGTGTGTGTGTGTGTGTGTGTGTGTGTGTGTGTGTGTGTGTGTGTGTGTGTGTGTGTGTGTGTGTGTGTGTGTGTGTGTGTGTGTGTGTGTGTGTGTGTGCGTGCGTGCGTGCGTGCGTGCGTGCGTGCGTGCGTGCGTGCGTGCGTGCGTGCGTGCGTGCGTGCGTGCGTGCGTGCGTGCGTGCGTGCGTGCGTGCGTGCGTGCGTGCGTGCGTGCGTGTGTGTGTGTGTGTGTGTGTGTGTGTGTGTGTGTGTGTGTGTGTGTGTGTGTGTGTGTGTCTTGGTCTGGTTCCTCACCCTTGACTTGTCCGACATGGGTGACCTTACCAGTAGCTGCGCTACAATCGGCGTATCTCTTGAGGTTATTGGAACATGCAAAAGCCTATCACTATTCAAGGTGGAGACACGTCAAAGGGGAAAATTATAATAATAAGAGAGGGGAGGCGGCGGAGTAGGAGGATGAGAAGGAGAAGAAGAAGGAGGAGTAGTAGAAGAAAGAGGCGGAGGAGGAGAATGAGGAGAAAGAGGAGAAGACTAGCAAACCAAAAAATTACTTGACGTGATACGAATGTCTTCTTCTTCTTCTCTTCCTCTATTTACCCCACTGAAGTGTTGAGGGAGATGTACAGATTTTTTTATACACTCTTTCTAATGCTCGTTGTAAGTTGGTATTCTTGTCTCTAAGGTTGTTCTTAATACCATCACTCCATCTTTTACGTGGTCTTCCGCTTGCTCTGTACTCATTATATTTCTTCAATGTGGCACTTTATGGCAGATGTTACCAGGCCATTCTTGTGAGGTGGCCAACCTACTTAATTTGTAGTTCTTTAATGAAGTGCGTGACTAGTTTCAGGCCTAGTTGTTTTAAAATGTCCTCATTCCTAATTCTATCTCTCACTGACACCCCCGCAGCTTCTCTAAGGCATCTCGCCTCTGTTGTAATGATTTTGCGCTCACTAGACACAAATATTAATAACAATATGTGTGTATTTCTTAACAAAGTAAATACGTTTTACTTAACTTTGTCGAACAAAACCTCCATATCCTGCAGCCGCATGCAACAGCTGCATTGTCGGTCTCTCTGGCCAAGGAGTTAGCGACATTGTTCGTAATTCCGTATATCCACTTGGGGAAAACAGCAGCTGCAAGAATCGACATTGGTTCGCGCCGCTCTGGTAACTTACGAGGGGTATGTGAGCCGGTCGTTCAGAAAGCAGTGGCAAACTACTGAACGTAAAAACTTGCCCAGTACATCAACAGCAGCTGAAAAATGCTGGTGTTGACTGCAATGTCATGTAAGGGATATGCAACATTTAAAAAAAAAAACCGCCTCTCTCCCTCAATGACACGAGCTGAGTCAACTGTTTGATTTTTTTAAAACTTTTTTTAAAACTTTGTTTCACGATGTCTGTTGCAGATAAAATAAACATTGGGCCAAATCTTGCACATATTAACAATTTAATTATTTCTTAGCCACCGAGTCAGTCAAACGTGTCTAGGCATATATGATGATCCGTCACAGCTATTTTGTAATCATTCACTTGTGAAAGCAAACAACAAAATGAACGGTTTTTTGTTTTTTTAAAGTATAACGGAATACGCTAATCCCATAATCGATTCTGTCCTACAGCTAAAAAGATAAAAAAATAGTAACTCTGTAGAGTCAGAATCCATGCCAGGTTATACTGGGATCTAGGCAAAGCTGTGTTTTTAATTAGAATCAACAAACAAATGTGTATAATAGTGTGCTCGCGTGAGACTTGCATAATAGGCGGTTATTAAATTCGTCTCACGACAACACTGGTATTGAGTAGCAAATGCTGCCCGCGAACGTTGAAAGAGTGTCACATGATAAAGCTTTCTGTCCCAGGGAATTGTCACATTCACTCTAGCTATTGTTATTACTTTAATTTAATTTGCCCAGCCAATTGTTACTTTCACCCTCGCCATCGTTCCTCTTCTCATTATTTTTCTTCTTCTGCCAATATAATGTGGCGAATGCAGTTGAATACTTTACTTTATAGTTAGAATAATGTGACTGGCTGGCCAGTATAGGATCTGTTTGGTCTGAAGCCTGCTTGTTCATTTCTTAGTTGTTTGTCCAAGACATCTCTAAATTTTTCCAGAATAATATTGCTGAATATTTTCCAAGGAGCTCACAATAGCATCGTTCCTCTATAATGTTCATACTTCTGAAGTTGTCCTTTCTTAGGCAACTTCATCAGTTACTCTTCTATCCAAGCTGGCGGTATTTTTTCGGTCTCCCAGACACTGCAAAATAATGTGTGCAGTAGTTCAGCTGAGGTGTTTATTTTGGCTTTAATAGCTTCTACTAGGATGCCATCTGGACCAGCAGATTTCCCATCTTTCAGTAGTTTGAAAGCACTGTGCTTTAAAATAAGGCATAATAACTACAACCCATGGCGGTAAGACCAGGGATGGAGTTATACTTCTTCGTTGCACAAAACCTGGACAGAGACCAAGAGTTGTCCATGCAGCATACATAATCCCTCTCTCGCCCTGCCTGGTTTACTCCAGAGGAAATGTAACACTAATACATCTGGAACAAGACAAGCCTCAGAAACTGCTGGATCAGCAAAGCAATGCTCTAACTATCCGCTTGTCGGAGCTTCGATCCTAGACCAGTTGCCGCGCAAGGTTTAGAACCTGGTCTGCCCCGCCATGGCATAAATGTCTTGGGTTGCATTTCCTCGCATCAGGACAAGGCTTGTACCCTCCGAGTTGCGATCCTCCGCCAGAAGTCGTTGACACAATGTAGGGTGTCGGGTTTGGTGATCGCCGCCCAACATTTGACGCTATCAGAAGGTAGGTAGTACCGTCTACTGTCATACGGTAGCTCAGCCATATTTGGACTAAGAATGGGAGTTCCATACTGTGTTTAATAGAAAAACGCAAAGTGCAGGACAGCTTTACATATTACAGCTGTGGAAAACATGACGTTGCGGTGATAAGCCTTCATCAACAAATAACAACAAGAAAACCGATCAATATACAAACCACCGATATAACACTAGTTAGTTAGTTAGTCGCGGTTCTAACTTCACGGGAAAGATATAACACTAGTTAGTTAGTTAGTCGCGGTTCTAACTTCACGGGAAAGGGTGGCCCCATTATGCTTCGTTCCTGTGCCAGTGAAAATCACACAAAATGCTCCTCACTGCTCCGTGTGAAAAGTGGAACAGACAGGAGTTTGGACAAACCAACATCCCGCACAGGTATATTATGCACAATGCCGCTGCCAGAATGCAAACACAAAAGTCCGCCACGAAAAATACAGTTCAATATCGATGGAAGCTGCAGTCACTAGAACAGTGGTTCTCAACCAATGGGGAATCCCCCCCCCCCCCCCCCCGGGGGTCGGGGAATATTAGGGTTTCCTGAGGGGGGGGGGGGGGAAATTAAGATTATTTCAAGAACGGGTTAATACAAGAACCGATTACTTGCTATTGTTTTTCCCTGCGTACTTTATGGTTCTGTACGTCTCAAATTCTCAAATACGTCTGAAATTCATTTTATAACTTAAGTAGACCCGCAAATCACGTTTTATGTAGACATCTGACTTGTTTTAGTATGTGCTATTAAATTTAGCTTCCATTATTACGTATACTGTGTAGGGGCGGGGGGATTTTTAGGGTGGAAATACGAAAGGAGGGAATGACGTTCTGAAAATATGATGAAGGAGAGCACGGACCAAAAAATGTTGAGAACCACTGCACTAGAAAATCGGATCTGACACTACAGTGACATAATAAGACATAATAAGCAGAATGGAAAAAAGAACAACATGCTTACTCTGACCATCATCATGTGCCATGCCGATAAGCATGGGCGGTCATGTTTCGCCATCTTACACGATCACCAGAGTCGCGGATCAGCTCTGTGTTCTTGTCTCGACCGTGCCACGTGGCCAAGTCATCCAGGTATTGACTTCCCCGCCTGTCCTTACCCTCAGAGGCTCCCAATAAGAAACATGTTCAACTTATCCCTGGTGTTGGTGAACACTGTCCCATTATTATTGCTTGCCAATTTTCTTGGTGGTGCTGTAGGTGTTTCTGAGTTTTTCATTCGCTACTACTTCTTCTGCCTGTCGTGCTTGGTTATTGTCACAAGGTTGGTATGACCCAGTGACAGATAGAAGTGGCTATGGTTGTCTAGAGGATGTCAGTTGTATGTCTATATGAACACGCTGCAGGTTTACTGATGCACAGCTATAGACACTAGAAAAACACCGTTTCGCGCACATCAGTTTATTAATGACGCAGGTACATGATTCATAGCAAACAGGACACTATTTCCAACAAATGCATTGGCACGGGTACATGACACAGCTGTCTTCGATCGGCCTGATGATATGACTAATATGCCTCGGACTAGATCCCGTGTCCGAACTTCCTGACTGCCTGGCTGAGGCACACTCAGATTATCAGATAACACAGTAACTCCAGTAACCCCGCTATTGCCGTCTCTCGGCCGCTCGTAATACACTGTTACGGACTCTTCTCCGTCCGTAGATTTCATAACCTCCTCAGTCCCGACATGGACTACTTGGCTAGTATCCTCAACGTAGCCTAAACCTCGCTGCCCAGACTCAGACCACCACTGTCTGGCTAGTAAATTCAGCTCTCCTCTGAGTATCTTCGCTCTGGACCCAGCTCCCTTCACTGGTCCATAACTTAATGCCCTCGCTATGTCTCCCTGACGCAGACTCAGACTCCACTGTCTGAGAATCCACCAGGCGGAGTTGTCCCTAACTCCGCCTCGACTCCACTGTCGGGCTAGTTCTCCACACCTAGGCCTCGACTCGACTCTACTCCACTGCCCCTGAATTTTCCAGGCTTGTGTATTTATACAATGTTCCTAGACCTCCCAGGAAACATCATTTAACCTCAGTAAGTTAGGAAACGCATTAGGGTGGATAACAGACACTATTAGTTTAGTTTAGTTTAGTCGATAGATCAACATCACGGCAAACGGGTGCAACCCATAACTGCTCCGTTTTCCTAATAACTCAAATCTGAGTCTGGAGAAACTCAGCTCAGTGCACGAACTCCGTAGCACCGGCGACGATCCTGAAAATACTTTGAGTAGATTTTAAACTCGAATTTTTGCCCGGGCAGCGCTGTTAGGCTACTCTTTTTTCGATTTCCAACTGTCAAGGGATTTTTTTACGTGCGCAACAATACACACGGGCGTCCGATCTTCTTCTTCTTCTTTTCGTTCATCCGGAGTGTTTTTTCAGATGTGATTGCGGTGTGTCTGTTATGCACCCTTGGGCCGAAACCCGTAGGCCAACACATCCGACGACAGCGTGCTTTTTTGACCAGGTAGCATTCCTGGGAGACTCTCACTTTTGTGGTGCCATCTACAACCCAGCTGTCCAAGTTGGAACGGTCGAAGACAACGGTCATCCCTCAGAGGAAGGCAGGGACAGTCCATAGCATTTTCCGCCATCCAATGCTGCTTCCATATTTGCAGGGCCGACACATAGCGCCCTGGTCCTGGGCTTACCGAGGGAATCGTCACGTCCTGCTCATGGCTGCTTTAAATCCTCACTTCAACATATTGGGCGTTCCTTCACCACGGGCCGCTCCCGCACAAACCAGGCCAGTCTGCAGATGGTATCCACTCAGCGAGTTTTCGGTTCGGACATGTGCTTGTCTCTGTGCCCTTCAGAGCTGTTCCAGGCACGAAGGACATTAGGAGACCTACCTAGTCAGAGCTGTTCCGAGCAAGAGCGGCATTCGGAAACAAGGTAGATTTTCCTAGTACGAGGGAAGACTAGTTAGAGCTTTTCCGGTCACGAAAGACATTTCACTCGGACGTAGTTGCGTAGTGCCATTTTTATTTTGCCGCCCGTAGGCTGACAATTCCGGCTTCAGCGGGCATTTTTAATGAGGTTAGCCTTCCTCAGGTTCGAGACAAGTTAGACTCTTATTTCGACTTCCACACAGCAAGCTTTTCCTTTGGTCTGCCACGTAATGGATTCGCAAGCCAGGCGTTCCATTTCGTGTCATCGAGACAATTTTCCACCTTTGACTACACTCACTCCATGAGTACGGTTAAATACTTTCATCGGAACGTGCGACCGAGGTGTTTTTCCACTTTTTAGTACTCGCTCACGAGGTAGGCTACATGTGCTGCCGGCTCAGCACCTTACCTCCGCACAGCAGTGAGCGAGAAACGACTAGGCCCTCTCATCCGGGGATCCCTCATAACCCCCAGCTGAGAGCCTTCGGACAAGTATCTGAACTGGGCATGTAGCGTGCCCAGTATCTCACCTCCATTATCGGTGGAGGCGTTTGTGTAAGTATCTGGACCAAGATTGTGGCTTCGTGCGCCGGAGCTTAAATTTTGACTGTTATCCTCAGTCTACCTGCAGAGCAGCAGGTTGTGTCTCTCTTAGTCTGGTCCCTATCCCATATGCTGTCCGATATGTAGTTTTTCATCCATCGGCAAGCACATGGGGTCGATGGGACACGCAAGCTCCCCCACCACGGCAAGGTGGAGACACATCGGGGGAGGGGCGTCCGATCTCACTACCCAGATACCAGAGGAAATTTTATTACTAGAAGTCCACGTTGAAAAAAAAAAAAACGGTCCTCACCGGGGCTTGAACCCGGGACCTCCAGCACTCGAGGTGGACACCATACCTCGAGACCACGCATCCAGCGGCAAGCACATGGGGTCGATGGGACACGCAAGCTCCCCCACCACGGTAAGGTGGAGACACATCGGGGGAGGGGCGTCCTATCTCACTACCCAGATACCAGAGGAAATTTTATTACTAGAAGTCCACGTTGAAAAAAAAAACGGTCCTCACCGGGGCTTGAACCCGGGACCTCCAGCACTCGAGGTGGACACCATACCTCGAGACCACGGCAAGGTGGAGACACATCGGGGGAGGGGCGTCCGATCTCACTACCCAGATACCAGAGGAAATTTTATTACTAGAAGTCCACGTTGAAAAAAAAAAAACGGTCCTCACCGGGGCTTGAACCCGGGACCTCCAGCACTCGAGGTGGACACCATACCTCGAGACCACGCATCCAGCGGCAAGCACATGGGGTCGATGGGACACGCAAGCTCCCCCACCACGGTAAGGTGGAGACACATCGGGGTAGGGGCGTCCGATCTCACTACCCAGACACCAGAGGAAATTTTATTACTAGAAGTCCACGTTGAAAAAAAAAACGGTCCTCACCCGGGCTTGAACCCGGGACCTCCAGCACTCGAGGTGGACACCATACCTCGAGACCACGCAGCCCCCCCCCCCCCCCTGTAGAACAAGGTCCTAGAAATAAATATGTTACCGAGATCCAATAAGGTGGGGATTCAGGTCTTCGATCTTCTGATGAGAGTGTTCATACTCTATGATGACAAGTTCTCTTCAGTGGATGTGAAATAATGGAATGGGAGATTTGATATTGATTGTCATGAGTACTTGATTCGCAACTAGTGATTGCTGAAGATAATCGAATCGGTCAGATCCCACTGGACTGTGTTTCCATACAGGAGTACCTCAGATTTGACTCCAGGATAACCAGACATTGTAGCGACTGATTCAACGCCCAGGAATCCTTGAGGAGGGCATAGTATACGCAGTAATACATATTGGACAGAACTACCTCTTGTCTCTCAAAAAACCTTCGAGTGCGCGGTAAGTTAGCTTGGGCAATCTTACAATGCACTGCGGGACGCTTACCCTCTCCTGTTGCCCAAATATCCCTTAGATTAGTAACGCGGCCTTGGTGTCATATTACTTATAAGCAGATGGTGATCTACATGAAGTTTCTCCCATCTTGGAATGTAATAATAGAATCTCGTAGAAGTGAAACAGAAATAAAAAAAGAGAATATAGTGGCCAAACATGTTTTCAACATCATGAAATCAGTACTAACATCTAAAGCAGTGGCTCTCAACCTTTTATAGCCCATGCACCCCTTCACCATATTTTCAGAAACCCCCCCCCCCCCCCTTCGTATTTCCTCCCCATAAATCCCGCCTTTTCCGCCCCTATACAGTATACGTAAAAATGGAAGCTAAATTTAATAACACATAATAGAACAAGTCTAGACATCTACATAAAACGTGATGTTTGGGTCTAGTTACGTTATAAAATGAATTTCAGAAGGGCGAGAAGTACAGAACCGTACAGTATTGAGTGAAAAACAATATCAAGTAATCGGTTCTTGTATTAACGTAATCTTGAAATAATCTTAATTACCCCCCCCCCCCCCCCCCCCCCCCCCCACGAGTTGATGAAATAATTAAAAAAGAGGGCAGTGAAATATTTAGGCCACGTTAAAATAATAACATCTTATAAAAACCATACCGGAGGGTTAGGTTGTAGACAAGCCAGCAAGTGGTAGACAGCGAAACAAGAGGGAAGATAACATCAAGAGATGGACGAACAGCAGTCTGACAGAATGTACAATCAAGGCGAGAGACAGACAGTGTTGGAGATCCATTGCAGCCAACCTTCACCGTGGAGACGGCACCTGATTGATTGTTTGATTGATCTACATGTATATTTGGACCTCCAAAACCTGGCCGTGCTCCAGGACAGTTCACGCGAACTGGTTGGGTTTAAGCCTAGGTTGATAATATTTCTACCTACAGCAAGGATTCTCAAACATTATGTCACATGACCCCTTTCCCACTCGGACATGCATGTCAAGCTGAAATATACAATTTGATCTTTGGCAAGGTCAGATACTAACTATCGGGCTTTCCCAGAATCGCTGTTTTTGTTGTTGTTGTTGTTGTTGTTGTTGTTGTTGCTCTTTGTTTTTTTGTTTTTTAAACCGAAAAGCAGTTTCGTACTATTGGTCTGTGACGTAATAGCGCCAACACATTTTATAGGCTTGGGAGCCCGTAGCAATACATACTAAATCAATTCGATGGCTATTTTTCTTTTCTAATCATGTCTGCTTTTGAGTTACATTTTTCAGTTGTCTGTTGTGTTATGTGATAACTACTGTTTCACTGATGTTTCTTTCCCCGATGCTGCATAACTGGGAGGGTACAAGCCTTACCCTGGTGCGAAGAAATGCAACCTAAAGACTAAATGTCATGACAGGGCAGACCAGGTCTTAAGACTTGGTCGGCAACTGGTCTAGGATCGAAGCTCCAACAGACGGACTTTCAGATGTATTGATGTTATTACCAAGGCCGTATTGTGCCAGTCTACCCCGCTAAGCACGTTTCTTGTAATCATGTCACTGACGGCTTCAGTTATTCCCCATTGTACTCCAACTTTGAATGAAACCTAGCAACTCTGTGTACGATTCACTCGGCCGAGCCAGTCGGTTTAGAGTAGTTTAGACTACTCCAAGCATAGACCGTAAACTGACAATAGCTAGTCGCACATTTTCATTGTGATCGTTGTGTTCCAGTCAATGCGTCCAGACTTGTATTTCTGTATCTGTAATTAGGTTTTGTTAACACAGTTACATCTAGTTTCTTGTAGTCGTGTTGCAGTGTGTGCTGTCCTTGTAAATTCTATGTTCTTATGTGCAGCGCAAATCAGTTGACAGTATACTATTGTATACTGCTTTAGAAGTATTTTTTGCGCTCGCTGGCTCTGAACTCAAGCGTAGTCTATACACAATACTTCTAGTAGTGCTGGACTGAATTTTGCGCGTGGATTAGCTTTACCCATTAAAATTTCCCTCGCCATCAGGCGAACCCAATCCGACTTCAGAGGTACTTGTGTAACGTCCCCAAGTCAAGGAGGATAGGTCAACATTTTAGTCCAGCATAGAGGTTGAACCCCGTACCTCGGCATCAGCACACCGGGTGTGTAAGAACACGAGTTCTTATCCATTCAGCCAAGCTAAACTAAATTATAAGTATTCTATTCCCACCTCTCTCTCTCTCTCTCTCTCTCTCTCTCTCTCTCTCTCTCTCTCTCTCTCTCTCTCTCTCTCTCTCTCTCTCTCTCTCTCTCTCTCTCTCTCTCTCTCATTCTCTGCCCTAGTCGGTTGTTATTCTAACGCTTTACCCTCCATCTGTTAAACTCATTTTGTTCCATAGTTGTCTTGCTTTTACTCTTTCAGATGGACATGACTGTACCCAGCGATTGCTTGTATGACACACGAGGACTGTCATATGTTGTCTAGACCCAGGAAGGTAACCCGACCAACGAATGTCTGACAAGTCGGATGTGTCGGCCGAAGGGTTCAAATATTGCAGCTCTGCTGTAAACAGGCACAACGCAATTACATTTAAAATAACATTCCGGACGAACGCAGACGAAGAAGAAGAAGAAGAAGAAGAAGAAGAAGAAGAAGAAGAAGAAGAAGAAGAAGAAGAAGAAGAAGAAGAAGAATATGTTGTGTAGACTTATATGTGGGAATATACAGAAAGTGTGCGTGTGTGTGAGTGATTGAGGGACGGTGAGGGGAATGAGCGAGGGAGAGAGGATGATGGAGAGGGACAGAGAGAAAGAGACAGAGAGAGAGAGAGAAGAGAGAGAGAGAGAGAGAGAGAGAGAGAGAGAGAGAGAGAGAGAGAGAGAGAGAGAAAGAATTTCATGTACTATCAGTCTCTTCTTCTTATGCCTTTGATCCCCTATGGGACATAGTTCCCTTCACCATCCCCCACCACACCCACTAATTCCTCCCTACATAGTCCAACTTCCTCCATGTCCCCCCCCCCCCCCCACATTATTCTCCTCTGTCCCTAATTCTCTTCTCCCCGCATCTGTAGGTCTCCCACAATAGTGGGTCAAGGTACCACACAGACGCCACACGCGATGCTTGTCGTCAACACTTTTCTCAGACCCTACTGCCACAGTTGCACCACTCACTGGAGGTCGGCATGGCTGAGAGGTGTCACTCGCTTAAACTGTCCTAGCATTGTGGGTTCATTTCACTCGTCGATCAGTTAGTTAGTTAGTCGGTCGATGTTCCAACTTCACGGCAACGGGTCGTCCCCATTATGCTCCATTCCTGTGCCAGTGAATATCACACAAAAATCTCCCCACTGTCCAATGTGAAAAATGGAAAAGACAGGAGTCTCGGCAATCCAACAGCCCACACAGGTACACTGTGCATAATGCCGCCGCCAGAATGCCAGCATAAAATTCATCCACGAAATCCACAGTTCATACTCGATGGACTCGGCTGTCACCAGAAAGACCTCATTTACCCGGGTTTTCTCACATGACTCGGTCTTTTACCGCAGGGCGAACCGCACAAAGTGTCACACAAAGCACGAACTCCGCAGCTTCAGCGCCGACTCACAGGAGTGTCCTGAAAAATGTACTCGTGAACGGAAAAGGCAAATCAGTTAATTCAGCAACAGCCGGTAGCCATTGTTCAGAACATGCAGGTCACTGTACAGGACAGATGTAAAAGTATTCCACGCGAATTTCACAGCTCACAGTGTCGCCTACGCACTCACTCAGTAGCAGGGCGACGGAACCATGTACTACCAGTCCAGCATGAGGAAAATGCGACTGCAAACCGTAGCTACAAGCATAAATACGCCACAGGCCTTAATGATGCAATGCCTAACCGCCATGTTGGCGACCGGAAGTCGCTCAGCTAGACTTAAATGTTGACCTCCAGTCCTTGACTTGGGGACGTAAATTACATGTACCTCAGAAATAGGAGAGGGTTCTCCTGAAGTCGAGTGACAATGGTAATGGAGAAAGCTAACTCTCACGCGACTATCAGGTAAGTGCACTCCCTCCTAGTATCACGAGTGGAGACAGCGCTCAAGTTCAAAGAGAGCCCGGGGGGGGGGGGGGGGGGATAACTGTTCAGTCACGAATCATAATTATTTCCTCAACCCTTTCTGTCCCCCAAAAAATCACAAACAACCCAAAAATGCCGGGGTTGACTGCGACGTCCTGTATGGATATACAACAAACTTTTCTCTTCTGTCCCCAATATTATTATTAACGTGTGTTTGTAGATTTCCGTTCCAATCATTTAACTCAACTTGCCCCGAACCAGAGATGTCATATAGCATCTCAACTTTAAGGGACAGAAAGAGTTAAGTAAACATTAAACATTGTGTCCAGATGTTAAAGTGGCCAAACACATTCGTGGAAATGGGAACCATATCTGGTGATCGGAATTCTCCTGTCGTGCTTACCCAATGGTGGAGATTATATTTCTACTTTTTGAAAGCTGCAGTTTTCCCCTCAAATTGTTAATTAATTGTCCGTATTTCAGCTCCATACAATAAAAAGAAATACACGTAACGCTTCATCAACCTTAATCTTAATTCCCAACTTCGTGGTTTAGATGTATGAACCTGTTTTTGAATGTTGCCTACAGTCGGTATTGCATCACTCACAGAGAACACTACAACGCTATCATCAACTTTAGCTCACAAACGTCTCGAATACGAAACACATGAACCGCCATACTGAATTCGAATACGATGAGTCGATTACCACACGTAATGGTGTTTCGATATCATCAGGTAATTTTATTTTGACCTTCAGAGTCACGAGTTTCTCTCTTTGGCGGACCCGGAACAACCCTAGCTGATCGTGTAATGTTACGTTCAAATATCCATCAACAATGGCTTGCTCTAGATCCCCATTTCAATTAATTCTAAGGCAAATAACTTGCCATGCATTAACAGGTTACTCCCCTCATTGCTTGTAATCCTTTCGATTTTCTTCTTGGACTCGTGAAGAACGTCAGCGCTTGATGTAAGCATTTTCTGTGTGCATACGTACTTACAGCCGGCGCGTTAACAAGGTTGGTAGGGAACTGCGCTGATAATCATGTCATGAGCACGGTCGGATGAGGGTTCAACGTCTGGGCTCTTCGCCTGCTAAGTGAGGGAAAGACTGGTCACGTATGAATCGGTGCATCCAGGCCTACAAAATGTGTTGACCCCATTACATTACAGACACATGGCAATGAAATGCTTCGGGACGCATCAACTGTGATTATGCCGACACACCGAGTCCAGGGTTCACCAGAGTTGCCGGCGATTTGGAAGTAGATCATTTTGCGTTGATTTCCATGACATTAGGCTTCGGTCGTATAGATAGCAAAGGCAAACTACTGAACGTAAAATTGCCTAGTAAATCACCAACAGCCAATACACAGTAGGGTTGAGTGCAGCGTCCTGTAAAGAACATGAGACGTTTAAAATATGTATTTAATGTTACATATTCTTTAATTAATTATGTTAACAGATTAATGTTTAATTATTTTACATATTTATATTTAATTACTTATTTTACAGATTAATGATTAATCAATTATTTTGCAGCTTAATGTTTAATGAATTATTTTACAGATTAATGTTTAATTAATTATTTTACAGATTAATGTTTAATTAATTATGTTTACAGATTAAAGTTTAATTAATCATGCTAATTATCAGTATCTCTATTTATCAGTACCAGGAAAACTTTTTTGTAGCATGTTACTTGAGAGATTGAAAAAGGTGATAGATGAAAGGCTCAGAGAAGAACAAGCAGGCTTCAGACCAAAACGGTCATGCATAGAGCACATTTTCACCCTCAGAATAATCATTGAAGACTCCGTAGAATTCCAGTCGAAATTAATCACCAACTTTGTCGACTTTCAAAAAGCCTTCGACAGCGTCCACCGTCCTTCACTTTGGAATCTACATAACATCTATGGTTTTCCTACCAAATATACCAACGTCATAAAATCTTTCTACAAAGAAACACGTTGCTGCGTAAGAACAGAAACAGGCAACTCTGACTGGTTCTCAGTCGAAACAGGAGTGAAACAGGGTTGTGTCTTATCACCGATGCTTTTTGGAATAGCTATCGATTGAGTCATGCGCAAATGCACAAACAACACAAATATGGGTATCCATTGGGTTGACAAAATTCTAGAAGACCTGGACTTTGCCGACGACATAGTGCTTTTGAGTTCAACACACCCGGATGCCCAAGAGAAAATAAACCACCTCCAAAATGTTTCAGGGCAAATTGGTCTCCAAATTAACACCACAAAAACAAAGACTATTGATCTTACCAACAGTTCAGATGAAACCAAATTGAACAGCTACGTTCTTGAAAAAGTCAACAGCTTCACATACCTAGGAATGACATCTACAGGGGACTCAACACAAGAAATATCATCTAGAATCGCACTGGCATCTAGTGCCTTCAATAAACTGTCAAACATCTGGAAGTCAAAGACACTCAGCAAACACACAAAACTTAAAATCTTCAACTCTTGTGTGATTCCAGTGTTAACGTATGGATGTGAAAGTTGGAAATCAACGGTAGCTTTAGATAAAAAATTAGACAATTTTGAGAACAAATGTCTTAGAAGACTTCTAAACATCCACTGGACAGACTTCAGAACCAATTCGCAAATACGACAAGAGACTAAGCAACATACAGTATCCAATTTCATAAGAAGACGCCGTTGGAACTACATCGGCCATGTACTCAGAATGGACAAGACAAGACTCCCCTACCAAGCCCTCATATGGTCACCGGTAGGGAAAAGAAAGCGGGGAAGACCAAGAGAGACCCTGCGTAGAACCATCATTAGAGAAGGCTCATTCAACGGCCAAGTACATATCCAAGATCTACAACAGGTAGCAGCGAACCGCCAGGCATGGAGAGACAGGACTTCTGCCCTATGCGCCGCCTTAGGCTCAAGACGAAAGACTAACTAATCATTCTAATAGTTTTCAAAACTGTAGCAGTAAGTAGGAAAGGACCCCTTTACACTCTTTAGGAGGCATTGGGCACTAATCTTCTTGTGCCCTCTCTCCGCGACTGGGGCATAGGCTCCGACCAACTCAGTCCAGTCTGTAGCTATCCCACACACCCCTGTCCGTGTCCTTCCCACACTATTCATTGTGGTTTCTACTTCATTTCTCCGTGAGTGTTTCAAGTCTTCCTATATTTCTTTTGCCCTATGGGTTCCAGATTAAGGCGTTTCTAGAAGTAATTTCTCGGGTTTTCTACATGTATGTCCTATACAGCGAGGGCGTCTTTTCTTTATCTCTGGGTTCACTGGTATTTGTTTAATTCTCACTACATTGCTTCATGTTGGTGATTTTATCATACCATTGTATTCCTTCTATTTTGCGCAGGCGCCAAGTAGTGAATGTTTGTAGTTTATTTGTAATAATAGTTTACGTTGTTCTCCGTGTATTTGATTCATACAGCAGTAGTGGCTGAATAGTAGAACTGAATATTCTAAGTTTTGTGCTAAGTTTTATTTCTTTTGACTGCCACAATTTCCTAGTATTTATTATTTATTTTTTATTTTACTTCATAAGGGCTCGCGGTTCCCCGGGGGCTAGAGCCGCCCCATCAGGTCCCCACGCTCCTGCGTGCCATTCGGATGACCGCCCCTGCTGGTGACCCTGGCAAGATCAAGTGCAAATAATACACTTTGATATTATCTAAAAGGCCGAGAAGCGATAACATCTCCCAGCATTAAAACAGCTCACCAAGACTTCTGCATCCTTATTCTGATATCCGTATCTGTTCCTTTGTCTACGTTTCTACCTAAGCAGGTGTATGCTTCTGTCTCTTGAGTTGTGGGTTTGCCAGGGAAGATCAGGTGATAATTTTCTTGATTTATTCTCATTATCGGTGTTATTCCTGTGTATATTTGTAACCTGGTTGTGGTGACCTCCCATCCAATGTTGTTAGTTTATCCTGCATCTGATTTCGTGTGTGAGACAGGATGACAATGACGTCAGCAAAGTCCAGATCATGGAGCTGCTTTGTCAGGGGAGTTCACTGGATTCCATTTCTGGCGGTGTTTGTTGTTGTCTCCATAATCCAGTCTATAATCAGTAAGAATATTAGGGTGACAAGAGGTATCCCTGCCTCACTCCTGTTCTTATCTCGAACCCCTCCGTTACTTGATCCTATGGAGGACACTCCACCCCCTTTTTTTCATGTAACTATATGTTGCTTTTACCAAGCTAACAATTTTCAGTGGTATTCCATAATGTCTCATCAATTTCCAAACATATTTCGTATCAATGCTATCAAAGGTCTTTTCGTAGTCCAGAAATCCAATATAAAGTGGCGAGTTCAATTCGTTGCAGGATACATTTGGTCGAAAGCTGGCCTTTTAACTCCTTAGGTGTTTGTCAACGGCGTCTAGCCATCTCTCCAGAATGATCCTGCTTAATATTGTCCAAGGATCTGACAGTAACATTATTCCCCTATAATTCCCACACTCCGTTAGGTTACCTTTCTTTAGCAACTTCACCAGACATCTTTCTCTCCAGTCTGCTGGTATGTCTTTAGCTTCCCATATTCTGCTAAACATTCTGTTGCAATAATTCAGTTCGGTATTTATATTAGGTTTAATTACCTTTACTAATATGCCATCTAGGCCAGCAGCTTTCTCATCCTTAAGCAGTTTGATGGTTTTGCTAATCTCTATCTTGGATGCTTTCTCGCAGTTGATATTAAGCTCCTCTTCTGCAGGCTTGATATCTGAAGGGTCTTCTGAGACAGGTCTATTTACACACTTAAAGGGCAAACAGTCCTAGACCTAGATTTTTTTTTTTTAAAATAGACCAGTAGCACCCAGTTGGCGATGTGGTCGGTAACTCGCCATCTGCCTTTACTTTCAAAGCCATCCTTCTGGGGCTTATTTGAGTCTGGTTCGACCTGAGACTCCAGGTAATTAAAATACAGTTCGAATCCATTACCACTGGGCCAGCAGACCAACGTCTAGCCACAACGCTACCGCAGCTGCATTCAGAACTTTATAGACGTTATAAGTAGTATTAAAGGAGATATTTAAAATTTATCACCGGGACAAAACGAAATAAAATGTTCAGGAGAAGTGGGCGTGGGCATATAACCCCTCCCCATTACTCACCCCCCCCCCACCCCCACCCCCTTAATCTGGCTTCTCGATTTTTAACAAGTAACAAGTTTAACAGGTTTTAAAAAGGCAGGAGTGGAGGCCGGCATGGCCGAATGGATAAAAATGCGGGTTCTTAAACATCCGGTGTGCTGATGCCGAGGTAAGAGGTTCAACCCCTACACAGGACAGCTGGACTAAAATGTTGACTTCTCTTCCTTGCCTTGGGGACGTAAATCACAAGTACCTCTGAAGTCGGAGTGGGTTCGCCTGATGGCGAGGGACACTGGTAATAGGGAAAGCTAATCCACACACAAAATTCAGTCCAGTGCTGCGAGAAACAATGTGTACGGACTACGCTTGAGTTCAAAGCGAGCAAGCGCAAAAAAGGCAAGAGGATAGACTTCATTGCACCGGGTTTATCCCATATGCCTGGGTTACCTAGGAAACCACAAACAGCCAATAGGAGATGGATGTTACTGCGGAGATGGATGTTACTGTGGAGATGGATGTGACTGCGGAGATGGATGTGACTGCGGAGATGGATGTGACTGTGGAGATGGATGTGACCGCGGAGATGGATGTGACTGCGGAGATGGATGTGACTGCGGAGATGGATGTGACTGCAGAGATGGATGTGACTGCGGAGATGGATGTGACTGCAGAGATGGATGTGACTGCGGAGATGGATGTGACTGCGGAGATGGATGTGACTGCGGAGATGGATGTGACTGCGGAGATGGATGTGACTGCGGAGATGGATGTGACTGCGGAGATGGATGTGACTGCGGAGATGGATGTTACTGCGGAGATGAATGTTACTGCGGAGATGGATGTTACTGCGGAGATGGATGTTACTGCGGAGATGGATGTTACTGCGGAGATGAATGTTACTGCGGAGATGGATGTTACTGCGGAGATGGATGTTACTGCAGCTGGTTTCCAGGTCGTTTGAACCCTAAACAAGACATGCCTCTATCGGAGTGAGACTGCGTAGAGACTTTCTTCCCCACCCTCTACCAAAGTGCCAGCTCCACGGTGACTGTATTGCAGAACTCTCTTTTCCCCCTCCAGACTCAGAAACGGGCGGGGTGTGCAAGACCGGTACGGACACTTCACACCTGCGAGAGGCATGTTAGTTTGTAACCAGGTCATGGTTCAGCACTACACACGCAACCTTGCAGCGACCTGGTCTAGGTTGGTAATGGTTGCTGTTTCCACGGGTTTTCTATATTTCATTGGCAACAGACTCCAACCCATTTACTTATGAAGTAAATTTCGGGTCACGAATGATAACAGTAATTTGAAACCCACGGTTCTAGATCGAAATTAAACTTAACATTCCACCACATGTCAACACACAGATTACAAGAAATGTAGAAATAGTGGAACAGAATACGGAACAGGTTGCTCTAAACCTCCATCCATGTTAACTAATTGTGAGGCAAACACCTTGCCTTGCGCTAATTAGTAACTTCCGGTTGACTTAATCTGGGCTTGAAAATTCTCGATCACTAAAGCTGCTCTAAGTATGGTCAGCGTGGCTGCGGGATTACTTACACTCGTGATTAAACTGACTGCGGGGTAGTGGGTTCAGTTAATAAACCGCCCATTTGGACTTGCATGTTGACTACTCGTTCAGAAAGCAATCTCATAACAGCTGCTTCCACATAGTCCCTGCGTGACAGACCATATACTGTAACAAAATGGGTTCTATATAACTCTCAGCATATAAAAAGATATTCAATGAAAAAGCAGTTAAGAAATGGAACAATATATGCGCAAACATATAAAGTCAATTACGACTAGCCCATATAAACCAGCGTACAGGAACGTTGCAATACAATAGCAGTTGTGTAATATAATAACTTTAGGCTCTGTTTAATGTGCATGGATTATCGATCCTAAATAAGTGTCAAAGGAGCCGACATTGGCTTGTGTTGGGTCGATATGCTTGCTTGCTTGCTTGTGTTCGTTGGCTTGAGCTCCAACGCGAAGTCCTGTATGTCGGATGAAGGCATCCTGTTGTCCAACATCAGTGTGATGTCATACAGGACCTGAGGTTTGCGTGAGTATCCGTTGTCCCATGTCTGGCTTATTGGTGTGCAGACTGGTGGTTCCTCGCCGTACAGGCAGACACTCTCCGACTTCGGAGGAATCGGCGATCCTATTGACTTCAGCCAGGAACCCGAAGGGACCTGTTGCCCAGGACGCTCGACGAGGACGCGTCAATAGGTCTTGGCCAGTATATAACCCGGCCCTGGTGCCTTGGAAACACCTCTGCGTCCCTTTGGGTCGATATAAGATAAACAGGCTTGATAGTTTCTCGCACTCCAGACATACGTCGATGTGAACTTCAAGACTCCGCCATACACAATTTTAACAATATATAGACAATGGTTACTCGCAGAACAAGCGACCAGAGCAACGACTAACGTCCGAAGCCAACGCTTGTTCTGGTATACAGCATGGCTGGATATTAAAAATAAAAGACAAAACTCAAATAAGAGACTCATATTGGCCACATAAATGACACCTCGGAAAGCAACCTTGTGTCGACTTTGATGATCGCAGAGATTCTCAAACCTCTGGTTTATTACTCCGGCTTGTACCTCATAGCCGCAGCTGTGTTTGTTAAGTGTACCCTTGATGTTGCCTATACACCGTTTTCTTGATGTACCTTTAAGTACTAAAGCGATTCTCATAAGAACAATTTTTTGGCCGACATGCTACCTCTGTCAAACATGTACGCTTACTTAAACTAATGAGCGCAAAATAATGTAATCATGAGAGGTAGAATTAAGAATGAGGAAATTAGAAGACGACTAAGTCTGAAACCAGTCATGCACTTCATTAAAGAGCAACAGATTAGATGGTTTGACCACCTCACAAGAGAGCGCTGATATGATCTGCCAGAAAGAGCGACTTCAAAAACAACCTTAGAGAAATGAATATCAGCTTACAAGTGGCATTAGGAAGAGTTCATAAAAGATCTTTATACCCCCCTCCCCCTTTACACACAAACACGCGCGCGCACGTACGCACGCACGCACGCGCGCACACACACACACACACACACACACACACTGAGGCAAATGGAGGAAGAGAAGAAGAAGAAACCTTCCATAATATTATATGGTCTTAAGCTCTTATCACAGTACTATATCCAACTGTAAGAAAAACAGATAGTGACCGTAGTCATATTTGGTTACATAGTGAGAAGAGAAAATTAGAGAACAGCATGACAACTGGACAGATCAGCGGTAGAAGAGGCAGAAGCAGACAGACAGAGAGATGGGGCAGAAGCAGACAGGCAGAGAGATGGTACTGGTTGATCTAAGACCATGGCATAGTGGGGCAACGAACGCGCCCACCAGCTGGAAAATCATGTACCAACGCACACGGGAAGAAGCATGGACAGGCTGATATAATCAGCGCAGTACTGACTCATTTGCCTGATACTGGCGAGACACCGACTCCAGCCTGACTGTACGAACTGGGGATATATTATAAAACCTGGTCAAGCACGCCAATGCCGCCCTCGTTGGAAAGAGAGCAGATACTAGAATTAACTCCTCATGGGAACAGAGAACAGAAATACTTTGGGGTGGCTGTAGCATCGGAGGACTGAGCATGCGGGGGAATGTCCGGTGTGCAGTGATGTCGTTCGATATAACGTAGTTAGTTGCATATCCTTTACAGGACGTCGCAGTCAACAACAGCATTGTTTTGTTGTTGTGATCTCTTGGCAAGTTTACGTTCAGTAGTTTGCCATTGCTTTCTGAACTACAGGCACCCATAACATTTCGTTAAAAAAAAACAGCTAAAGACGGTCTGCTGCCAAATCGCCTGCAACTGTGTTTCTTCTTCTTCTTCTTCTTCTTCGTTCATCCGGATTTTTTTTCGGATGTGACTGCGTTGTGCCTGTTTACAGCAGAGCTGCGTTCTTGCGCCGTTAGGCCGACACATCCGACTTCTGCGGGCATTTGTTGACCGGGTTAACCTTCCCGGGGCAACTGTGTTTCAAACGTGAGTACGCGGGAACACGAACTGCGCCCGTAACGCCTTCACCACGGAGCCGACAATATAACATAACATAATGTAAAATAACATAGCATAACATAGATGATTCATACCATGACATAATATAATATAACATAAAGTAACATAACATAATGTAACATAACATAACTCAAGGTAACATAAGATTACATAACATAACGTAAGGTAACGTAACATAACATAACGTAAGGTAACATAACGTAACATAACATAGCATAACATAACATAGAGGATTCATAACATAACATAATATATCATAACATAAGGTAACATAACGTAACGTAAAATAAAATAACGTAAGGTAACATAACATAACGTAAGGTAACATGACATAACGCAAGGTAACATAACATAACGTAACGTAACATAACATAGAGAATCTATAACATAACGTAGCGTAACATAACGTTACATAACATAACATAGAGGATTCATAACATAACGTAAGGTCACATAACATATATGATTCATAACATAACGTAACATAACATAACGTAAGGTAACATAACGTAACATAACATAGAGGATTCATAACATAATGCAACATAACATAGAGGATTCATAACATAACATAACGTAACGTAAAATAACATAGAGGATTCATAACATAATATAATATAATATAACGTGAGGTAACGTAACATATCATAACATAACATAACATAGGGGATTGTCACAGATACAGGTAACGTAACGTACCATAACATAACATAACATAACATAACATAACATAGGGGATTGTCACAGATAGACGTGGTACAGTACACCAAGGAACAAGTTCTGTGGCGAGACATGAACCCCTACACCACTCGGCAAGGAACATGATCATGATGATCATGTTAGCGGTAGTTTATCACGTAAATTCTCATGCAATCTCCAAACCACTTTATCTGGTGTCTGTCCATGCAATCTCCAAACCACTTTATCTAGTGGCTGTTCATGAAATCTCCAAATCTCTTTATCTGATGTCTGTCCATGAAATCTCCAAACCACTTTATCTGATGTCTGTCCATGAAATCTCCAAACATCTTTATTTATCAGGTTGAGTTCTCATAAAATCTCCAAACCACTTAATTTGGTGTTTGTCAATGAAATCTCCAAACCTCTTTATCTGGTGTCTGTCTATGAATTCGATGCATGATGTTTTACCTGTCATATTTCTGATGACGCCCTTTCGCATCCTGCCTCATCTGGAAACACCAGCAGCCCTTCTCAAGCATCATCTCACTCACATGTGAGGAGTTTTCTCTGGCGGTACTAAGCTGGATATTGATAGCAAATTGTTGAGGAAAAGCAAATAACAAATAAACATAAAGATGCCGACTGCCCGTACAGAAAATAAAAGTAGCCCACGCGAAGAACAAAGCAGAAATATTCGCAATTACTGGTCTAAACCTACCATTAGTATGCGGCAAGACAACCAACATTAGCCAACAGATAGTTGAATATTTCCCAGTTGTCTCCCTTATATTTCTCGATGAACAATGGAAAACCGTTTCTTTCGCGCGTTTACGTGTGGCCATGTTTCTTTCAACGCTCGCTTTGAACTCAAGTGCAGTCCATAAACGCGCTACTACTTCTAGTGCATTGGACTGATTTTTGCGTGTGGATTAGCTTTCCATATTACCAGTGCTCCCCGCCATCAGGAGACCCACTCCGACACTACTCGACGTACCTGACCCGGTATTTAAGTCTGTCACAGAAGTCACGCCGTTTTGAAACTTCCTATTTCGCTCAAACATTTGCTGGACTGACAGGCATGCATCACCAAACTACACCTCCATTCGCCGATGAATTTCTATAGGCTTCACCCCTTCATTCATCATCATCATCATCATCATCATCTTCCACTTCTGCCGTCAAGCGTCGTGGGGAGGAATAATTTGATTTAAAAAAAAACGAATAACGGAATGCTGCACCACTTTGGTGCATGTCAAAAGTGGGGCGGCCATCTTTACACTGTTATTTTGGCGTCACCGTGTTCGTCTGCATCGTGATGTCATGTGTTTAACAATCTTGACATCCTTAACAACAACATTGACAGGTTACATGTCAACGGCATGGTTATTATAATTTCTATCACACTTTTAACGTTTTCATTTGAAGCTCCCTCGTAAATATGAAAAAATACATTGCGGGCTGAATCCGAAATCCCGGGAAGGTTAACCCGCCCAAAAATTCCTGAAGAATTTGGATGTGTCAGTCGAAAGGTACAAATATCGCAGCTCTGGAGCTCTTAATTACGTCCAAAACAAACATTTCGGACGGCGGCAACGACGACGACGACGACGAAGAAGAAGAAGAAGAAGAAGAAGAAGAAGAAGAAGAAGAAGAAGAAGAAGAAGAAGAAGAAGAAGAAGAAGCAGCAGCAGCAGAAGAAGTGTAGTAATGATAATTTCATACTTCTACGATGAAACAACCGACCACCTTCTCTTCAAGTGTACTTTAAAACGCCAGAAGAAATCTACTACAGCGGTATCCAACAGTTACCAACACACTTTATGGTAGAACGTATTGGTAATCAACAGTAAATGTCTTCTGTAGAATCCCCAGGAAGGTTAAACCGGTCAACAAAGTGTCGGCCTAACGGAGCAAGAACGCAGCTCTGCTGTAAACAGGCACAACGCAATTACGTTCGAAAAAAAAAAAACTCTCTGGATGAACGCAGCAGAAGAAGTCTTTTATAGAATGACCTTCAACTTGTTTCTGCAATTCCGGCAAGTTTGATGTCCATTCTTCCCACGGCGGAAGATGAGTAATGCATGAGGAAATACAAGAATTGATTACGTTCACGTGAATGTATTAAAGATGTTAGTTAGTTGCATATCTTTTAAGCAGGACATGGCAGTCAACCCCAGCATTTTTCGCTGTTTGTGATTCCTAGGCAAGTTTAAGTTCAGTAGTTACCATTGCTTTCTGAACGACCCGCATTCATACCATTGTATTAAATACCAAAGCAAGGTAGTCTACTGCCAAATCGCCCGCAGCTGTGTTTAGAACATGTTTCGGGGATTGCGAATTGCGTTCGTAACCCATTCGCCACAGCGCCGGTAAAGGTAAGCTTATATATTCGAAGGAAATCCAATCTCAGAACTGAGGTCTTAGATATGCAGATGACACGGTTCTCCTCTCAAATCATTATCATCATGTGCCATGCCGATAAGCGCGGGTAGTCATGACTCGCCATTTCACACGATCACCAGAGTCGTGAATCAGCCCAGTGGTCTTGTCTCGACCATACCACATGGCCAACCATCCATGTATTTACTTCTCTGCCTTCCCCTTGTTCTTTTCGCCTCAGTCTTGCCTGTTGTCACCAAGTTCTTCAATGTATATCTTCTCATAACATGTCCAAAAAATGTTGACTGCCTACGTCTAATTTCGCTAATCAGTTTACGGTTTTCATTTGTTTCTTGTAGGACTTGGTCATTGGTGCGAGTATACTAGACGTGTTGATCCTGTCTGTCAGAAGACAGTGAAAATCACTATTTAAAAAAAAATTATTTTATATTAATAAGTGCTGGCGGTTCCCCTAGGGGCCAGAGCCGCCCCGTGAGGTCCCACGTCCCGGTGTGTCATTCGCATGACCGCCTCTGTAGGTGGCCCTATTTACACTTTGATCTTAGCCAAAAGACCGAGATGTGAAAATCACTATATTTTTCTGAACTTAACTAGAAAATACCTACGATCGTATATCTAGGGGCACAACTACGTGTCAACCACAGATCACATTCAACAATGAAGAAACTGCAAATGTCCCAGGCTTGGAATATCTGGGCTCCACAATCAACATCAGTGGAAACTGTTTACAAGAAGTCAAAGGTAGACTGAAAACTAAAACTAAGAAGTATAAAAACTAAGAAGTATAAACGGACTGACCCAAACGGCTATCGACCCGGCAATGTTAACGGACTACGAGATAGATCAGCGATTCAAAAAATAGGCACAATGAACGTCTGTGGTTTCAATAGTAAAGAAGAAGAGCTTATAGAAACAATGGAGAAGAGGAATATTGGTCTGATGGGAATAGCGGACACCAGAACAAAAGGGAAAGGATGCAAGGAGCTCCACCGCAGTTACACGTTTGTTTACTCTGGAGTAGAACAGCAAGAAAGGGCAAGACACGGTGTGGGAATAGTCATCGAACCACAGCTAGCAAGAGCAATACTAGAAATAAAATATATATCAGAAAGAATCATAACAGTGAGAATAAAAGAACAAACAATCACAACATATGTACAGATATACGCACCATGTAATGCAAACAATAATGAGCAAGAATGTGAGGACTTCTACGAAGACATACATGATGTGCTAAATAAAATAGATAAGCAGGACAACATCATAGTTATGGGAGACTTCAATGCAAGACTAGGACATAACAGAGGGGGCATAGAAAAACACCTGGGAGCATTTGGAGATCAGCAAAATGAAAGGAATGATAACGGAAGTAGACTGATAGAGCTTTGCAGCCAACACGATCTCTATATAACAAACACATTCTATAAACATAAAGATTCACAAGTATACACCTGGTATAAATGGAACAATCTAGATACTAAAAGCCAAATTGATTTTATATTAACAAGAAATAACAGAAAGAGAAATATATTAGATGCAAGAGCAGTGCCCAATTTCAGTATAAACACAGATCATAAAGCAGTCGTTGCCACAATAAGAACCATTAGAAGAAGAAAACAAAAAGCAGGAAAATACATGCCATGCGAATCAGTAAACTTAAAAAACCTTAAAGACGAGGCAGTAAGGGAAAATTATGAGAAAGAACTAACTGAACTCTTTGTAAAATTACCTACGGAAAGAAAAACAGTGGAAGAAGAATGGGAGACGTTCAAATCAAGCGTTTTAAATACTGCAAAAATAACATGCGGAACCACGAAAAAATGCAAAACACGGATAAAGAAAATAACAAGTTGGTGGAACGCAGAAGTAAAGAAAGCGGTAAAAGAAAAAAAGGAAAAATATAAAAAGTGGTTGAAGAGCAAACAGGAATGTGATCTCATAGAATACAGAATATCGAGAAGACATGTGAGTAGAATAGTAAAGAGGGAAAAACAGAAAGACTGGGAAGAGTATGGAGAAACCCTAAATAAAAACTACAAGGAGGCAACCAGAAACTTCTACAAAAAGATAAGTGCAATGCGAACCAGAGGAGTACCCTTTGACCCAACTGAAATAATTAACAGCGAAAATGGAGAACCAATAAGTGAACAAAAACACATCCTAATAAGATGGAAGCAGTATTTCGAACAACTTCTCAACATCCCATCAGATGTCACAGGAATTCAAGAGACCTACACAGATGTCACCGAGGAACTAGAACCAGACATACTAAAAGAAGAAATTATAGAAGCCATCAGATTAGCCCCATTGAACAAATCACCAGGACAGGATGAAATACCAAATGAACTAATTAAAGCAGCAAGGGAAGTAGGAACAGCTTGGCTACATAGACTATTCAACCATGTTTGGGTAGAACAACAGACACCACGAGACTGGGGAAACGCCATAATTATCCCAATTTGGAAAAACAAAGGCAGCAAAAGAGATTGCACACAATACAGAGGCATTTCACTGTTGAGTCATACTGGGAAAATATTTTGCAAAATTCTTGAAAAAAGATTACGAACTACTTTAGAACCCCAGCTAAGCGAAACGCAGCTTGGATTTAGGAAAAACAAAGGATGCACAGACGCCATTTTTGCTCTTAGACAACTTATAGAAAAATCAATTGAATTCAATGAAACACTCTACTTAGCCTTTGTTGACCAAGAAAAGGCATTTGATAGGGTAGATAGAAACAAGCTGTGGGAAATCCTTAAACAATATGGAGTGAGTACACATCTAACAAACCTATGTAGAAGTTTATACGACAACAGTGAATGCATAGTGAGAGCAACTGGAGGACACTCAGAACCCTTCACCATAAGATCTGGAGTACGACAAGGTTGTGTCCTGTCCCCTCTCTTGTTCATAACATATATAGACAACATATGTAAAGAAACCAGCCAAGCAGAGACAGCAAGAATACCGCATGACGAGAACACAGAAGAAGAACCATCTGCAAATCTAACCATTAGAGAACTCCTGTTTGCGGACGACCAAGCACTAATAGCAAAATCAGAAGCTGAATTACAAGACCACATGAATAGTCTAAACGAAATGTGTAGGGAACATAACATGAAAATTAGCACAAGCAAAACAGAGGTAATGACTATAACTAAAGAAGAACAAACAGCAACAATTCACCTAAACGAACATCCCTTGAAACAAGTAAAGAGCTTCAAGTACCTAGGAAGTATAATATCATCAAATGGCAGATCAGAAGACGAGATCGAAAATAGGTGCAATAAGGCAAATCAACTCATTGGACAAATGGCACCAATACTAAAGAACAAACATGTATCAATAACTACTAAGAAAGCACTTTACAACACAATCTTCCTACCAACTCTGTGCTACCAATGCCAAACCTGGACAATGACAGAAAAAGAGAAAAGAAAAATCACAACAACAGAAATGAGGTTCCTGAGAAGAATACTCAACGTATCAAGAAGAGATAAGATCAGAAATGAAGAAATCAGGACTAAAGTGGGGGTTAAAGCTGCTCTAGATTTTATTAGAAAGCAGCAAGTCAAATGGTTTGGCCATGCAAGTAGGCTACCAGTCAACAGCATGCCACAACAGGCAATGACGTACAGACCAGATGGAAACAGAGGAAGAGGCCGACCACGTAAACGCTGGACGGAGGGAATAACAGAATCCATGGGAATGTCGATATACGAAGCCCATAACCGGGCACTCTCACGAAGTTTATACTTCACCTCGACACCGCAAGGTACAAGAGGAACATGATGAGAGATGAGAAAGGTAGACTGGCCGTGACAGTGCAGAGGTTAAACAGTTTTAAGAACTTACGGCACAATACCAGCAAACAGGTTAAAGTAACAATGTACGAACACGCATCTTGCCTGTGATAACAAGTGGGTGTGAGTTATGGACCATTTCACAATCTATAAAGAAGGAAATTGGGGCTTTTGAGCTACATAATGAGGTAGGGTGCCCAGTTCCTTTCTTTGTCACGTATCCTTCTCACACTTGAGTTGTCCCAGGCCATCCGGGAAATGATGCTTCATGATACGAGTGCTGGACAATGAATATTAGAATTGTGTAGAAAGTGGAGGCAGTGAGTAGTTTTGCTGTTAATGAGTAGAATATTGAGAATATCATGGAAAGGGAGAGGGGAGAGAGAGAGAGAGAGAGAGAGAGAGAGAGAGAGAGAGAGGAGAGAGAGAGAGAGAGAGACAGAGACAGAGACAGACAGACAGACAGAGACAGACAGAGACAGAGACAGAGAGAGGGAGTTAGGGTTAGGTATGTATGCGAGAGAGTGAGAGAGAGAGAGTGAAGAGAGAGAGTGAAGAGAGAGAGAGAGAGAGAGAGTGAGTGTAAGAGAGAGAGAGCGTGAGTGAGAGAGAGTGATTGAGAGAGAAGGAGTGGTATGAGATAGATAATATGATGGAAAGAGAGGGAGAGAGAGAGAACAGAGAGACAGAGAGCGACAGAGAGAGGGAGTTAGGGTTAGATATGTATGCGAGAGAGTGAGTGAGAGAGAGGGTGAAGAGAGAGAGTGTGTAAGAGAGAGAGAGTGAGTCAGAGAGAGAGAGAGAGAGCGTGAGTCAGAGAGAGTGGTTGAGAGAGAGAGAGAGGAAGTGGTATAAGAGATAGAGAATGTAAGGGAGAGAGTGAGTGAGAGACTGATTGTGAGCGAGACAGAGTGAGTGAATGAGAGAGTGAGTGAGAGAAAGAGAGAGAGAGGGGATAGCCCGTTCAACCTCAAAGATAAGTTATATTTGGATCTACCCCTGGCTCAGATTAATAATCCTGCGCTAAGTCAGCCACAAATAGCGGCTGCACACGGTTATTATATATTATTATATTAATTTGAAGGTGATTGTTGTCCACAGGGGGTAACGGCTTTGTGTTTGTTTATTTAAAAAAAATATTGTTACCACTTTAATGTATCGGTTATTTCTTGGGTTCTTCAATGTTCTTCAACAGCTCTTCTCTCTTCAATGCAATGCGCTCATCACCTCTGCGACGAGCCGCTTTAACCTTCTGTCTACGAGCCTCAGCCTGATCACTAAGAATTTTAGATCTGGACTTTTTAGCCTTCTTTCTCTTGTGCATGAACTCCATCAGGACACGCTTGTTCTTGTTCTTGGCGGCGGGCCTCGGCATTTTTGCGGACTCGGGCACGGGAGTGGATCTTCGCTGGTTTGGGAATGATCAAACCACCCTTCACCATTTTCCTGATGTTTTGACGAGAGTTAACATTGGCAATCTCATTGGCTTCTTTTGGATCGAACCAGATTTTGTTTTTCCCACACTTGAGCACCTTGGCCGCAAGGCGCTTCTGAAGACGAAATGTTCCCATGATACGGATAAGGATTCATCCCACTCTATTTATTTAACAATGTTTTGTAAAGCAGTCAGAATGGTTACGAAACGTACCAAAAAACATAGGTCATCATCTGTATCTATAGCATAAAAAAGATGAATAAATAATGAATAGAACAGTGGTTCTCAACCTTTTTTGGCCCGTGTCCCCCTTCACCATATTTTCAGAACGTCATTCCCCCCCCCCTTCCTACCAAAAATTTGGCCCATGCCCCGCTTCACTGTATTTTCAGAACGTCATCCCCCCTCTTTCATATTTCCTATCTAAAAATTCCCCCACCCCTACACAGTATACGAAAAAATGGAAGGTAAATTTAATAGCATATACTAAAACAAGTTTAGACATCCACATAAAACATGATTTGTGGGTCTACTGACTTTATAAAATGAATTTTAGAAGAATGAGACGTACATAACTATAAAGTATGAAGGGAAAAACAATATCAAGTAATCGGTTCTTGTATTAACGCGATCTTGAAATGGTCTTCATCCCCCCCCCCACCCCCCCCGGAAACCCTAAAATTCCCCCCTGGGGAGGGAATTCCCCACCGGTTGAGAACCACTGGAATAGAATGTTTATCGCTATGACACAGTTAACATTGTTGTGAAGAGCTATCTTGTTCCGGCAATAGCACCCAAAGTTTACTCCTTTTAAATTACACAAACGAGGCAGTTGTTTCCCTTGGAACTTGGCAGTTGTTTCCCTTGTGTGCACATTCTCTCTCCCCCTCCCCCGCCCCAAAGGCAAGGATTCTCAAACCGGAGGGTGTGTTGTTTAATTGCCGCACCCTGTGTCATTTTATAACTTGGTGACAGCTGGCAAGATTGAGAGGGAAAACACAAGGGGATGGAGAGAGGTAAATATCTGGATGACTTCATACCTCTACAACAGTATGTGCTATTACCATTACTCTTACCTATTTTAATTAGCAAAATTGGCAAATGCGTGGTGTCTGCATCCACATCGCCCACATCGTTGTTTCGAGTTTGGCGTGCGGAATTGCGAACTGCAACCGTTACATCGCAACAGAGTCGGCTAAAGTGAATATCTCGCTCTCATGGGCGCATCCCCATCCCCCAACGCAGGTTCCCTCAACGGTTGTCTCAGCCAATCCCCGAGCTTCTGGCTTTACTGACCTTTAGTCAGGTGACCCTGTTAACCATTACATCTGGTTTATTCCATTCAAGGATAACCGCGCAAGCAAGAAAACAGATAAGTGAAATCAATACTTTCATGTAGTGTCTTTCGTGTATTTGTTAGTCTATTTTTGTTTGTATGTTCTGTGCTGACGAAGGCTTTGGCCGCAACGTCCATTTTGTTTCTTGTAGTCGTGCTTACAATCTACTTCTCGTTTTTCGGTGATTCATTCATTCCTATTTTAATTAGTATGAACAGGTAAATCGGTGCATTTTGTTCGACATACAGAACTCGCCAATTTGCTTCAGCAGAATCAATCAATCAATCAGTGCCGTCTCCACAAAGAAGGTTGGCTACAATGGATATCCGACACTATCTGTCTCTCGCCTTGATTGTAAATTCTGTCAGGCTGATGTTCGCCCATCTCTTAATGTTATCTTCCCACTTGTATCGTTGTCTAATTCTTGCTAGCTTGCCTTTAACCTTACCCTCCTGTATGGTTTATATAAGCGTACAATGTACGTACAAGCGTACAATTTTGGATTTGGCTGATCGCCTCTAAGTCAAGTCCCACGCATGTGAGGGTCTGCCCACCACTCACCTCCAGCTCTTGGAGTTGAGACTCACCTCCTGCTCTTGGAGGTTTGATGCTGAGCCGCCAGCATCAAACTGGCGCCATTTTTTTAGACACAGGCATCCGCATCCACAACAACGGACATGCTACAAAGATATACAAGAAGCCGGAGCGTGACAATGTATTTGTCTGGTCGTAACAATTTGACACTATTCATTGTTCACACTGACACATTTAGCAGTACGTGACTGTTCATAATTCAAACACAGCCGCATTTACTGCAATCTGCGTTGTCACAAGGTGCAGTTGTTGAAGAAAATAAAGCCAACAGTACGGTATAGAACTGACATTTAAAAAAAAGACTTTTATTGCATGTTATTTACAGGAAGTCTCAGTCAATCCCAGCATTTTTGGTCGTTTGTTATTGACTGGCCAAATTTGGGTTCAGTAGTTTGCCATTACTTTCCGAACGACCGACCGACGCTCAAAACATTGTTACAAATCAACGCAAGGCGGTCTGCTTTAATTTCGGCTGCAGCTGATTTAGAACTCGGTAAGGGGGACTGCGAATCACACTCGTTGCCCCTTTGCTACAGACGCTGGCTTTTAAAAATGGTAAAGCACTGATTGTCACTTGCTGGTGTGGTAGTCAGGCCTAACTGGAAGCAGAGAGTAGTAACACTGTAACCTACGATGCATGCCGTACAAGACAACTAAGGAGGGTTGGCGTGAGGCTGGCTACCTGGCAACCCGCAGACAACGTGAGCTGCACTGTTAAGACAGCAATGAACAAGTCTACACAGTGAGCACGAGTTGGTTGCGGGCCTGTATCCCGTTGAGAGATGAACGGCAGAAGAGGTTGGGGTGGGTGGGGGGGGGGGGGGGGGTTGGGGTCTAATTTTAATAGAAAGGAAAGAAAATTGAACAAATGATTTTCAAATAAATAATAAAAGATTAGATCGACATCGTAGCATTCAGGACAAGCCCACAAATGCCATTCTCCCGCAGCAAATGTGTAAGATATAGACATGTATCGTTCCAGTATTACACTGGTTGATTGTAAACACGTCGGATTCGTCCCTGTATAAGTCACTCCTTGTTGGAACCATACTAAAGATTCTTTAAATATGCTATGTCACCGGTAATTGTCCCCTCAACTAGCAATAGTTCATAATTAATACTCGAAATATTCCCTTGTTCATATATTTCGTGGTTGTTTAGCCACTGCCGCTGTTGATGTCACCACGTTTGCTGGCTAATTGCCTGGTACTGGTATTGCAGCGTGACCCGAACAATGTGCTAATGTAATTCTTAGGGAGCCGTGGCAGTGTAGCGCCTAGACGCTTGTCTGCCGTACCTGTAGGCTTGGGTTTGATCCTCAGCGGGGCGGGTTCGACCTGGGCTTCTAGGTCGACCCAGCCTAAAATGTGTACCAAGAAATGTCTTGAGAAGTAAAATCGACCACACCATCCACTTTGTGTCGTCTGATCTATACAACTATGGGCTTATCTCCATATGCCAATGCACTTTAGGCGTGTAACAGGGACCTTTACTTTTTTTATATAATTCTTTGTACTAGAGAAGTGTCAACCAATACCAAATCTTTCCATGTTGAACTTTACACAGCATAGACTAAGAATCAGACACTATGATTGCTCTGGTGACTCTAATACCTTCTGGCCACATCAAAACTGCCGTGATCGCAGCCACCGCCATCTCTTCATACTTGGGGTTGTAAACATATAAGTTCTGCCCAGCAATACCTTCTCCCCCGACTCTAGCTGAGTATATCTAGCCAGATCTCTCTCCACAGAACTATCAGCGCATACAATTACGTCTTCTCCGCCTTTCACGTATCAATTCTGAAATTTCCAATGCCCTCAACTCACCATACCACTTCCCATTCAGGCTAATGAACACCAGATGTATTTTTGTAATAGTTTTAATTCTCCGCACATTTGGGCTGTGAATAGAAAAATGCCCAGTTCAACTTTGCGTCACCTGCAAGGTCAACATGACGACTTGTTCAAATTTGACCTTGCTCAATGCTTTAAGCCACGATAGAAATAGTTGACCCTGAGCGGGCTAACAAGAGAATATCCGTCTTTCTCCTGGCGTTAATGTAGATATATGTATGTCTGAGTATGAGTTAGGAGAAGAACGGAGCACTTATGGGTTGCACCCGTGTGCCGTGATGTTGATCAGTCGACTAAACTAAAATAAACTAAACATATGTATGTCTATAGTTTTATGGCAAACGCAAAAGACAACGACAATGATTCTTTACTCGATACCACGTATCACTGTTGTTTCCTCACCGTATAGCAGGCCCTTTGCAGAACGTCGCCCTCATCACCGCCTCTTCCCAACTGCTGTGCTATTTTTAACGTGAGCATCTCCTATTTATTTTGCCCTTATCAAAACAGGCTAGGTATGCGATCTCACTACCCAAGAGATCAGGGAGATACGCGATGATATTAGACATCATTGTCTCTTGTAAAAATCCCCAACCCTATGCTGGGATTCGAGCTAAGTAACTTCTAAACTTAAGGCGTATATTGTACCTCCCTGCCATGAATCATTCATTGATTTAGGACGTTGAACGTTGGGACCAAACGGTTTTCTTATTGTATGCAAGACAAGACACATCCATACATTGTATGCACGACACAACCATACATTGTATGCAAGACAAGACAAATCCATACATCCTCATCGTCTGCAAAGTGGCGTAGGCATTCGTGTCTCGCCACAGATCTCGGTCCTTGAAAGTCAAGAATACTTCATTTGGGACTGCCTCTGTCGCTTTAAGTGAAGATCATTCCAGTCGTCGCGATGTTCTCCAATGACCCTCTTCAAAGAACAAAGAACGCTATGTGTCTCGTTCTTATATTTGTTTACAACGTTCCACTTTCATTGACCTGTCGTTGTTAGTTACGCTGGCAGTCCAAGGAATTCGCAACATTTGTCTCAGAAACCATTTCTCCGTTACCCCCATGCTCTTCTTAATTTGGTCTTTCACATTCCAAGATTCGCCGCCATAGCAGAACAAGTTCGATATAACATTTCAGTACTGTCTTTCTTGATTTGTTACACAAAATATTTTTCATTTTCTGAAATGCAGCGTTTGCTTGGTCAGTTATGCTCTATATCTCCGTCACGCATATTCCATCTGATGTTATGATTGTCTCCATATGCATTTAACCATAGGGCAGGCCTTTGCAGGACATCGTTCTTATCACGGCCCGTCGAATATGTCTCGATCTCTTGCCATTTCTCCTGCCTCATGCACCCCGTTGAGGTCACCATGACCGAATGGATAAGAGCACTTGCACTTAAACTTCCTTTATGCAGGTCCGCATGGCCGAATGGATAAGAACGCGTGTTCTTAAACATTCGTTGTGTTGATGCCGAGTTAAGCGGTTCAACCCCTACACCGGACAGCTGGACTAAAACGTTGTATGTCGTCCTTGACTTTGGGACGTAAATTACAAGTACCCCTGAAGTCGGAGTTGGTTCGCCTGATGGCGAGGGACACTGGTAATAGAGAAAGCTAACATACACGCACAAATCAGCCCAGCGCACTAGAAGTAGTAGAACGTGTATGGACTATGCTTAAGTGTAAAGCGAGCGAAGGCAAACAAATAAAATGCATCTTATACCCAAGGTGTCTACAGCGCGCTGTGTCTATGTCCGTGTTGGTCTACGCCTGACTCATCTACGAGGAACTGCACCTTCCATTACTGATATCTCCAAGCCACTGGGACGTTTAATATGGCCAGAGTGTTTCAGTTTCCCAGACAGGATGCTGTGTCTGAGAGTTTTCTTCCACGTCCACGTCTTGAAGAATGTCAGTATTTTTCTTCTTCTTGTTCCAAGATATTCTTCTTTTTCTGCGTTCATCCGGGGAGTTTTTTTTCTTTCCCGGACGTAATTGCGTTTTGCCTGTTTACAGCAGAGCTGGGTTCTTGCGCTGTTAGGCCGACACATCCCACTTCTGCGGGCATTTGTTGACCGGGTTAACCTTCCTGGGGTTTCAAGATATTGTAAGAACGTTTCCAAATACATCACAGTCAGAAAGTGTTTCCATTTAAACAAGTGCCATTTGGAAATAACACTCTGGGTGAGAATAAGTTATTGTAATAACCTTCTAGTTCAGTGGTTCTCAACCGGTGGGGAATTCCCCCCCAGGGGGGAATTTTAGGGTTTCCAGGGGGGGGGGGGGAATGAAGTCCATTTCAAGATCGCGTTAATACAAGAACCGATTACTTGATATTATTTTTCCCTTCATACTTTACAGTTAAGTACGTCTCATCCTTCGAAAATTCATTTTATAAAGTCAGTAGACCCACAAATCATGTTTTATGTGGATGTCTAGACTTGTTTTAGTTTAGTTTAGTTAAGTTTAGTCTTGTTTTAGTATGTGCTATTAAATTTACCTTACATTTTTACGTATGCTGTATAGGGGTGGGGGGGATTTTTAGATAGGATATATGAAAGAGGGGGAATGACGTTCTGAAAATACGATGAAAGGGGGGGGGGGGAACAGGCCAAATTTTTTAAAGGAAGGGGGGGGGGGAATGACGTTCTGAAAATATGGTGAAGGGGGGAACGGGCCAAAAAAGGTTGAGAACCACTGTTCTAGTTAAATAAAATAGGTTAAAATAACATCGTGGATAAATAATATGTTAAGTAATAACTACGGCAATTATAATATTACTTGTCTATGATTAACCGAGGAAAGAAAAGCTGGCTTATTATGGTTACATAAGAGGTAATTTAATAAGGTATGGCAAGTTGCTTCGGTACAGAGTAGATTGCAACAAGAAGACTGATGTATTTTGATCAGTGTATAACGAAAATTTAATGTGTAAACCATGTCAGTCTCCAGGCATTCATCATCGACCGTCAGAGTGTCGCCATATCTTGCAAGCTCGATTCAACCACCACTGGGCAAACAATCGTTTCTGTGGAAGAAAAACATCAAGTAAAATCTGATTATAGTAATAATAATCACCAGAACAACAATAATAAAAGAAATAGCCACGATTACATCGATACTCATGATGATAATGATGATGACGATGACCTGAAAGAAAACTCGCTCTAGAACAGTATCGGAAACTAAAATGCTTCAGCCATATTAAACCTGATAATGGTTCAGAAAGAACAGTTGTGAAAGTCGTTGTTCCTGGAAAAACTGCGGTGGCTGTCTATATACGATGGTGAGTAAGGGGCATTGCAGAAATACTGGGCTGTAAAATACACAATGGGAACATTGGATGGAGAATCCTTCCTGTGGGATGCGATGATAGCGACGTTCTGCGAAAGGCTTGAAGCATGCTAATGATAAATATGATGATGATTATTAATTGTTTGTTATATATTCCACTTAGTACATAGCACATATTAACAATATCCTTTTCAGGCCACGAGTGCAGTTTTACCAGAGACCGCTAGGGGTCATCGCCTGAGCTACGGAGTTAGTGCTTCGTGGGATGATCTTGGAAGGCGGCCTGCTGTTAGGTGGGAAGAGAACAAGCCAGATGCAGTAAACTCTGTGCAATGCAGGAGATCCTCTTGTTGTTAACCTTCGTCTCTTATAAGTGTGTTTTTTTGTTGTTGTTGCCTCAATATAAAATTCAATATCTCATTAACCAACTGAGGGAAAATGATGAGATTTAGTATATAACCTTATCATTATGTCCACCCAACAAACAAAATTTTTGTTCTGGAAATTTTACAGCAGATTTCAAAGTTAGTTTATATGCGGTATATTAATTACGACATAGAGATTACGTCCATGATATTAACAGTATTACAGCTTCACCAAGAGACGTCCGGCCATTTTTTGAAATTTTCACGTGATTCCCGTTTTGAAACAAACAGCGCGAAGATTCAGAGGTGTCTCCAAATGGGTTTTTTTTCATGAAACGTGATTATATAAATAAACTAGCTGACAAGGCCCGGCTTCTGGCGGGGATCTGTCTGTCTGTCTGTCTGTCTGTCTGTCTGTCTGTCCGTCCGTCCGTCCGCCTGCCTGCCTGCTTATCTATCTATCTATCTATCTATCTATCTATATATCTATCTATCTATCTATCTATCTATCTATCTATCTATCTATCTATCTGTCTATCTATCTATCTATCTATCTATCTATCTATCTATCTATCTATCTATCTATCTATCTATCTATCTATCTATCTATCTGTCTATCTGCCTACCTGCCTGCCTGCCCGCCTGCCCGCCCGCCCGCCTGCCTGCCTGCCTGCCTGCTTATCTATCTATCTATCTATCTATCTATCTATCTATCTATCTATCTATCTATCTATCTATCTATCTATCTATCTATCTATCTATCTATCTATCTATCTATCTATCTATCTATCTATCTATCTATCTATCTATCTATCTATCTATCTATCTATCTATCTATCTATCTATCTGCCTACCTGCCTGCCTGCCTGCCGGCCGGCCGGCCAACCAACCGACCGACCGACCCACCCACCCACCCAGTCAGCCTGCCAGCCAACCATCCACCCACCCAACCACCCACCTACCTTTCTGCCTACCTACCTACCTACCTACCTACCTTTCTGTCTGTCTGTCTGTCTGTCTGCCTGTCTGTCTGTCTGTCTGTCTGTCTGTCTGTCTATCTGTCTGTCTGTCCGCGCTATTAAATATTGATAAAAGTTACTGGAAAAAACCCTTTTTGAACGCTACCTTGAGCAGAGCAACCAGACAGACATGGGAGGCCGAAATCTGGCCAAGGAGGTCACCTCAGACAGATGCAAGGCCCAGAACACTTCGGATGAAGACACAGTGACAGTGAAAGAAATCAAGGCTGTACTTCGACGATCAAAAAACAGTGCTCCAGGTCCTGATGGCATAAGATACGACGACATAAATAGGTGTACCGACAATGAGCTAGAGAAACTAGCAGACATGTACAACAACAGTATAGGGAGTGCTAGCATCAAGGAGGAATGGTTACACAGCTATCTGATTCCCTTGCCGAAGCCTGACAAAGACCACCAAAAAATTCAGGGATATCGAATTATAACCATGCAGAATACAATAGGCAAGCTGCTGGAGAAGGTAATTGCCAGGAAAATATCAAGCCAACTAGAGAGGCAAGGTGTTTTCCCACCTACCCTGGGTGGGTTTCTGTCAAGGGTACCGTCAAAAAAAAGAAACCTGGACCAATGCAGCAGTCTTTGCCCATGATGTCTATGAAGGTTTCCACTCAGGCACTGAAACCGTTGCTGCAGCGATTGATCTTGAGGACGCATACAACAGAGTACCACTGGATTTTTTAATGTTTCAGCTTCTTGAACTAAACGTAAGTCCATTCCTCCTTAGTTGGATCGCTGCAGCCCTCTACCAACGGAAAGTAGTTTTTAGATGTGGCAGTTGGACTTCGGAACCAACAACAATATATCCTGGCCTACCACAGGGATCACCATTATCTCCGGTACTGTTCAACGCCTACACAGTGAGAATCACCAGTGAGCAGACCACTGGACCTGGCAGGACATTGTCAAATGCCGATGATGTTTTAGTGTATCGTCAGGGTAATGATAGAGAGGAGGTTGCTGTGGAACTACAAACCGAACTCAATCGCATAAGTACTTGGTGTGATGAAGCTGGGGCAATGGTCAACCCAACAAAGGCAACAGTGACTTGGTTCTCGTTGAATAATCATATTGTCAACAATCCAACACCAACTGTAATGCTGTGTTCAGAGACGGTGGAAAGAACGCAGGCAATGAATTACCTGGGGATACGGTTTGATCGAAGACTTGCTTATAATGTGCACATAGACCAGGTGATAACAAAGGCCAAGCGGGGTTTGGCAGCGATGCGGGTGATGGCGGCAGCAAACTGTGAGCAGCGCCATCTATGTCTTCTGTACGAGGGGCTGGTCATGTCTGTTTTGGAGTATGCAATGGCAATCCTGACTCTCAGCCATAAGCAGATAGAAAGGATGGAAAGGATACAGAATGAAGCTATGCGCATTATTCTTGGATGTACAAGAGATACAGCATGCAGGGCGATGCGCTACCTTCTTGATTTTCCAACCATTGAAGAAAGAATACAAGCTTGCAGGGCACGCGCCTACCTCAGAATTAACGCAAACACCATCCACTGCATAGTGAAATTAGGAAGGTGAAGGGCAGCAGGTTAAAAAGAGGACGGTCGTGGATGGGTCAAGCCGAAGACATTCTTCAACAGGTGTGTTCACTTGAGGACTTAGAACCTGGCGAGGAGTGGGTGCAAGTGCCAACAGACTTCTGCACATCCTTTTCAGTTTGCATCCAACTAGATAGAAAATGCAGACAAGAAAATCCGGATGCTGTTGAGGCTGAAGTACAAGCGTTGATTTTCGAGAATTCGCTAGACGGTGACGCGGTCATCTACACAGATGGGTCGGTCGTCCGACATGTGAGAAGCTCATGGGCCTTTACAGCTCGGGCCGGAGGGAGAATTGTGAAGGAGGACTCTGGTGCTTTCACTGAAACCACAAGTAGCCTGACCATGGAAGTCATGGCAGTAAGTAAAGCAATAACATGGCTCGAGACACAGACATTCGCTAGGGCTTGTTTCCTTAGCGACTCAATGAACATGATCAAGAGGATAGAGGAGGGGTCGATCCGAAGAGAATGGTTGCTGCCTCTGAAGCGGTCTCGGCTGGCAAAGATTAGTTTCATCTTCGTGCCAGGTCATGCGGGAGTACAAGGAAATGAGCGGGCTGACAAGCTCGCAGGTGAGGCTACTGTGGAGGGCGGACGCGCCATGGACCAGGCTGACATTCTGAATGCTCTACGAGAAGTGAGACTTTTGCGAGAACCAAGTGATGACTGTGAATCTACAACAATGGCCAGACTGCGGGAGCAGCAAATTAAAAGAGGAGTGGCCAAACAAGAACACTACGCAGGAAGCCAAAGAAGATTGATAAACCAACACAGAACTGGCGTCGTTAGCCGCTACACGCCGCGGGATTTGCTGAGGAGGGGATCCGAGCACTTATGGACTGAATGGTTCGATGTGCAACGAGGATGATCTGTCGACTAACTAACTAACTGGAAAAAACGTCAGGACCATGTGTTGAAAGAGGAAGAGGACTATTGGAGAAAGGATGGATTGAAGGTTGTATGTTCGATTCCGGGCCGCGTCCTTCATTTCACGAGTGAATTTTTTCGGAGACTCCCGAGGGTCGTCGCTGGAGCTACGGAGTTCGTGCTTTGTGCGACGCTTTCCGCGCTGCGGAAAGAAACTGAGCCATATGGAATAAATACCCGGTGCAATGCAGCCGACCCTGTCGATTTTAAGCTAATTCTTTCATTGCACCCACTCTCATACGAATCCGGATACGCCTTTGTGTGTCAACAGAATTGACATGTCTCACATTACCGTAAAAATAACTTCGTTAGCGAGAAATCACTAGTTGTTAAGCAAAAGATCAAAGGAATGTCGCCGCTTTCAATGATTTAAGTTGTTTTTGGACCTATCAAAGACATATTCCTTGGGTGGGGGTAAATATAAGACGGCTGGAAAAATTTCATAACGATGCAACAGACAGTTTTCAAAATAATTGATCGTGAATGACGGCATTCGTTTGTGGACATACTATAATTACAGCTACAGAGTGTTGGTGTGAGACTGGCTATTTCAAGCCGCAGACAAATTGAGACAACAAATAACAAACTATGAACTGGCCTGCAAAGGATTTGGCATGCATGATTCTGCGTCTATACTACGTAAGGTGTCTTAAAGACAGCAACTGCAGTAGCAGCAGCAGAAGAAGAACAACAACAACGTAAACAACACACTTATTCCGAGCTTGCTTGTGAGTTCTCCAAATAGTGAGTGCGAAACTCTGGTGCTGATTTTCCCAAATCACCGCAAGGAATTGTGATTCTCTTGCAGCTTCGTAGCTGACAAAGCTTGAGTTCTCAACAGGCTTCATCACAATGAAGGCCGTGGTCGTTAACCAGACTAGCATCCACACAGAATGTCCCAATGGGAGTTGACAAAAAATCTTGGTTAGTATTTGTTGTGTGCGTCCGCTCGTTTTGTACTTGAGCGTAGTCCACGCATGTGATGTTGCTATTAGTAGTTGCTACAACTATATTGTGTGGAGCTGGGCTAATTTTGTGTGAGGGTCAACTTTCCCTATTACCAGTTTATCTCGCCATTAGGTTTCTCCAACGTCTCTCTCACACACTCTCGGGATACACTCTCCCACTTCTGAGGCACTTGTAACTGACGTCCTCAAGCCAAGAACGAGAAGTCAACACTTAAGCCCAACTAACCAGGGTGTGGAACGAAGCCACTACGACGCGATCAGAATATATATATATATATATATATATATATATATATATATATATATATATATATATAAACATATATACATATATATATATATATATATATATATATATATATATATATATATATATATATAGAGAGAGAGAGAGAGAGAGAGTTTAAGCTCGTTAAACCTCTCAGCCACGCCCAACTCCTCTTGGTTAGTATGAGGCATGACTTTAGTATCATCCCCTCTTCATCCTGGCTCACTCTGTTTGTAGAAGCACACCAGTATTTCAGTGTACCTAACTCATACTGGTGTATAACTTTGGGGAACTTTCACCAGATCTAGAAATAGCAATCAATCCAGTGCCGACTCCACAGTGAAGGTTGGCTGTAATAGATCTCCAATACTCGCTCCTTCACCCTGTTTAACACTCTATCAGACTGCTGTTTGTCCATCATCTGATGCTTGATATTATCTTCCCATTTGTATCACTGTCCGCCTCTTACTAATTTGCCTTCAACTCTTCCCTCAAGATGAGTTATACTAGAACTTAAACACAGAAGACAGACAATACGTTGCACGATTTACTGCCCGGCATATCTCGCTGCATCTCGTCAGGTACATACTGCAGAGTTTTATAATATATGAAGTGAACGTATGAATAATACTTCAGCTGAAACAAGTAAAACACATGGTCACAGGTATTGTTTTCATACTAGAGTGCTATATCTTTTAATGTGGCCGAAATATTTCACTTGTCTCTTTTTTATGTCTTTCACAAAGTCTCCTTTCATTCCCAGCATCTCCAGAACCTCTCTGTTTCATTGTTTGATCTAAAATAATTAGGTCGCAAATGAGTTAATCTCCAGGTGCAAGGGAACAGCCTATTCGACACTTTGTTAAGACTATCTTCACACTGTAAGGCGGCCTTGAACCCTTTGTCTGTGAGGCGGCCGAACATGCAAACAAAGCGCTGCGACAAAATACTTGGCTTGGGCGGTGCCTGGCAGAAAATGAACCCGGTGCACTACTTTTCCGTTTACAATTAGAGTGCAGGTTACCTTCTGAGTGCTTTGGACAACGCCCGAAACCGTTTAAACAACATTGGACAGGAACAATAAAATAAGCACATTTAAAGAATATATATATTTGTTTTTCGTTGGGTCGCTTTGAACTCGAGTGTATCCACGACGTATTGAATATTGCTTATAGACTAGCTTTCCCTTACCATCAGGCGAACCCACTCCGACTTCTGAGGTACTTGTAATTTACGTCCTCAAGTCAAAAACAAGAAGTCAACATTTTAGTCCAACTGACCGGTGTAGGAGTTGAACCCGCTACCTCACCATTAGCACACCGGAAGTTTAGGAGTAAACGCTCTTATCCATTCGGCCACGCCGACCTCCTTAAAGAATAATAACCGTTGGGGCGTTATGGTGATCACGGCATGAGAGCGGTCTGACGAGGGTTCCATGCTTGTACTCGCCGCTTGGTACGGGAGCGAAAGACTTACCACCTATCCCTCGTCCCTCGTGCACTCAGGCTTGCAAAATGTTATGGTCCTATCACTTCAAATACCCGCAGCAGGTATCACCCCGTATAAATACAATCACCTTCAAAGTAATAAGCGTGTGAGGGTAAAACCGTGGGCAGCTGCTATTAGGGGCTGACTCAGACACAGAATTATTAATGTGAGCCAGGGATGGATCCTATAATATAATATAACTTCACCTTGCGGATGAACGGGGTAGAGTTAATGGTACAATCGAGTCGAAATCCTGCTAAGGGAACCACAGCGACCAAAGTCAGAGCCCATGAACAATTTACAGAAGCTAATAATGAAGTTAACGGTATAATGCATTTCGTTACCTTAAACGTACATAATAAATATGATAATTATAACTCAGAAGGGTTGAAGAAGATATTAATTAAACATAAATAACGACAGATTTAAAATGCCATGTCGTTTCCTGTATAGATGCTTTCGTCATTTGGAGACGGCAGATGCTAATTCATGTATGCCTATAATTAATTGCATGTCCGTGTCCTTCACCAGAGGTCGCATTCAACCCCAGCATTTATTGGCCGTTAGTGATTTTCCAGGCAATTTTACATTCAGTAGTTTGCCATTCGGGAGCAGATCGCTTTCGTTGATTTCTATGGTATGAGACATATACAGTTAAGAAGGCAATGGCAACCTACTGAAGTAAACTTGTCAAATAAATTAGTCAATAAATGCTGTGGTTGATTGCAAAGTCATGTAAAGGGCATGCAACTAACTTTAGTTTGCCTTTGATTTAAGTCCATACACCTGCTACTTCTTCTAGTAACCTGGACTAATTTTTGCGATTGGATTACCAGTGTCCCTCGCATCAGGCGAACCCACTCGGACTTCAGAGGTACATGTAATTTAAGTTCCCAAGTCAAGAATGAGAAGTCAACATTTTAGTATAACTGAACGGAGTAGAGATTGAGCCCGTTACCTCGGCATCAGCACACAGGCAATTTAAGAACGAGCGCTCTTATACAACTTATTTTTCTTACTTCCATGAGTGTCGCTCAATACCGAGGAATTTTTTCCTCACGCTTCTTCTAACAGTAACAATGAGGTGAATTTGTGGAGTGTTCTTAGTCTCAGGTTTCCGGGAATTAATGTGACCTTGGGAGAGATTACCTTTAACCCTGCTAAATATAGCCAGTGAAACGGGGCTATATTTTTTTGGCGCTTGTTCATTCATAGCTTAGTTCTAACTTATGCGTGGGTGGAAAGATGACCCACGTCTCTATTCTCGCCCAGTTATATATCTTATATTTCTTGTTGTTGTTGAACGGGGAAGCCTGTAACAATGGCACATATCAGTGGTTCTTATGTTTTTTTTTATATTGCGTCACACTTGTATTCTTAATTACACTAGTCAACACATTTTCTGGAGTACGACAAGGTTGTGTCCTGTCCCCTCTCTTGTTTATAACATACTAGCTGACCCTGCCCGGCTTCGCCCAGACCCTGGTGGGGAGCATCTCATTTAATTCATATAAGTAGTCATATAAGTTCTCGTTCCCGTTACCGACTGACTGTCTGTCTATCTGTCTGTCTATCTGTCTGTCTATCTGTCTGCCTGACCCTGCCCGGCTTCGCCCAGTCCCTGGTGGGAAGCATCTCATTTAATTCATATAAGTAGTCATATAAGTTCCCGTTCCCGTTACCGACTATCTGTCTGTCTGTCTGTCTGTCTGACCTGGCCCGGCATCGCACAGCTCCTGGTGTGAAGCATCTCATTTAATTTATATAAATAGTCATATAAGTTCCTGTTCCCGACTGTCTATCTGTCTGCCTGACCCTGTCCGGCTTAATTAAATTCATAAAGAACGTTCTTCCACACACCATCCATTATTTTTAATGAAAACTCTTTCTAATCACCTGCATGACTACAGTAACTTCTTAAGCAAAAAAAGATGAGTTACAATGTTATGCATTGTGCATTATTTTTATGAAAACTTTGAAAATGCCTTACAGATTGTATCATTATTTATTATAACTCATATGCCGGTACATAAATATGGACAAAGAGTTTATAAATCTTTGAAAACGATGCCACAATATGACTATAAGTTATACAGAAAAGTTATGCCCCTTGAAATAACTTTTACAGAGTTAGGTCCCCTGAAATATATGAAATTATGATGAAAAATGAAAAATGAAATAATACTGAGTAAGCAGGCGATTTCACACTAACAAAATATCACAGTTGGCAGCTCTGGAATGAAAGGAAGGCGTGTAGAAAATTTCATCTCAATCGGATGGGCCGTTCGCGAGCGCACAAAGGACAGACGGACATACGGACAGACATACAGACAGACAGACGGACGGAGATCCTAATTTATATATAAGACTAGCTGACCCGGCCCGGCTTCGCCCAGACCCTGGTGGGGAGCATCTCATTTAATTCATATAAGTAGTCATATAAGTTCTCGTTCCCGTTTCCGACAATCTGTCTGTCTGTCTGTCTGTCTATCTGCCTGTCTGTCTGTCTGACCCGGCCCGGCTTCGCCCAGACCCTGATGGGGAGCATCTCATTTAATTCATATAAGTAGTCATATAAGTTCCCGTTCCCGACTATCTATCTGTCTGTCTGTCTGACCCGGCCCGTCATCGCCCAACTCCTGGTGGGGAGCATCTCATTTAATTCATATAAGTAATCATATAAGTTCCCGTTCCCGACTGTCTGTCTGTCTGTCTGTCTATCTATCTGTCTGTCTGTCTGTCTGTCTGTCTGACCCGGCCCAGCCCATGGTGGAGAGCATCTCTTTTAAATCATATAAGTAGTCATATAAGATCCCGTTCCCGACTATCTGTATGTCTGTCTGTCTTGGGTAAATGGAGGAGGGAGGAGGAAGAGGGAGGTGGAGGAGGGAAGAGGAGGGAGGAGGAGGGAGGAGGAGACAGGAGGAATAGGAGGGAGGAGGAGGGATTAGGAAGAGGAGGGAGGAGTAGGGTGGAGGAGGAGGGGGAGGAGGAGGGAGGAGGAAGAGGGAGAAGGAGGGAGGAGGAGATCGCAGGAGGAGGAGGAGGAGGAGAGGGAGGAGGAGGAGGGAGAGGGAGGAGGAGGGAGGAGGAGGAGAGAGTAGGCGGAGGGAGGAGGCGGAGGGAGCAGGAAGAGGGAGGAAGAGGGAGGAGGAAGAGGGAGAAGGAGGGAGGAGAAGGAGGAGGGAGGAGGAAGGAGGAGTAGAGAGTGGGAGGAGGGAGGAGGCGGAGGGAGGAAGAGGGAGGAGGAAGAGGGAGAAGGAGGAGGGAGGAGAAGGAGGGAAGAGGATGAGAGGGAGGAGGAGGAAGAGGGAGGAGGAGGAATGTGAAGGGAGGAGGAGGGAGGAGGTAGAGGGAGGAGGAGGAGGAGGGAGGAGGATAGAGGAGGAGGAGGGATGAGGAGGAAGAGGGAGGAGGAGGAATGTGAAGGGAGGAGGAGGGAGGAGGTAGAGAGAGGAGGAGGAGGGAGGAGGAGAATGGAGGAGGAGGGATGAGGAGGAGAGGGAGGAGGAGGGGGAGGAGGGGGAGGAGGAGGGAGGAAGAAGGAGGAGGGAGGAAGACGGATGAGGGGGAGGAGGGAGGGGTAGGAGGGGGAGGAGGAGAAGGGAGGAGAAGGGAGGAGGAGGGCGAAGGAGGAAGGAAGAGGAGGACGAGGAGGGAGGAGGAGGGAGGAGGAGGGAGGAGGAGGAGGAAGAGGGAGGAGGAGGGAGGAGGATGAGAGAGGAGGGAGGAGGAGGGAGGAAGAGATAGGCGGAGAGAGGAGGAGGAGGGAGGAGGAGGAGGAGTAGGGATGAATAGGAGGGAGGAGAAGGGAGGAGGAGGGATTAAGAGAAAGAGGGGGGAAAGGGGGAGAAGGAGGAGGGAGGAGGGAGGAGGAGGAGGAAGAGGGATGAGGAGGGAGGAGGAGGGAGGATGAGGAGGAGGGAGGAGGAGGAGGGAGGATGGTGAAGGAGGAGGAGGAGGAGGGAGGAGGGTGAAGGAGGAGGAGGAGGGGGAGGAGGGAGGGGGAGGAGGAGGGAGAAGGAGGAGGAGGGAGGAGGGAGGAGGAGAACGTAGGTGGGGGTGGATGAGAAGGGAGGAGGGAGAGGGAGGAGGAGGGAGGAGGAGGAGAGAGGAGGAGGGAGGAGGTGGAGGGAGAAGGAGGAGGGAGGAAGAGGTAGAAGGAGGAGGGAGAAGGAGGGAGGAGGAGACAGGAGGAATAGGAGGGAGGAGGAGGGATTAGGAAGAGGAGGGAGGAGTAGGGTGGAGGAGGAGGGGGAGGAGGAGGGAGAAGGAGGGAGGAGGAGAGAGGAGGAGGAGGAGGAGAAGGGAGTAGGAGGAGGGAGAGGGAGGAGGAGGGAGGAGGAGGAGAGAGTAGGCGGAGGGAGGAGGCGGAGGGAGCAGGAAGAGGGAGGAAGAGGGAGGAGGAAGAGGGAGAAGGAGGGAGGAGAAGGAGGAGGGAGGAGGAAGGAGGAGTAGAGAGTGGGAGGAGGGAGGAGGCGGAGGGAGGAAGAGGGAGGAGGAAGAGGGAGAAGGGAGGAGGAGGGAGGAGGTAGTAGGATGATTGATTGCCATCCCACCAGGTTAATATGTTATCGCGGACCTCAGAGAGAAGTGTCTATGTAGAAGACCATTTCCTGGACGTACGTATTTTGGGAGGGGGAGGAGGGAGGAGGGAGGAGGAGGAAGAAAAAAAAAAACTATGACAGTTGGCAGCTCTGGACTGAAAGGAAGGCGTGTAGAAAATTTCATCTCAATCGGATGGGCCGTTCGCGAACGTATAAAGGACATACATACATACAGAGATACATAAATACGGACGCACAAGTCTTTTTTATATATAAGATATAGACAACATATGTAAAGAAACCAGCCAAACATAGACCGCATGACGAGAACACAGAAGAAGAACCATCTGCAAATCTAACCATTAGAGAACTCCTGTTTGCGGACGACCAAGCACTAATAGCAAAATCAGAAGCTGAATTACAAGACCACATGAATAGTCTAAACGAAATGTGTAGGGAACATAACATGAATGTTAGCACAAGTAAAACAGAGGTATTGACTATAACAAAAGAAGAAAAAGCAACAACGATTCACCTAAACGAACATCCCCTGAAACAAGTAAAGAGTTTCAAGTACCTAGGAAGTATAATATCATCAAATGGCAAATCAGAAGACGAGATTGAAAATAGATGCAATAAGGCAAACAAACTCATTGGACAAATGGCACCAATACTAAAGAACAAATATATATCAATAACTTAAAAGTCGAAAAAGTCGACAAAGTCGACTTCATTGCACAGGTATTTTGTCCCATATGGCTCGGTCTCTATCCGCAGATGGGAAAGTGTCGCGCAAATCACGAACTCCGCAGCTCTAGCGACGACCCACAGGAGTCTCCGAAAAATTTCACTCGTGAACCGAAGGACACGGCCCGGAATCGAACCCTCAACCTTCGGAGCTCGAGTCAAACGGTTTGACCACTTCGCCACGGAGACACTAAGAAAGCACTTTACAACACAATCTTCCTGCCAACTCTATGTTACTTATGCCAAACATGGACAATGACACAAAAAGAGAAAAGAAAAATCACAACAACAGAAATGAGATTCCTCAGACCGCAGAAGTCGGGTGTGTCGGCCTAACGGCGCAAGAACGCAGCTCTGCTGTAAACAGGCACAACGCAGTCACGTCCGAAAAAAAAAGAAACTCCGGATGAACGCAGAAGAAGAAGAAGAAGATTCCTCAGAAGAATACTCAATGTATCAAGAAGAGATAAGATCAGAAATGAAGAAATCAGGACTAAAGTGAGGATTATAGCTGCACTAGATTTTATTAGAAGGCAGCAAGTCAAATGGTTTGGTCATGCAAGTAGGTTAACAACTAACAGTATACCACAACAAGCAATGATGTACAGACCAGAGGGAAGCAGAGGAAGAGGCTGACCACGTAAACGATGGACGCACGGAATAACAGAGTCCATGGGAATATCGATACATGAAGCCCATAATCGGGCACTCTCACGATGTTTATACTTCACCTCGACACCGCAAGGTACAAGAGGAACATGATGTGATGAGATGAGATGAACAAATTTTCAAAAGATATTTGCATCAGAATTTAAATGCACCATTTCTTAATTCACCAATTGGTTCTGTTCTTTTTTTTTTTTTTTTTAAATAATGATGAATTTATTTTACAGTAATACAGATAATGTATGCTTGTTTAATTCTTTGGACATCTGTAAAGTAAATAGCCTGCCGTCACTCACTACTTGGCAGTGACCAAACTGGTCGGTGACAGTAAGCACAACCTCTATAAAGAGATCCTCCGCCTACCGTTGCGAACTTGAGACCCTGAAAGCTTACAACATGTCGGCAGCTCTCAGGCTATAATGATATATTCTTAATGCCATACTCTTCTGAAATTAATCCCGAATGTATACTGCGTCACAAGCTTCAATGCACGGAATGCAACGAAATCTCACATACATATAAACAGAGAGGGAGAGAAAGGGACAATGAGAGAGAGAGAGAGAGAGAGAGAGAGAGAGAGAGAGAGAGAGAGAGAGAGAGAGAGAGAGAGAGAGAGAGAGAGAGATCTGTACACACACCCACACACACTCATGAGAGTGATAGAAAGTCATTAAGTAACAGGGATTTTATTATAAAGTGCAAGGAAGAGTATGGACAACAGACAATCTTATTTCAGAATACAAAATGGCTCTTAAGCAATACACCATGTAGGGGTCATGAGGATCGAGCTGTTTGCGCATGCGCAATAGTGTCTACAAAATGACTGTGTCACAATCGACTTGCACCGTGGAAGAACGTTTTTATATGGCCAGAGGGTGTGAAACCTTGTTAAATCTACAGAGGAATGATGGTTCAGTATCGAGACAGTTATTTATTTATTATTTTTTTTTTTTTGCGCTCGTTCGCTTTGAAATCAAGCGTAGTCCATACACACTATTTATAGTACCGATCGACTGAATTTTGCCTGTGGGTTAGCTTTCCCTATTAACAGTGTCCCTCGCCATCAGGCGAACCCACTCCGACTTCAGAGGTACTTGTAATTTACATCACCAAGTCAAGGACGACAGGTCAACATTTTAGTCCAGCTGTCCGGTGTAGGGTTTGAACCGCTTACCTCTGCATCAGCACAACGGATGTTTAAGAACATGCGTTCTTACCAATACGGCCATGCTGACCTGCGAGACAGTTATTTGACTCAGAGGAGAATGTATGAATGTGTAGACAGATTTTAAAATGGAAAACAAAACGTTATTGTTGAATCCGCTGGGAAAGTCATAGTGACAATCTTTAGGAATATCAAGGGTCCTACATTCGTGCATTTCCTGGAAAGGGGTGAAACTGACTAGTACTCTATACAATGACACTAGTAAACAAACTGAAGCCCGCGATACGATCAAAACGCCGCGGACTTCTCTCAAAAGGAGTTTTGTTGCTGCACGACAACGCCTGCCCACGCACGGCTGCGAATACAGTGGGTACACTGCCTGTGCTCTGATATTTCAGGCTTTGAAACATCCAGCATACAGTCCAGACTTAGCGTCATCGGACTTCCACTTGTTTGGACCTTGAAAGAACATTTGCGGAGCCAGGGATTGCAGATGACGAGATGGAGGTGGTGCAAAATTGGTTTAGGGTCATACCAAAAACAAAAATTTGTTTTCCTAGAAGACATCAAAAATGTAGTGGGCAGGTGGACCGATATCGATAGAGAGAGAGAGAGAGAGAGAGAGAGAGAGAGAGAGAGAGAGAGAGAGAGAGGGGGGGGGGGAGAGAGAGAGAGAGAGAGAGAGAGAGAGAGAGAGAGAGAGAGAGTGAGCAAACAAACGAACGACCTTTATTTTCGAAGTGTTACAATTTGGGCAGCAAGCCCGTCCTACATTCAACCCTTCCAACCACTCATCTTTCGTATATCAGTTATCTATTGTGCATGTTACATTCACATAGAAAAAGAAAACATTGTCATATGAATGTTGTGAACATAAGCAATGCATATTACCATGTTATGAGATAGGCAGGCAAGCAGACGCACGGATACAAACACAGAAACGTACACATGCATAAGCACATACATACATACATACGTCAACATCATCATCATCATCAAGTGCCATGCCGACTGGCGTTCATGACTCTCCACAGACACATACATACGTACCTACAAAAAAATTTGAAAATATTTGTTTTGCTACTTATCTCAAAAGCGCAGGCTGTGATACACAGTATATCATACCCTGGGATTCTGAAGTAAGTAGGAAAAATTGTTTTTCAAATTTTAATTTTCTCTTCACTGTTCTCATTTATTTTAAATCTTGTCATTCTTCTCATCTCCTTCTTATGCCTTAATGTAGTCATTGGAGAGTCTTGTCTGTGATTATATGTTGTGTTTTGTGTATGTATTTGTTTGCTGATGAAGGGTCGTCGCCGCAACGTCCTGTATTTTTCGTAATTCTCTGTAAAGGTGCATTACTTTGTGTTATTTTATATTGTTTTCATTTGATTGTGTACCATGTTTGGTCGAAACCGACTTTCGTTTGGCACTAAATCAGTTTAAAAAAAAGAACACGGGTATTTACTATTTCACAAGGATATAAGTTATGGTTGTTTTTAAACATTCCAAAGTACAACGCCCGCTTCTAACAAGCGCAAACTTAATCAAATCCACTGTGTGGGCGCCACGCATTTAAATAAATCAAGAAAGAATGGTAAACCCCCACCTCCGCGCATCTTGGAGAGGATCGGACGTATATACTTCTCAGGTAAGGGCGAAAATAAATAGGACCCGTCAGTAGTATACAATGTGCAAATCGATTATCATTTGGAGGATTGTGGAGGATTGACCTTGACCTCGGTTGATTTTCACTCCTCCTCGGTCATATAGTTGGGTAAGGGGTAAGGGGTGGTATCTAGGTCATATCTAAGGGCGATAATTCTAAGATTTTATGTTTCTAAGGGCAGATAACTATTGAGTGGGTGTATAAAAAATTTAATTAATTATTATAAAATAAAATAAAATAAAAAATAAAAATAAATAACGACGTGGTGCGGGGTGGTGGCGAGGGGGTGGGCGCGTGGGGTGAGACTAGGCGGTTCGGGCTTAAACACTATCAGGTATATAATAATTTTTATTAAATCATGTATAAACAATACAATCCATATTAAATAAGTAGCGGCATAGTGGAAAATTCTGGAACGTAGTACCGGGGAGTTATACGTCGGCAAGTGTGGGAAAATCTCCGGCGGGTGTGACGGTGGTCGGTTCATAACAGACGTGGAGGGGGTGCATACGGAAAAGTCATTAAGTAAAGGGTTGTAAAAACGTGGGTGAGTGGTGTGTTAAAATATTTTGAACTGTTAGCGCATTGGTGGTGTACAATAGTACGAATAGAAGGAATAGGTGCGGTGGGGATAGTAGTGGGTATGGGTTAGTGAAATTAGTTGATAAGGGTGGTTATTAGTGCTATGTAGATGTTCATAGTAGCTTATTCACTATCATAACACGTGTTACAAATGAAACCTTGAAAGCTAAAGATCGCTGATTGTAATGGATATAGTGTAGTATCATTCGGTGGTAAGGTAGTGGGTACCAGGTATTAGCGGTCAACAGATGGTCAAGCAGTGGTCAAGTGGTGGTCAAGTGAGGAAATTTTAGGGAAAAGTGGTTATAATGATAGGGTGATGCTTAAAGGGTGGTAAATTAGTGGTCAAGCAATGGTCAAGTGGTGGTCAAGTAAGGAAAATTTTAGGGAAAATTGGTCGTAGCGACATGGTGATGGTTAAAGGATGGTAAATTAGTGGTAAATTAGTGGTCAAGCAGTGGTCAAGTGAGGAAAATTTTAGGGAAAAGTGGTTATAATGATATGGTGATGATTAAAGGGTGGTAAATTAGTGGTCAAGTAGTGGTCAACCAATGGTCAAGTAGTGGTCAAGTGAGGAAATTTTAGGGAAAAGTGGTTATAATGATATGGTGATGATTAAAGGGTGGTAAATTTGTGGTCAAGTAGTGGTCATCCAATGGTCAAGTAGTGGTCAAGTGGTCGAGTGACCACTTAAATTGTAGATGACGATGTCCCTAAGATTATGATAGTGGTTAAAGTGATCGATGACATGGTCAAGTAGCGGTCAACCAGTGGTCAAGTGGTCGAATGAACACTTAAAAGGTAGAGAAAAGTACGTATATTGAAACGGTGATGGTAAAATGGTCGACAACGTGGTCAAGCAGTGGTCAAGTAGTGCTCAACCAGTGGTCAACCGTTCAAGTGAGAAAATTGTAGGGTATGGTACGTGTAGTGAAACAGAGATGGATAAATTAAGTAGTGACGTTGTCAAGTAGTGATCAAGTAGCGGGCAAGTACTGGTCAAATGGTCAAGTGACCACTTAAATTGTAAGGGAAAGTACGTGTAGTGAACCTGTGTTGGTTAAAGTGATCGATGACGTGCTCAAGTAGTGGCCAAGTAGTGGTAAATGGTCGAGTGACTACTTAAATTGTCGGTGAAAGTAGGTATAGTGACATGGTGATGATCAAGAGTTGGTCAAGTAGTGCTCAACCAGTGGTCAACCGCTCAAGTGAGAAACTTGTAGGGTATGGTACGTGTAGTGAAACAGAGATGGATAAATTAAGTAGTGACGTTGTCAAGTAGTGATCAAGTAGCGACAAGTACTGGTCAAATGGTCGAGTGACCACTTACATTGTAAGGGAAAGTAGGTATAGTGACATGGTGATGATCAAGAGTTGGTCAAGTGGTGCTCAAATAGTGGTCAAGTAGTGGCCAAGTAGTGGTAAATGGTCGAGTGACTACTTAAATTGTCGGTGAAAGTAGGTACAGTGACATGGTGATGATCAAGAGTTGGTCAAGTGGTGTTAAAATAGTGGTCAAGTGGTGTTCAAATAGTGGTCAAGTAGTGGTCAAGTAGTCGAATGACCACTTAAATTATAGGGTATGGTACGTGTAGTGAAACGGTGATGGTAAAATAAGTAAGGACATAGTCAAATAGGGTCAAGTACTGGTGAAGTAGTGATCAAGTGGTCGAATGATCCCTTAGATTGTAGGGTATGGTATGTGTAGTGACATGATGATGGTTAAAGTGATCGATGAAATGATCAAGACGTTATGCCGACTGCTAAGTTCAGAAAGTAATGTCCTTACTATCGACAATTTCCCTGACAGGAGCGCCTCGAGCACTGATTGTGTATTGATCAATAGCACCTAGTGGTACAGTCAACACACATGGACAATAGTTACATCCGGTCAAAGATGGCGTCGCACCCTATCACACATGGGTAATTGCTACAACCAAACTACGTCTCATTCACTAAAACTGGTCAAATATGGTGTCACATCCGGTCACAGGGGTAATGGGACATCTGAGACACGTGGTTAAGAGGGAAACTATAGAAAAAGGGTGTCCTATCGGTTGTCGAGTCAGGGAACCTAACGTATGATGACCACTGTGTATAGGAGTGAATACACTGCATCATCAACACTGCATCATCAACACTGCATCCGAAGGGTAAAAGGGTCACCCCCTTCTCTTTTCTATAACCGTGTAGTCCTAGTGTTATCCGGTTACACCAAAGGACACCCGAGCATCAACACAACAAACTGCCCCGATTCAACCTTAGACAATGCACGTAACATGACAGGTCACGTGTCCGCCGTCATAACCAGCGACGTTATCACGTATCAAATTAGACATCCACACTTTCATTTCCTTTCTATGTGGCCATAGTGTCTTTACATCTTTCTCCAGAAAGCCATTTCCAAGACCAATATATGTTTTTTCAGTGTACCTGCTCAGTGCCACACTTCACAACCAGACAAAAGTACACCTTCTATGTACCACTTCAACCATCAAATAAGAAAATGTGTTAGACAAAATATTAAAATTATTTGTCAAATACAGAAATATATCACCCAAACTTATAAAAAGTAGGAACATATGTTAACCAAATGGAAAATATCTTAGCCAAATAGGAAAATTTGTTAGCCAAATAGAAAAAAATATTGACCACGTAACGATATATCTTGTCCACACTTATGAAAAGTAGGGAAATTTGTTAGTCAAATGAGAAAAAAGATTGACCAAGTAACGAAATACCCAAACCAAACTTATGAAAATTACGAAACTTTGTTAAGCAAGTATGAAAATGTATCGACCAAACAGAGAAATATATCACCCAAACTTATAAAAAGTAGGAACATATGTTAACCAAATGGAAAATATCTTAGCCAAATAGGAAAATTTGTTAGCCAAATAGAAAAAATATTGACCACGTAACGATATATCTTATCCACACTTATGAAAAGTAGGGAAATTTGTTAGTCAAATGAGAAAAAAGATTGACCAAGTAACGAAATACCCAAACCAAACTTATGAAAAGTACAAAACTTTGTTAAGCAAGTATGAAAATGTATCGACCAAACAGAGAAATATATCACACAAACTTATAAAAAGTAGGAACATATTGTAACCAAAGGGAAAATACCTTGGCCAAATAGGAAAATTTGTTAGCCAAAGGAGAAAAAAGATTGACCAAGTAACGAAATTCCCCAACCAAACTTATGAAAAGTACGAAACTTTGTTAAGCAAGTATGAAAAGGTATCGTCCAAACAGAGAAATATATCACCTAAACTTATAAAAAGTAGGAACATATGTTAACCAAATGGAAAATATCTTGGGCAAATAGGAAAATTTGTTAGACAAAGGGGGAAAATATTGACCAAGTAACGAAATACCCAAACCAAACTTATGAAAAGTACGAAACTTTGTTAAGCAAGTATGAAAAGGTATCGACCAAGTAGAGAAATATATCACCCAAACTTATAAAAAGTAGGAACATATGTTAACCACAGAGAAAATACCTTGGCCAAATAGGAAAATTTGTTAGCCAAATGGGGAAAATATTGTCCAAGTGACGAAATACCCCCCAACAAACTTATGAAAAGTACGAAACTTTGTTAAGCAAGTATGAAAAGGTATCGTCCAAACAGAGAAATATCGCACCCAAACTTATAAAAAGTAAGAACATATGTTAACCAAATGGAAAATATCTTGGCCAAATAGGAAAATTTGTTAGCCAAATGGGGAAAAGATTGTCCAAGTTACGAAATACCCCCCAACAAACTTATGAAAAGTACGAAACTTTGTTAAGCAAGCATGAAAAGGTATCGTCCAAACAGAGAAATATCGCACCCAAACTTATAAAAAGTAAGAACATATGTTAACCAAATGGAAAATATCTTGGCCAAATAGGAAAATTTGTTAGCCAAATGGGGAAAATATTGTCCAAGTAACGAAATATCCCCCAACAAACTTAGGAAAAGTACGAAACTTTGTTAAGCAAGTATGAAAAGGGATCGACCAAACAGAGAAATATATCACCTAAACTTATAAAAAGTAGGAACATATGTTAACCAAATGGAAAATATCTTGGCCAAATAATAAAATTTGTTAGCCAAATAGAAAAAATATTGACCACGTAACGATATATCTTGTCCACACTTATGAAAAGTAGGAAAATTTGTTAGCCAAATGGGGAAAATATTGACCACGTAACGAAATACCCCCCAACAAACTTAGGAAAAGTACGAAAACTTTGTTAAGCAAGTATGAAAAGGTATCGACCAAACAGAGAAATATATCACCCAAACTTATAAAAAGTAGGAACATATGTTAACCAAATGGAAAATATCTTGGCCAAATAGGAAATATTGTTAGCCAAATAGAAACACATATTGACCACGTAACGATATATCTTGTCCACACTTATGAAAAGTAGGGAAATTTGTTAGTCAAATGGGGAAAATATTGACCACGTAACGAAATACCCCCCAAAACAACTTAGGAAAAGTACGAAACTTTGTTAAGCAAGTATGAAAAGGTATCGGCCAAACAGAGAAATATATCACCCAAACTTATAAAAAGTAGGAACATATGTTAACCAAATGGAAAATAGCTTGGCCAAATAGGAAAATTTGTTAGCCAAATAGAAAAAATATTGACCACGTAACGATATAGCTTGTCCACACTTATGAAAAGTAGGGAAATTTGTTAGTCAAATGGGGAAAATATTGACCACGTAACGAAATACCCCCCAACAAACTTAGGAAAAGTACGAAACTTTGTTAAGCAAGTATGAAAAGGTATCGGCCAAACAGAGAAATATAACACCCAAACTTATGAAAAGTAGGAAACTTTGTTAGCCAAAGTGAAAAAACCTAGGTCAAGTAAGAAAATTCTGATAGCCAAAGGTGAAAAGTGTCGGCCAAATACAGAAATTGCTCAACCAAACTTATAAACGTAGGAAAATTGTTATTCAAACGGGAAAGCTATTGAACAACTAGGAAAATGTAATAGTCAAAGAAGAAGAATATTGAACAAGTAATGAAATATATCATTCAAACTTATGAAAAGTAGGAAGCCTTGATAACCAAATGTGAAAAATATCACTCAAAGAGAGAAATAGCTCGCCCCAACGTATAAAAAGTAGGAAAATTGTCGGCCAAAGGGGAAAAAGTTAGACCAAATACAGAAATATCTCGACCAAACTTATAAAAATCTAGGAAATAATAGTACCCAACACAACTAAAAGGCTGACTAAAGTTATAAATCCAAACTTATAAAAATAACCAAATAGGAAAACATATTGACCAAGTACAGACATATATCAATCAAACTTATAAACTTGTCGTCCAAAGTGAAAAAACAAAGAAAGGCTGTCAGCCAGTCTAAGAAATAGGTATGGAAAAGTAAGTCGACCAAGACTACGGAAGTTATATTTTTATTTCCTTTTTTTTTTTTTTTTCTGAGCTTGGTCGACTTACTTTTCCATACCTATTTCTTAGACTGGCTGACAGCCTTTCTTTGTTCTCTACCTTTTAAGTGTTCATTCGACCACTTGACCACTGGTTGACCGCTACTTGACCATGTCATCGATCACTTTAACCACTATCATAATCTTAGGGACATCGTCATCTACAATTTAAGTGATCACTCGACCACTTGACCACTACTTGACCATTGGATGACCACTACTTGACCACAAATTTACCACCCTTTAATCATCACCATATCATTATAACCACTTTTCCCTAAAATTTCCTCACTTGACCACTACTTGACCATTGGTTGACCACTACTTGACCACTAATTTACCACCCTTTAATCATCACCATATCATTATAACCACTTTTCCCTAAAATTTTCCTCACTTGACCACTGCTTGACCACTAATTTACCACTAATTTACCATCCTTTAACCATCACCATGTCGCTACGACCAATTTTCCCTAAAATTTTCCTTACTTGACCACCACTTGACCATTGCTTGACCACTAATTTACCACCCTTTAAGCATCACCCTATCATTATAACCACTTTTCCCTAAAATTTCCTCACTTGACCACCACTTGACCACTGCTTGACCATCTGTTGACCGCTAATACCTGGTACCCACCCCTTACCACCGAATGATACTACACTATATCCATTACAATCAGCGATCTTTAGCTTTCAAGGTTTCATTTGTAACACGTGTTATGATAGTGAATAAGCTACTATGAACATCTACATAGCACTAATAACCACCCTTATCAACTAATTTCACTAACCCATACCCACTACTATCCCCACCGCACCTATTCCTTCTATTCGTACTATTGTACACCACCAATGCGCTAACAGTTCAAAATATTTTAACACACCACTCACCCACGTTTTTACAACCCTTTACTTAATGACTTTTCCGTATGCACCCCCTCCACGTCTGTTATGAACCGACCACCGTCACACCCGCCGGAGATTTTCCCACACTTGCCGACGTATAACTCCCCGGTACTACGTTCCAGAATTTTCCACTATGCCGCTACTTATTTAATATGGATTGTATTGTTTATACATGATTTAATAAAAATTATTATATACCTGATAGTGTTTAAGCCCGAACCGCCTAGTCTCACCCCACGCGCCCACCCCCTCGCCACCACCCCGCACCACGTCGTTATTTATTTTTATTTTTTATTTTATTTTATTTTATAATAATTAATTAAATTTTTTATACACCCACTCAATAGTTATCTGCCCTTAGAAACATAAAATCTTAGAATTATCGCCCTTAGATATTACCTAGATACCACCCCTTACCCCTTACCCAACTATATGACCGAGGAGGAGTGAAAATCAACCGAGGTCAAGGTCAATCCTCCACAATCCTCCAAATGATAATCGATTTGCACATTGTATACTACTCCCGTCGTGGAGGTTTAGGATTCCTCGTCAGTTGGATATTGAAAACAGCAGGCCGAAGAGGTAGCTGCCCAAACTACATTTCACTATGGAAAAACACACACACACACACAAACACCACACACACACACACACACACACACACACACACACACACACACACACAAAGCAGCTGTGATAAATTTAAATTTATTTACGCATACGTGTTAATAAGTGCTCATTGGCTGGGACAGAAATACATAACTTAGAATATAGCAGAAATACAAGAGAACATAGCACACAGAGATATATTAGAGATCACAGCAGATATAATAGAGAACATAGCGGTCGTAACAGATAAAATAGCAGTCATAACACAGAACATAGCAATCATAACAGAGAAAATAGAGGACATAACAATGAACATAGAAGACATATCAGGGAACATAGCACACCTATAAAACATAGAACAAAGTCGACATAATAGAGAGCATTGCAGATAAAACATAGAACATAGCAGATATAACAGGGGACACATCAGACAACAGAGAACCTAGCAGACAGACATAACAAAGACTTCGCAGACATAACAGGTAACTTATCAGACATACATAACAGAGAACATAGCAGACAGGCGTAACAGGGACTTAGCAGACATAACAGATAATATAGCAGACAGACATAACAGATAATATAGCAGACATACATTACAGATAACATAGCAGACAGTCACAACAGGGACTTAGCAGACATAATAGATAATATGACAGACAGACATAACAGGGACGTAGCAGACATAGCAGAGAACATAGCAGACAGACATAACAGATACCATAGCAGACAGACATAGCAGAGAACATAACAGACAGGCGTAAAAGGGACTTAGCAGACATAACAGAGAACATAACTGACAGACATAACCGGGAACATAACAGACAGACATAACAGATAACATAGCAGACGAACATAACAAGAACATAGCAGATAGCATAACGGGGACTTAGCAGACAACAGATACCATAGCAGACATAACAGATACCATAACATACATAACAAATAACAACAGACGACAAAACAATATTATTAATTTAATATTGCAATATGTCAACAATTTGCAAGTTTTTGTTGTTAACCAGACTGAGAAAGAAACCAATCTGATCAAACAAACCGCAATAACTGAAGTAGCGCAGATAACAACTGTTGATTTGGAGGAGTTATCTGGGTCCTGACAATAACAACCCATTGTCAAAAACGTTGTTTAAATATGAGACGAAGAGCTAATTAATAATTAAACAGTACTAGAATTAAAAGAAAACACACAAACAACACACAACAAGGCATATATTTCAGATTAGGCTGGGCTCGAGATAGAAAAAGTCAATGCGTTATCCATGACAGGCGCAAAATAGTCTGGCTTCAGATATAATTTTATGAAGCGTGGTTATTCATGCGCGGCAAAAACTATCACAATGGTTTCAATCTATTTATTGAAAACGATGTTTTACACTGCAGAGTTTTGTTAAATGTATTCTGTAACAGACTTGATAGAGCAAATACTATAATATTAAGTGGGTTAACATAGAAGTTTGGAACTATTTTGCTCTCCTGTTAATTAAGAAAATCGTCTGTGCTGGGAACTCGCCTGTTCTGGCTATCTTCTGCTACACTTGTTTGTTCCCTGGCGAAACTTACAAGCCGAGTACAGCATCGGCGGCTGCAGCAGACGGTGGATATTTTTGTGGATTTTTGCAAAACCGATCCACTCCTCCAGGTAATGTTAATTGGAATAACTGTTGCATTTAAATGAATTTAAAACCTGATGCTGGTCTCTTGTGGAGGAATGCCCTTCAAAATGGCGGTGTGTGCATCAAATAAAGTGAAAGTCCTATTGTTTAGAAGCGCGCTGTTATAAATAATGAGTAATGATCTGATATTCATAATTAGGATAGGGATGTGGTACCTGCGGCTTCTTAGTTGGTATGCGCCTTTGCGGGTTATAAACGTATTTTGGTGAATTTGAGCATGGTGCATAAAAAAGGTAACATTTACTTGCGGCTAGCGGGTGTTGAGAATTTGTTCGTAACTACAGTAAATAACAAAAACCAATAGAGGATAACCTCGGCGTTTTCTCGCCGTGGGCTTCATCATTCGGCAGTTTCTGACAGAACGCTTTAGTGAAACAGTGAAACGCGACAGAGTTTACTTTTATATATACGGTTTTACCGTTATGTTACGGTGGAGTGAATGATGAAGATAGGTGCGCTTGCTATAAATATATAAGGCAAGATATATATTGTACATATGTTGTAAAGTTGTATCCATTTCCATTCAGAGACTAGTGCTGTAAAACTGAATTATTTTCTGATATATTTTCTAATATTGTTTTTATTTGTAAAGATGTATTCATTCTAATGCTGTAAAGTGAATAATTGTCTAGTGTTATGTAATGTATCAATTTCTGGTTAGACTAGGAAGTAAGAGGTTAGTGAGTCAAGTTTTATCATTTTCCAGTCAGGGGTTAGTGGAGTAAAAGCTGTATCATTTCTAGCCAGAGATTAGTGTAGTTAAAGTTATAATTATATAATTTTCCAGTCAGAGATTAGTGTAGTAAAGTTGTATCATTTTCCAGTCAGAGATTAGTAAAGTTGTATCATCTTCAAGTCATAGATTAGTGCTGTAAAGTTGTATCAATATTCACAAAGTAATATTGATTAGTATTGTAAAGTATATCAGTTTCAAGGCAAAGATTAGTGCTATAAAGTTGTATCAATGTCCTGTCACAAATTAATGTTGATTGATGTTGTAAAGTTGTATCAATTTCCAATCAGATATTAATAGATTAATTCATATAAGAATGCAGCCTCTGCTCACCTTGTAGTGACAGAGGGTCATGTGTATTTCAGTGACCCCAAAGAACTATGTCGATGGTAGCACAGCTACTAGTAGGATCTGCCATGTCAGACAAGTCAAAGGGTAGGAACCAGATGAAGAGAGACACAAACCTGCTGCCGCCTTGTAGGTAGACTGGGGACAGTCACAGGCTAGGGAAAGCAAACTGGAAACAATTCTGGTCAAATTTGGATATACTGAGCATGTCACACTTATTTATGCACCTCAGAAGTCACTGTCTGACTGTAAGGTTTCCTTCCTACAGACAGATTCCATCTCCAAGGTATAGGGCACCATCAACCCAAGGGTAGGTTTTCTTTCCTTAAAATTTTGCCAGTCTGCAGTCATATGCCCTTCTTTTAGCAGTTTACAACTGCCATGAGATTTTGAACATGCACAACTTGCACACAGACCCTCCTGTTTTTCAATGTCACCCCAAAAAGTCGCTTAAAAGTCGACAGGGTCGACTTCATTGCACCAGGTTTTATCCCATATGGCTCAGTCTCTTTCCACAGTGCGGAAAGTCACACAAAGCACAAACTCCGTAGTTCTAGCGACGATCCACAGGAATCTCTGAAAAATTTGACTCATGAACCTAAGGACGCGGCCTGGAATCGAACCCACAACCTTTGGAGCCTGAGTCAAACGGCTTGACCAGTCAACCTCACCCAAGAAAGATATACATCTATGGTCACTAGCAAATAGATGATAGGGAAATGTGACATCAATAGAAACCGATAGAAATCGGTTGTTGTAAAATTCCATGCCCTGTTTTGTCTATGAAATCTGGCAACTTTTGATCATCAGGCATAGACTGTAACCTCTCAGTCTGACACTTACAGTAATAACTTAATTAGAATTAATTATTGCAAAATGACTGGTAATTAATTAGTGAAAATTAATTGTTGCAGTTTTGTCCAATTCACTTCTGTATTATAAGTGTTCTTATATTTCTACAATGTTATTATTAATAGCATGTTGCATTGCTTTAGACATTACACTCATGTCCTTCTGTTGCTTGTACAGCCTGTGTTTTATTATTAAAAGAATGTGTATATTGAACTGATAATGAATACAGTAAGAGTCTTGATATCGTGTGATAAAACAGGCATACCACACTTATTTGGAGCCACAATACCGCAATAGCTAGCATGCCTCCCTGCCAGACCAGTAGTCACGTATCCGAATTCCCGTCAAGGTGCTGATTTTTGTCATTGACTTAGGCTCCCATATCCATCCATCCATCATGTGCCATGCCAATAAGCATGGGCAGTCATGTTTTGCCGTCTGACTAGATCACCAGAGTCGTAGATCAGCTCCCTGTTTCTGTCTCGACCATGCCATGCGCCAAGCCATCCAGGTTTTACTTCTCGGTCTTCCCCTTGGTCTTTTCCCTTCAATCTTGCCATTTGTCACCAAGTTCTCCAATTCATTTCTTCTCATAACATATCCAAAAAATGTTGACTGTCTACGTCTAATGTCTCTAATTAGTTTACGATCTTCATTTGTTTCTTGAAGGACTTGTCCATTGGTTTTTCTGTCTGTCCACAGTATTCTTTGCATTTTCCTTAGAAACCACATTTCCACAGCCATCAGCTGTTTTTCAGCTTGTCTGCTCATTGTCCATGCTTCACATACCCAATCTAAAACAGGTACAGGAAATGCTGAATGATTTATACAAATATGATTCCAGCACCATATATCCAGTATACCTCAAGGCTTGGAAGAGGGTCTTTTACTTTCTTCATGAGCACAAGTTGAAGTGGAGAAATTCACCTTATGTGGGAAACTATCAGGCAAGAGAGACCGGGGAATACAGAAAAATGTGTATGCAAAGCTTAAACAGCTGTGCAGAAATATAAGCAACATCAGTTTCATTAAGTTGAAGGAAGATAGAGAGGAAAACATTAGAAAACAGCAACTGAAATGGTTCGACCAAATAACTAGGCTACCAACTGACAGTATACCACAACAGGCAATGATGTACAGACCAGATGGAACCAGAAGAAGAGGCTGACCATGTAAATGATGGACAGAGTCCAAAGGAATCTTGATATATGAAGCCAATATAGGGGCACTCTCCTGTTGTTTATGCTTCAACTCGACACTGCAAGGTACACGAGGAACGAGATGAGATGAGAGAGGAATGGAAAGTCATGACTGTCAATGACTGCTCCACATAAGAAAGGCATTGGAAGAAAATAATCAGATTGTGATAAATTATTTCTATGATCATTGACTTCATTTAGATACAGCTTGGCTTACTGGAGTAACATAAAACTTTCTATCTTCTTATATAATGTAAGTAAAGTAAAGATGGAGGACCCTTTTTTCATGCAATGAGAAATTATAAAGTTCTTAGAATATCATAGACCAAGAAGAAGAACAATACTGACATTCTGCCAGATGTGAATATTGAAGAAAACTTGTTCATAAACATGTTTGGGAAACTGGAATACTTTGGCCATATTAAAGGTCACAGTGGCTTGGAAAGAACTGCAGTGGAAGACTTCGTTTTGCCCTGGTTAGATGAAAAGGTGGTCACGTAGCAGATCATGCCATGAAGGATAAAGTACGAGGCCTTCACATATTCTAGACCACAACATATGAGGTGGGGTGGCCAGTTCCTGTCAGTGTCACTTTTCCTTCCAAAACAATTGCCAGAAAGTTGTCTGGTACTAATTTTTATCAGGTGGGGCTGACCTCACTGATCGCGAAAAAAAAATCATGTTTCCTCTGCTGGGGATTGACTCCTGGCCACTGTCTAGGCAGGCAAACTCACTAACGGCTATACCACAATTTATAAATTTTAAAGATCCCACTTACTATCACTTCATATGGCAATATAGCTTTGAAAACCTTGGAAATAATTGTCCCTTAATCACTAACAGACACAGTGTGTTACTGGATCCCATAAGGGAAGCAAAAAATAGTAGCACTGTAACCTCGCATGAATGACACAAGTAGTAACTAAGGAGGGTTTGGCTTGAGCATAGTTACTTCATCCTGTAGAAAACTAGCTGCAAAATGCAACCTATCATGGACCAGACTACACAGAGCTTGTCAGGAGTGGGTTGAGGGCCTATGCTCCATTGTGAGACGGAAGGAAGAAAAGAGGATGATGAATCTTGAAAGTAAATCAAATCACAAGAGAGAACAATCCTATGGAAAACCCTTGAATGCTTTGAGGTCCAAGAAGGCATAGTGTTGAAATGTGCGGTTCCATGACTTTGAGATGCACTTCTATTTAAATTGATAAAATGTTACTCAAACAGTAATTTGAAATTTTACAGCATGCATTACGTTATCTTGCTATGTTTTAGTGATATGTGGCACACGGTTTGAGAATCCCTGATTTAGATAGCAGAAAATGAAGGATGTTATTCTCTTTGGGTACACACTAGGTGTGGGCTGTATGCAGCAGTATTATTTTCTAAAAACAATAACTGAAACTTGTAAAGCATTTCCTAATACAACAGTGTTGTTGTTTGGGTTATTTGTGACACACCATTTGAGAACCGGTGCAGAAAATTCAGGCATTATCCCTGACATTTAGTCTTTGAGTCAGGGAGCATGGTAAATGCCAGATGTGCACTGTATGCACCAGGAGCTATGCAACCAAATGATTCTGACATATCTTTCCTGTCTCCTGCTGGCCGACCTCAGTGATATATAGGGTATTATGTTCATTTCCCTTGGGTTGGCCAGACAGACCTTTATGGCCTTTATGTAGTATGAGGCCCAGTTTACACTGCTGGTATGTCAGAATACAGCCCTGCTGCAATCACAGGGCTATTGTTAGGTAGTGGTGTGTGCAGCCAGGTTTTCTTTGAGTAGATTGCATGTTGTGTTAGGCTATTCATGATTGCTCTTCTGTGGGTTTGTACTTAAAGTTTACATTTGTATTTTTCAAATTTACTTAGTATGTGCCATTATTAGTAAATTATTATGTCTAAAGACTTTGGTGGTACAGTGGTTTGTGGACTGGTTACCAACAGAGAGTTCAGAGGTTGAATCCCCTGTTTAATGTACTTATGCTTCAACTTCCAGTGCACTAATGACGTAGTAACATGTTCACCCCCTACACTGGTCATTTGGGCTTCAGTGCTGACTTCTCATTCAGAAAGCAATGGCAAACTACTGAACGTAGAATTACCTAGTAAATCAATCTGGGTTTGGGGTTGATCACAATGTCCTGCAAAGGACATGGGACATTATGTTAGTGAGAGGATTGATTTTCTTGACCAGTTTTGATCTTTGGTCAGCCCAGCATTGTAACTTCAGTCCCTAAGATTTGTCTAGGAAGGATCTCTGGGAAGAAACAAGAGTTGACAGTTCTACTTAATGACCCTAACCCGTTTTGTGTGACCTGTCACTTCACACCTCCTGGCAGTTTTTGGCATGGGGTTTACTTTTTTAATGTTATTCTTTGTATATTGTAGAGTTAATGGTTCTGTGTAACAAGACCCACTGTGTGGGTTGTAGGGTTAATGGTTCTGTGTAACAAGACCCACTGTGTCGGTTGTAGGGTTAATGGTTCTGTGTAACAGGACCCATAGTGGGTTGTAGGGTTAATTGTTCTGCATAACAGGACCCATAGTGGGTTGTAGGGTTAATGGTCTGTGTAACATTACTACTAATTATGTGATTTTGGGTTAATGCTTCTATGTAACAGTCAGTGCCCATTGTTGGTTGTAGGGTTAATGCTTCTGTGAAATAGTACCCATTGTTGGTTGAAGGGTTAATGCTTCTGTGAAATAGTACCCATTGTTGGTTGTAGGGTTAATGCTTCTTTGAAATAGTACCCATTGTTGGTTGTAGGGTTAATGCTTCTGTGAAATAGTACCCATTGTTGGTTGTAGGGTTAATGCTTCTGTGAAATAGTACCCATTGTTGGTTGTAGGGTTAATGCTTCTGTGAAATAGTACCCATTGTTGGTTGTAGGGTTAATACTTCTGTGAAATAGTACCCATTGTTAGTTGTAGGTGTTAATGCTTCTGTGAAATAGTACCCATTGTTGGTTGTAGGGTTAATGCTTCTGTGAAATAGTACCCATTGTTGGTTGTAGGGTTAATGCTTCTGTGAAATAGTACCCATTGTTGGTTGTAGGGTTAATGCTTCTGTGAAATAGTACCCATTGTTGGTTGTAGGGTTAATGCTTCTGTGAAATAGTACCCATTGTTGGTTGTAGGGTTAATGCTTCTGTGAAATAGTTCCCATTGTTGGTTGTAGGGTTAATGCTTCTGTGAAATAGTTCCCATTGTTGGTTGTAGGGTTAATGCTTCTGTGAAATAGTTCCTCTTGTGGGTTGTCAGGTTAATGTTTCTATGCCAGTACTCATTGTGTGATGTTGGGTTAATGCCTCTATGTAACATTACTGCTAATTATGTCATCTTGGGTTAATTCTTCTATGTAACATTACTAATTGTGGATTGTAGGATTAATTCTTCTATGCAACATTACTAATTGCTGCATTAGTAATGCATTATGCACAGGGAAAAGCTTTTACTATCTGTCCGCGGTTGTTTGTGGCGTGAACTGCATGTTCGGGAAAATGGCGTAGCTGGCTTTGTCACAAAACGGACTGGTTTTTGCCTTATTCAGTAATGTGTTGCTGCTGGTTTTCTAGTGACTGCCGCTTCCATCGAAGATGAACTGTATTTTTTGTGGAGGACTTTTGTGTTGACATTCTGGCGGTGGCATTATACACAGTACCTGTGCGGGCTGTTGGTTGTCCAGACTCCTTATTTTTCCCTTTTTTTCACAAGGGGCAGTGAGGAGCATTTTATGTGATATTCACTGGCGCAGGAACGGAGCATAATGGGGACGACCCGTTGCTGTAAAGTTGAAACCGCGACTAACCAACCAACCAACCACCCAGCCAGCGCACCAACCAACCAACCAACCAACCACCCAACCCAATCCAACTCAACCCAACAAAACCCAACCAACCAACCATTTGTGAACTCTAAGATTAATTCTTCTATGCAAAATTACTAATTGTGAACGGTAGGATTAATTCTTCTATGCAACATTACTTATTGTGGATTGTAGGGTTCATTCTTCTATGCAACATTCCATCCATCATGTGCCATGCCGATAAGCATGGGCGGTCATGTCCTGCCATCTCACTCGATCACCAGAGTTGTGGATCAGCTCCGTGTCCCTGTCTCGACCATGCCATGTGGCCAAGTCATCCAGGTATTTACTTTTTGGTCTTCCCCTTGGTCTCGTCCCTTCAATATTGCCAGTTGTTACCAAGTTCTCCAATTCATGTCTTGTCATAACATGCCCAAAAAATTTTGACTGTCTACGTCTAATGTCTCTAATCAGTTTACGATCTTCATTTGTTTCTTGTAGGACTTGTTCATTGGTTTTTCTGTCTGTCCATGGTATTCTTTGAATTTTCCTCAAAAACCACATTTCCACAGCCATCAGATGTTTTTCAGCTTGTCTGCTCATGGTCCATGCTTCACATCCATATAAAAGTACAGGTTCTATGTAGCACTTCAACACTCTTTTTCTCGTTTCAATTGATATCTTTTTATTGGTCAGTATGTTTTTCATCTGGCAAAAGGCTACCTTCGCAATGGAAATCCTTGTTCTAATCACTTCAAGGCATCTCCCATCAGATGTTATGACTGTTCCAAGATATCTGTGCCGATTCACTTGCTTAAGAATATGCAACATTACTAATTGTGGATTGTAGGGTTCATTCTTCTATGCAACATTACTAACTGTGGATTGTAGGGTTCATTCTTCTATGCAACATTACAAATTGTGAACTGTAGGATTAATTCTTCTATGCAACATTACGAATTGTGAACTGTAGGATTAATTCTTCTATGCAACATTACTAATTGTGGATTGTAGGGTTCATTCTTCTATGCAACATTACTAATTGTGGATTGTAGGGTTCATTCTTCTATGCAACATTACTAATTGTGGATTGTAGGGTTAATGCTGCTATGTTACAGTACTCATTGTGTGTTGTTGGGTTAATGCTTCTATATACAAGAACTTATTGTGCAATGTTGGGTTAATGCTTCTATATAAAAGAACTTATTGTGTGTTGTTAGGTTAATACTTCTGTATGGCAGTACTTAATGTGTGTTGTACGACAGGAGTGTGTCTTGTCACCAGATCTCTTCTCCCTATATAGCGAAGTAATAATGAGTTGCCGGGGGCCCATACGGGGAAGCAAAGAATAGTAACACTGTTGCCTACCATGCACGTCGTAAGAGGCGACTAAGGAGGCTATGGTTCTGTCGCCCTGCTACTGAGTGTGTGCGTGGCGCGACACTGTGAGCTGTGAATTTCGCTTGGAATGCTTTTGCATCTGTCCGCAGTTGTTTTTAGCATGAACTGCATGTTCGAAACGATGACGGCCAACTGTTGCTGGATTGACTTGTTTGCCTTTTCGGCTCACGAGTGCATTTTTCAGGAGACTCCTGGGAGTCGTCGCTGTAGCTACGGAGTTCGTGCTTTGTGTGGCGCTTTCGGTGGGTCGCTCTGCGGAAAGAGACCGAGCCATATGGGATAAACCCCGGATCAATGATGTCTTTCTGGTTACTGCTTATCCATCGACGATGAACTGTATTGTTCGTGGAGGACTTTTGTGTTGGAATTCTGGCGGCGGCATTATGCAGAGTGTACCTCTGCGGGCTGTTGGCTTGCCGACACTCCTGTCTATTCCATTGTTCACATGGGGCAGTGAGGAGCATATTGTGTGATATTCACTGGCACAGGAACGGAGCAATATGGGGACAACCCGTTGCCGTGAAGTTGGAACCGCGACTAACTAACTAACTAACAAATGAGAGAGATCAAAGAGATGCCAGGAATACTAGTTGGAGGTTATAATATAAATAATATACGCTATGCAGAAGACACAGTATTGGTGGTGGATAAATCAACAGACCTACAACAATTGTTGGACATTGTAGTAACAGAGAAAGCAAGGAAAGGACTCTCCTTGAATATCAAGGAAACAGTAACAATGGTGATATCAAAGAAAATGGTGACACCAAAATGTGACATAGAAATAGAAGGACAAATTCTTAGCCAAGAGGATAATTTTAAATACCTAGGGGCATTTATAACATCAGATGGAAGATGTACAACAGAGATTAAGAGCAGAATAGGGCAAGCAAAGGCCGCATTTCAGAAAATGAAGAGTATCTTATGCAATAAGGCACTGTCACTGAATGTAAGAAAGAGAGTGCTGAAATGCTATGTAGAACCAGTTTTGCTGTATGGCAGCGAATCTTGGAATGTAAATGAACAAATTAAGAAGAAATTAGAAGCAACAGAGATGTGGTTCCTGAGACGAATGTTGCGAATTCCTTGGACTGCCAGAGTAACTAACGACTGCCTGAAACAGGCTAATGAAACTAGAACATTATATACAACAATAAAAAAGAAACAAACATCTTTCTTCGGTCATGTGATGAGAAAGGCATTGGAGAATATTGTGACAACTGGAAAGATCGAGGGGAAGAGAGGAAGAGGCAGACCAAGAGAAATGATGCTGGATGGATTGAGACGGTGGCATGGAGGAATATCAGCAGCAGAGTTGATCCAGAAAACCAAAGACCGAGATCTGTGGAGAGCCATGAACGCCTACGCCAGCTGGCAGGGCACTTGATGATGATGAATGTGTGTTGTTGGGTTAATACTTCCTTCTGTATGACAGTACTTATTGTGAGCTTTTGGGTTAGACCTTCTATTGAAGGGTATCTGCTGTGTATGTATTTCTGGTTAAATTCTGGGTGTAACAATACCATGTGTTTTGTTGACTTAAACCATTGTGTCGTAGTATTGTACGATTGTACAAATCGTGAAATACCATTGTGTATTTAATGCTCCAGTGTTTTCTTGGGTTAATCTCTATGTGTAACAAAAGCTATTGTAGATTCTTGACTGAATCCTTCTGTTTGGTTGACATCAGAAAAAAATAAAGGTACAGTAATCAAGTGACTGACGCACCCATTCCAGGGATGTGAAACACTAGAGGCTTCACATATACCAGGTGTCAACTTATTGAGGTTAGCACAATTAGCTTTTTCTGACTAAAAAACTTTGCCAGGGTAGTACCTTATTTGACACAGGTCCCCCAAGTTTTACGCCCTAGTCCAAGGAGGCTTGGAAGTCTGATGTACTACCCCAGGATCAGGCAGAGTGTACAACCCTTTTATTAGTTTATAAAAATTCTACTCTGTCCAGACCATGATATGAACAAGGTCTGTTCTAGCCAGAGGTGGATGTTGTACTCCTCAGCCACTCCGTCCTCAATAAAAAAAAATCATGCTGTACGGAGGATTGCAATCGCCCCACAGTGTATGAAGGAAACACCTGTGAGCCTGCAGCCAACTGCTGCTGTATTACTTTACTGACTTTCTTTGTTGCTCCTATTCTACCCTGGGGTATAGAGATTGTGTAGAGAGTTCTCCAGACAGCCTCAAGGGTGGCTTTCTGTACAACTTGTTTCAGGTTTAGTAACTTGTACACCAGCGACTGCTGTATGGGGTTGTACCAGTGACTGCTCTATGGGGTTGTACCAGTGACTGCTGTATGGGGTTGCTTTGGTGAACACTTGAATGTCCAGTAGGACTTGTTTCTTGGCTTTTAGTCTCCCATGAACCACTCATTGTGTGGTCATCAAAGTCCCAAATCTGCGGAATGCATTCTTTTGGTCTTTAAAGGTGCAGTCTGTTTTGACAAGGAGGCCCAGGTTACGGAAAAGAGGCTGAGCAGCCATGTGCAGGATGGGATGATTCCTTGTGTGAGCCCAGTGCGAGAGCATCATGTGTCCAGTCTGCATTTATAGAAACCTTCTTGGATGGTTGAGAATTCCATCTTCTGACCCTGCCTTCCCTTGAGGGCTGACCAATATGCTTGTGACTGTTCTGGACAGGTCTATTTGAGGAAACACCCATAGATGGATGGATGAAGATATCACCATTCTGGGGCCGTAGAATGTTCTAGGAAACAACCAGGGAAGGCTAACTTGGTCAACAAATTCTGGGAAGAAATCAGATGTCTCACCCAAAAGGCACAAATATTGCAGCTCTTCTGCAAACAGGCAGAAATAATTTATGTCCAAAATAAAACATCAGACGAACGAAGAGAGAGAAATTCTTCCGTGATTATGAACTCATTTCTTTCAAGATTTTTATTATGAAATCACCAAAAAAAAATTATAAGTAGCATCGGTAAGCTTTATTAGAACTCAAGTAACAAAATGGAAATTATGGCCAAAGCCCTCATCAGCACACAAACAAGAAACACACACCGCTACAACTACATGAAAAACTCTGCATGAAAATATATTTATAAAAGTTACTCATCTGTTTCCTGTCATGGCCTTCTAGTAAAGCTAGCCGATTCTACTACATCGTTTATTTTAGTGATTTATTGATTTTATTTTTACAGCTTTACCTCACTCCCACTAATTCATATCATAAAATCAGGAGTGCGTGGTCGAGGGGTTAGATGCCCTCTTTGCAATACATGTGGCATCTGTTCTTTTCCTACATAGTGCCAGGAGTTTTTGTCTGTCAGGGTGAAAATTAAAATCCAAGTCTTTACTCTGCATGACAACTCATAGAACAAACAGCCTTTTTTCTTTAGTTTGGAAAACCCTCCTGACAATGCTATAAATTTAATAATGATTGTTTTCATGTCAATTTTAGCAGAAGAACAACTCACATGCAGATGTAAAAAATCTAGATTCTCAGTGATAACAGAACAATTTATCAGGTGATATAAACAGAGAAAACATATGAAAAATAGTTGTGGTTAGAAGGCAGAATACTTCAGATTTGCTTTGTGATGGAAGAAATATCTGCATTTGTAACATTGAGACAATATGTGTAACATTGTGTCTATGACAAACTTGTTGTAACGGGAAGATTTTATGTTGTTGAACATTCAGAGGATCGTGGTTGATGCTGAATGAATAACACCAGGTCTAAGCAGTAGGACATCTGATCATGACAGAAATAGAGACAGTTGGCAACAATGTCCGCTGGGACTCGGCTGTTGTTGAGGATGAGTTCGATTCAGGCAATAACTCCTCCAAACTGTTTGAAAGGTCTAGGATTAAGGCCCTTGCCGGTAAGTAATTTTGTGTGTGTATTTGTTAGCTTTGTGAGTGTGTGTGTGTGTGTGCGCACATGTGCTCTTGTTGAACACAAGCATAGTCCATACACATGCTATTTCTTCTTGTACACTGGACTGATTTTTGCATGTGAACTAGCTTTCCCTATTACCAGTATCTTTCGCCATCAGGCGAACTCACTCTGACTTCTGAGGTACTACTTGTAATTTACACCCCCAAGTCAAGGACGTTAAGTCAGCGGTTTGAACCCGCTACCTCGGCATCAGCAAACCGTAAGTTCTTATCCATTCTTCCATGCTGAACTCCATTTGTTAGTTCATTATTGGAGAGTAAGCGTCAAGACAGGGCAGTGACTGAGCAATCTTGTGACCTTCATGTAGTGGCATGAGCATGGTTGGGCAAGGGTTTAATGCCAGTACTCATTGTGTACTTAGGGAGGGGAAGACTGGCCACTTCCTCCCTTCCACCCTGCACTCAGGCCTACACAAATGTAAGGGTTCTAACACTTCACATGCACTTCCTTCTGCAGGGCGTTTTTTTTTCTTTCTTTAAAAAAAATGCATCTTTATGTTAATGTTGGAATAAATTGTGAAGCCATAATGATGCCTTTGTGATCTGTAGCTATTATATTTGCTAATTTCCCAGCTGTCCCTCTTGTGGATCTTAAACAGCCCTAACATGACCACTGTTGGCATAGAACAGCACCACCAGATAGGTTTAGCACAGCAGTGTGATAGTTTTGGGAGATAGGGCAACCCAGATTGTGCAGTATTAGACAGTCACATTTCTAGGTAATGGCTGAACGTTTAGTTTAGTTTAGTTTAGTCGACGGATCAACATCACGGTACAAGGGTGTAACCCATAAGTGCTCTGTTCTACTCCTAACTCAGCTCAGTGCACGAACTCCAGGATAAACAAAGAGGAACACAGAACTGGCAATATTAGTCGCTAGACGCTGACGTATATGTTGGTGGGGGGGGGGGGGGGGGGGGTGAGCACCTGTGGACATGTCTGGAGTGCAAGGATGATACCCCAACAGATAACTAACTACCTATTACCCTACCTACTTAACTACCTACTTACCTACCTAATTAGCTAACTAGGAGGAAGGAGAAGAAGAGCAGATGATGAAAAACTGTTGTGTTCAGATTATTAAAACGTGAATGAAGCTGTGGTAAAGTACATGTTTAACTTCCCATCCAAAGTAACATGAAACCAGGTGGTGGACGGAGCTTGAGGACAGCTGACAGATAGCTGTTGGTTATGGCCCCAAGTATGCGATTGTAGGCAAAGCATCTCTTTTCTTCAAACAATGGCTACGGTAACCGACCAATACGGTTACTGCCAAGAAGGAAAACCAATGGCAAACTGCCTTCTTTACTGAAGTCTTGTTGACAAAACTCAAGACTGGTGTTTGTGTCATGTGATAAACCATGACCACTCTCGCCTATCGGCACGCCACATGATGATGCAGTAAAAGTTAATTGTATTTACATGCTTTTATGAAAATCATGCAGTTTGGCTGGTTGGTTTGACTCATAAGTCCCACCACATGCAAGGCCAGACGGTGCCTTAGAGTAAGGTAACCTTCGTTTCATTTTCCTGCTTTCACAAACCGTGATTATCTGGCGAACATAAATTATCCAGCATGGCGCGTCTACCTAGCGCTGCTACAGGTATCGTTTCTTCAGTAGTGCTGTGACGTCAGTCGCGGGGGGGGGGGGGGGGGGGGAGGGTTGACGGAATCGAATCTGCTGTACCGTTATGTCTTTCAATTATTTGTTTTCTTGTATTCATACATTTGACATCTTTAGCGGTATCTGATTTCCTGTTCAGCTCTTTGGCTTCCATTGTAATGGATATTTCATGTAACAAATATACGATATCTGTTGCATTAGTTCCACTAAGTCAGTAGTCTAAGAAAATACACCAGCAGTGGATCAGACACACTTTAAAGAAACCAGACATTGGCTTCACTAGAAAGTCCTTCCTCTGGAAACCACAGCGAAAAAGAAATATTTTTAAAAAAAATGCAAAGGAGCCTTTTCCTCATCTTGTACATCTTGGGTATCTTGGGTAGATAGGTATACAAATGTTCCTGGGCAGGAGTCTGCTATGGGTCTATGATGTGATCAGGTCATCTCATTGTGTACGCCTGCATGCACGGAGGAGGAGGTGGCCAGCCATTCCCTCGCTTAGCGAGACGATGAACGCAGACTCATGACGTTCTCAGCATGGCTCCATAAATCTCCCATATTTGTATAGACCGATTGGCACTGGATGAGTGATGTGAGCAGTATCACCGGTGGCCTGAACTTCCCAGAACATGCCCTGGTACCCCCTGCAGGCTGGGTCAACCTGAGTGTCCAGGTCAATAAAACACACATCCACAACTCTACGGGACGTTTGAACACGTGACCATCGAGTCGGCAGGCAAGCGTGCTGCCACTGCGCTAATGCGGCATCCCAGCAGGGATCAAAATTGACCCCAAAGTAAACATAAACAAGAGAATTTGAGCCACAGACAAGCGTTATGAAATGGGCATGAAAAGAACTACAAGACATTGTAATGGATATGATGGATAGGCCTGAGATTGTGAAGGTCTATGCTTCATTGAGGAATAACAGGAAGAATAACAACAACGGACATGAGATTCCTGAGATGATTACTCAAGCTATCAAGAAAAGAGAAAATCAGAAATGAAGAAATCAGGACTAAATTGGAGGTTATAGCAGCGTTAAATTTCATTAGAAAACAGTAAGTTAAATGGTTCGGCCATGTAACTAGGCTACCAGCTAACAGTATACCACTACAAGTAATGATGTACAGACCAAATGGAACCAGAAGAAGAGGCCGACCATGTAAACGTTAGACAGAGGAAATAACATAGTCCGTGTGAATCTCGATATATGAAGCCCATAAACGGGCACTCTCCCGCTGTTTATGCTTCACTTCGACACCGCAAGGTACAAGAAGAACAAGATAAGATGAAATGAACAGGAAGCATAAAGTCGAGTAGACGAGAAAAAAGTGCAGGAAAAATAACGAGAAGTATGAGACGAATAAGAGGAGGAGTTTTCAATTCAAATGTCTACAACTAACACTTTAGTGAAATCTGCTGCCGTATCGCCTGTCTGTTATGGTTAAATAAAAAGCATCTGCCTTAGTTATGGGGATTGGAACCCATGCCTGCATATTTTAGCAGCATGCATCCACACTGCTGGGGTCGCCTACTTCTCAATACCTGTTTATTACCTCACTGCTTTGATGCTGCCATCCGGGATTTCACATTTCACAGAAGAAACAAGTCACAAAATGATCTGTGAAAACGTTCGTACTCCAACTGCAATATTGCAGACACGCTCACTGCTCAGGGGCCCTGTACCTGACTGTGTGTATGCTTGCCCTTGTTCTTGTACAGATTTACCTGTGTTCTTGGTTCTATTTCTGTCCACCTGTCCGGGAGTCTAGGCTGTCACTGTGTTGAACATGCGTTGTGCGTGAGTGAGACTGCTAGCAGCCGAACTTGCGCGTGAAGTGTGCGGCAGGTGAAGGGGATGCCTAGTTCAATGCTATTTTCTGGAAATATTTCATGTTGCACTGCAGACTGTAACTGGTCCTTGCGTCTGTTTGTGTCATCCTGTCTTTTTCCCCTTTGGAAATCTCTCCTCACCTGCCCCCATTTTAGTCTCTCCCTCTCATTCACATACTTACTCTCTTCCTTTCTCTTCATATATCATCTCTCTCTCTCTCTCTCTCTCTCTCTCTCTCTCTCTCTCTCTCTCTCTCTCTCTCTCTCTCTCTCTCTCTGTGTGTGAGTGTTTAACATAATGCAAGAAATACGTTACGATGTTGTGATTGATCGGTGCGCATATAAGACAAGAGAATGAAATAGAAATGAGAGGTCACATCGAAAGCCGTAGACGCACAAGGAGTGAGTTTGTCACCTATAAGCGACGTCAACCACCCGCTGAAAGAACTAGTGTATACCCAGCTAGTAGACATTGGCCATCACTGCCAGGTCCATCATCAACCCGAGCTAACAACTATGGACTGTATACCAAACCTGGTTTCTTGGTTTATAAGTTAGTTGCATATCCTTTACAGGACGTGGCAGCCATTCCCAGCATGTTTTTGTTGTTTGTGATTTCTAGGCAAGTTTATGTTCAGTAGTTTGTCATTGCTTTCTGAACGACCGGCTGTCACACCATTATATGGGAACCATCGCAAGGCGGTATGCTTCAAAATCGCCCGCTGGAGGAACACGTGTAATTCAACGCATGACCAACTAGACAGCACTACTAAAGAAACAGTAGTGGGCGGTGTGGTTTCTGGAAGACGAGATAGGGACCGGCCAGCACAAAGGCGGACGCAGGACACTAAAGACACCCTGGGCATGAACATACATGAGGCAGGCGAACTGATGCATGATCGAGAGCCTTTCCAGCGTGGTGAGAGCGATGTTCTGCAAGGGACTTGCTACACGATGTTGGCAGTGCTTGCTGTCGGTCATTATACCTTCGTGTTCTTAAACATCCGGTGTGCTGATGCTGAGGTAAGCAGTTCAATCCCTACACCTGACAGCTGAACTAAAATGTTGACTTGTCGTCCTTGACTTGGGGACGTAAATTACAAGTACCTCTGAAGACTGATTGGGTTCACCTGATGGCGAGGGACACTGTTAACAGGGAAAGCTAATCCACACACAAAACTCAGTCCAGCGCTACTAGAAGTTGTGCATATGGACTACGCTGAGTTCAAAGCGAGCGAGCGCAAAAAAAATAAATAAATAAAATACCTGGCATGGTTCACCGCCAAAACTGAAGTAATGCAGGTTAGCAGATCTCCTGGTCCACTAAGTATACAGATAAATCTATGAAACAAGTTTTAAGAATTCAAATATCTCGGAAGTATGATCACAGAGGATGGCAGATTGGTCGGAGAAATTGAAATCAGATGTCGAAAAGCAAGTATGCTTACATATAAACTATCACCCATACTGAAACATCCAAATATACTTATGTTCGCAGAACGACAGATAATATTAGGGACGTTCATTTCAAACCCTTTCCAATGGCTTTATTACAAAAGCATGAAATAAATATTAACAGGTTTGGTAGAATTAAACAAAGTATTCATTTTGAATGAATTATGCACCATGGGTTGGCCAGAAGAAGTCGCCGTAGGCATTCAGGCAAGCATCCCATTGCTTTGGTAGGCGGCGAATGCCGTCCGCAAAAAAGGATTGTGGTTGCTCACTGAATCAAGTGTTTACCGCGTTCATTACGCCTCTGCATCTGTGTGAAATCGTTGCCCATTGAGAGCTTTATTTTAGAGGTCCAAACAAATGAAAATCACATGGTGACAAATCAGGACTATAGGCTGGATGTTGCAGAATTTCGCACTTCTTCCTTGCTAATGCTTCCTGCACAATCTTTGCGACATGCGGACGAGCATTATCGTACACCAAAATCACACCGCGAGAAAGCATGCCGGGTCGTTTATTATTGATGGCTTTTTGCAGCCTGTCTAGTGTTTGCAAGTAGTGGGTAGAGTTGATGTTGACACTGGGTTCTTTAAAGTCGGCCAACAATAGCCCTTCATGATCAAAAAATGCGCTCAGCATAACCTTACCAGCGGAAACCTGTAACTTGAATGTTTTGGCTTTTGGTGATCCAGCATGCTTCCATTGCATGCTCTCTCTTTTGCTGCTCGGCTCAAAGTGGTGATTCATCGCCTGCCACTATGCAGAAGAGAAATGCATCACCCTCCACTCTGTATCGCAGCAAGTGGTTCAAACACCATCCCATGCGTTCCTCTTTTTGGTGGTCTGTCAACATCCGTGGTACCCACTGTGAACACACCTTCTGATATTGCAGTTTTTTTTTTTTTTTTTACGAACGGCCTTTTGAATTGTACCAATTGACACATCAAATTCTTTCACTAGCGAACGTATACTTCGACAACCGTTCATCTGTGCTGCTGTATCAATTTTGGCGATGGTTTTTTCTGTTGCAACAATATGCGCTTGACCCGGCTGTCGAAGATCTGTCGTGAACTGACGTCCTTTACGAAACATTAGTCCCCAGTCTGTCACTGTTGTCTTCGACACACATTTGTTATCGTACGCTGCCTGCATTCTTCGATGAATTTCCACTGGTCGACATCCTTCAAATGAAAGAAACTGAATCACAGCTCGTTTAGCTTCTTTGGACGGATTTTGGATCAAGCCGGCCATTTTCTCTACGGTCAGAAATAGAACCTATGCATCATGGGACGATAAGCATTTGCTCTTTTATTAATTGGTCAGTACTTATCACATGACTATGACATGATCATGTTCAACGTACGCAATTACGCGCGGTGCGGCACGAAGGGATTTCAAATGAACGCCCCTTATAAATAGCATATTCACACCAACCCTGTGCTACCAATGTCAGACTTGGACATTATCCAAATCACCCTTACGCAAAATCAGCACCTGTGAGATGGGGTGCTTGAGGAGAGCTTCCATCTTAACTATCTGAGACCGAGTATTAAATGATGTTATCAAACTTACAGTGGGATCAAAACCGTGTGCTACATTTATTGAAAGACAGAAGATCAAATGGTTTTGCCATATCGTTAGAATGCAACACCATCAACTACCAGCACGGGCTCTACATCAAAGAACATCTGCTACGAAAGAATAAAGATGCTGGAGAAAAAAAAATGCATTGACGACATCAAAGACATTCTACAATCGCACGGAATGACACTATCCAGTGCCACCCATCGGGCACTGGAGCGCCAATTATTCCTTCCTGCGACGCTTGACGGCAAAAGTGGAAGATGATGATGATGGTTCATTAGTAGAGAAGCTTGGCGTCTAAGGCCGTCTGAATCATGTCTGTGTTAGGTTATGGGGTTATCCGGGTATGTGACCGGGGTATGACCAACTTTGTTCCCGGGGCTTATCTTGTGGCAGACTTGGAATGTATACCTCAGAGCTGGATTTCTCCCAGTTCTACCTTCTATTGTATCTGTTGTTTCATCGCGGGCGTGGTCCTGTTTTTATAGCGGAATGTTAATTTGAAGGCTGGGAAAGGCCTGCTGATACCGTCGGTGATATATGGCGTAACCTCCTTTCTTCTTCTTCTTCTTCTTCTTCTTCTTCTTCTTCTTCTTCTTCTTCTTCTTCTTCTTCTTCTTCTTCTTCTTCTTCTTCTTCTTCTTCTTCTTCCTCCTCCTCCTCCTCCTCCTCCTCCTCCTCCTCCTCTTTATACATCACCTTCTCTTACTCTTTCTTCTTATTTATTTAAAAGAATCTTAGTAAAAATAGCGACGTTGCGTTTTATCTTCTTTATCAGTCTAGACCAGTGTTTCCCAACCTTTTTTGTACCGTGCCCCACTTACGCCTTTCTAAAATTCATATTGCCCCCCTCCCCCGCCCCATGCCCCCCCTCAACATATACATTATTTTTAATATTCAAAAATTGAAATGTTCACTAAGAAACTTGAATGATAAGTTTTAGGAAGAAATCACTAGGTAATTATTGAGCAAACACAGTAAGTAAATTTTCAAAACATATAATGGAGAACTGAAATTCAAGTACAAAATAATTTTAATGAAAGATTTTTCTATATTATTTTAATTATTAGTAATTATTTATTATTTAAATTTAGTGAGATCCTTGCGCTTGATGCTTGCTGCAAAGAGATCTTATGTCAGGTTCCAATTTAGTTAACTTCAGTCTCAAGTCTCCCTGTTTTGTTATATTCAGCCGATTTCTTCCATTTTCAAATTGCCCCCCTTAACAGTCAAATTGCCCCCCTGTGGGGCGTGGGCCCCACGTTGGGAAACACTGGTCTAGACATTTCTTTCCAGTTATGTCTGGGTAACAAATGTATCCCATTTCTGACCAAATCCTCACTTGCCAATGATTTTACCTTCAGAAACATTTGTCGAGTTCCCATAGTCACTTTTCACGTGCAGTCGCTTTTGACATCAGCTGGACACCATTCACTCTTTCACCACCGTTTAGATTTCCCCCCTTCGACTGTGACCTACGTGTTTGTGTGTCTCTTTGTTGTGTTTATTCTCGTCAGTTTTCTTATTTCGGTGTTTTCAGCGAAGTATTCGTGTGTTCCTGGGAGCCGCATTAACGCACTGGCTAGCACGTTTGCTTTAACAGCCCGGCGGTCATGCATTCAAATCCCCTCCAAGAGGTTTAACATCGGCACCATGATATCTCCTGGGAAGTAAGACGGTCAGCGTGATATAGAGCACATCAACCATCCGATTTGTCTATATAAATAATGGGACTAGCACGCTAAACCCAGTAGGTCTAAGGCGTGTAGAAAGGTCCTTGACCTGACGCCATCTTGTTTCAGTTTTGTGTGAAGGCAAAGACTAGCGCAGTGGTTCTCAACCGGTGGGGAATTCCCCCCAGGGAGGAATTTTAGGGTTTCCATGGAGGGGGGGGGGAGAGAAGGGAAATGAAGACCATTTCAAGATCGCTTTAATACAAGAACCGATACTTGATAATGTTTTTCCCTTCATACTTTACAGTTATGTACGTCTCATCCTTCTAAAATTCATTTTATAAAGTAGACCCACAAATCATGTTTTATGTGGATGTCTAGACTTGTTTTAGTATATGCTATTAAATTTACCTTCCATTTTTATGTATACTGTGTAGGGGTGGGGGAATTTTTAGATAGGAAATATGAAAGGGGGGGGGGGGAATGACGTTCTGAAAATACGGTGAAGGGGGGCACGGGCCAAATGTTTGATAGGAAGGGGGGAATGACGTTCTGAAAATATGGTGAAGGGGGGCACGGACCAAAAAAGGTTGAGAACCACTGGACTAGCGGAAACGTACGTTTGTTTCTCTTTTTGTGCCCTTCGTGTGCCGAGTTTCCCTGTCACATGGCCCATTCGCTCGTTACCTTCACATACTATCTTTAGTGAACCTATCTCTAAATGATGACAACATTCCTCCCTATATTGCTTTAGGCAGTTCATCTTTGTTTATTTATTGCATCACATTATCGTGTGTGTGTCGTTTTCAGTTGAGCTTGTTAAAACTCTTGTGTAGTACATTTCGAAAACTTTTGATTTTACTGGTAAATTTTGCTTCTAGACCTGGGATCTCTCTGGACCTCTCCTCTTCTATCTATATCTATAAGACAGAATGTATGTATGTGGGTGGGTGGGTGGGTGGGGATGTATTGGATGCGTTCGATAACGGTCCATCCGATTGAGATGAAATTTTCTACACGTCTTCTTTTCATTCCAGTGCAACCAACTGTCATAGTTTTTTAGTGTAGAATCAGCTATTTACTTACTAAAATTTAATAATTAAATTACATGACTTAACATAAGAAAAAATATATAAAGGGACATAACTTTTTGTAGCATTGCTATATCTTAGGTTAAGTCCCCTGGCTATAGATAGATAGATAGATAGATAGATAGATAGATAGATAGATAGATAGATAGATAGATAGATAGATAGATAGATAGATAGATAGATAGATAGATAGATCTGACCCGATAGATAGAGAGGGTGGGATAGACGGAGGGAGAGATGGACGGACGGGCGGGCAGGCAGGCAGATAGATAGACAGACAGACAGACAGACAGCCGGGCCGGGTCGTCAGACAGACAGACAGATAGACAGTCGGGAACGGGAACTTATATGACTACTTATATGAATTAAATGAGATGCTCCCCATCAGGGGCTGGGCGAAGCCGGGCCGAGTCAGACAGACAGACAGACAGACAGATAGACAGTCGGGAACGGGAGCGGGAGCTTATATGACTACTTATATGAATTAAATGAGATGCTCCCCACCATGGAATGGGTGAAGCCGGGCCGGGTCAGACAGACAGATAGACAGATAGTCGGGAACGGGAGCTTATATGACTACTTATATGAATTAAATGAGATGCTCTCCACCAGGAGCTGGGCGAAGCCGGGCCGGGTCAGCTAGTACGTATATATTTGTATTTGCCATTACAATCTCAGCGTAATATCCTTCTCGCTGCTTAGATATTCTGTTGCCCCAGATAGGACAACTATGTGACTCATTCTAACATTTTCCATTCAGTTCTTAGTCCAAACGATTATGTACTTCTTACGTTGGTCTTAATCTTTGGCTTCTCCGTGATTATCTTCAGACAACATACTTGAGCTGAATTCTTTATCTGTGTTACTGCTGTTTGTGATTGTTCCACTCCTCTTACATGAGCCTGATCATCTGTGAACTACATGGCATTTATCAGTTGTCCGTGTACCTTGGCCTCCGCTGATGTCTGGTTACTCGATTTTTTTCCATGCCTCACACCACACGGCTTTCATGCTTCTTTCATCATCATCACCACCATCATCATTATCATCTTCCACTTTTGCCGTCAAGCGTTGAAGCTGCAGCGCCCGATGAATGACACTGGGTAGCGTCATTCCGTATGCTTGTACAGTGTCTTTGACGTCGTCAGTCCATTTTCTTCTCGTGCTTTCTTTTGCTTTCGTATCAGGTCTTCTTTGATGTAGCGCCAGTGCTGGTAGTAGAGGGTAGTGCATTCTAAGAGATGACCGAACCGTTTGATCTTCTGCCTTTCGGTATATGTGACACAAGGTGTTGATCCCACTGGCTGTCTGATAAAATAATTTCTTACTCGGCCTCGGATAGTTCACTTGGCAGCTCTCCTGGAGCATCTCATCTCGCAGGTGTTAATTTTTTAAGTGTGATTTTGGTGTAAATTTTTTAAAGTGTGATTTTGATGTCTAAGTTTGACATTGGTAGCACAGTGCTGGCGTTAGTATGCTATTTATTATGTTGTTTTGCGGACATAGGTATATTTGGATGTTCCAGTATGGGTTACAGTTGATATTTAAGCTCACTTGCTTTTTGCCATCTGATTTCGATTTCTGTCTATATTTTCCTCTATTTCCTATTTAATATTTCGGCACTAGGCAGTTCCATTTGCCATGTTCTCATGATTCTATTGCCAACCATTTTTTTCTGTTGTATTTGCATAACACCGTACATTTAATTCATCGAGGGACAAAACACATTTCAGTGGGTTTGGGTATCCTGTGAGAATGAAACCCGACCAAAGGCTGATAAGAGCATTAACCAATTACGACCAAGGAACAGAACCAGAGGAAGACCAAGAAAATAATGGATAGACAACATCACTAGGGCACACTAAACAAGCATGAGGCAACCAAGGCATCATATCTAGCTTTAAAACGTAAGCTCAGTTTTACCAGCAACCATCCTTATACTAAATGGCAAGATAATGGATGCAGTGCCACCCATCGGGCGCTGGAACGTCAACTATTTCTTCCCACGACCCTTGACGGCAAAAGTGGAAGTTGATGAATGGTAAAGGGTTAGATAATAGACAGTGGGAACAGGTGGATCAACACTTGCGGATACAAATAAAATAACCAGCTTTCTACCAATTCTCTTAGATGGTTGTGTGAGTCTTACAGCACGAACAGAACGGTGGATCAACACCGAGGGTTTCTAGCACTTTTGTCATTTCCATCTACTGGTTCTTCGGCTGCTGCGACTGGAGAAGCTCGACACGTTTCTGAAGGGAAACATCTTTGGCAAATGAGGATTTGGTCGGCAGTGAGATACACGTGTTGCCCAGACACATGCAACTTATTCCAATGATCTCGTAACCTCGGGCGTGAACACATCGTCAGCCAGAGTTCTAAACTGCTCTGTGTTCGCAGCAACACACACACAAGTGTGGGGGTCATGTCGTCCATTCTTTGATGTCCATCCAGGATTGTCTCTGCCCTCCCCTTCTACATTTCCCCCGCATCTGTTCTCTGGAAGATGATCTTTGAGGATGTGATTTAGTGTGCCACGGCCCAAACCAAGCCAGCTTTCAACGTTTTGCTAGCGACAGAAGTGGTTAATGATGGCCCGCATGCATGTTTACTGTTGTCTCTAACAGGGGTATATGTTTTGTGCTCATTATTTTACTGATTATAATAGAGGCCCGGAATTTTCATAAAGCATTTGTATTTCATTGATTGATTTGTTTGCTTGATTGATTTAAGAATCTGCATCATAGTACACCGGGCAAGCCCATAGATGCCCTGTCTCCCGAAGAAAATGCCCTAAGGTTTGGATGCTGATCGTCAAAGTAGAACGCTGGTTGGTTGATTTGTACTCATGTGCTGATCCGCCGTTGTGTAAGCGTCAAACTTTCCCAACCAGAAGAAACTCGTATAGTTTGGCCCTGACAAGAAAGCTGATGTTACTATTCCATGTAGGATTCGGTCTAGTCAGAGCAGATGTGGCCATCTCAAATCTGTCAGCAACTTTGCAATACGCCCTTGTAATATGATCATTCATGTGTCCTGTCAATTACTTGCATATCCAAAGATCCTGATCTTGGCGTTCTAGATCAATTCTATTGATAATATTCCGCCACAACACCTTCTGTATACTTCTATAATACCCAACCCAGTTTATGTTTCATTAGGCGGCGGTGTGTTCGTATATTCTGGGTTTCATTCGTGTCTTTGATCATTGCTTCGATCGATGTGTGTTACTGGCACAACGTCGCTCGATCTGCAGTACCCACGCGGCAAATGTTAAAATGTCTGCTCATGAAATATTAACCAGTCATCTGCTTTGCGTTTGAGTTTTGCGAGGTTATAAATTGATCACCAGTTCATTCTGTCTGCTGAAAGTGCACACTCTTAGCTTTCACATTGAAAGAAGTTAAAATAGGAGGGAGAGCAAATTGATAGCTCACAGAAAATACTGCTCATTTGTTGTATATGTGCTGTCGAGCCACTTTCTATGGTTTTCCGGGTTATAATAACCGTCAGTCATGTCGGTAGTCGATACTGTTCTGGCTGCTAAGCATTCAATGAGTCATTCGTTCATCATAGGCCAATATCGATTCCCGTTCTCGTACTCGTTCCCAACTTTTCCGTCAATGATTTGTCCTGTCTGCCAACACAGAGGCTGAGATGGAATGACATCAGCTGGCAAGTTTCGTCAGCGGAATATAGGCCGTAGGTGAAAAAAATGAATGGCGGCCATTTATGTGGCAAATATCAAGTGTCCTGTTGTGAATGTTTGAGATAGCGCTTGGAGAACAAAATCACGCGAAGTTATTTCGCTTGCAAAAATTATGGTCATATGCTTGCAAAAACAACAGTCCGACGTTTTCATGGACACAGATTGAAGATAAACTGAGAGATAGACATCGCTGAAAAATTACTATCAGCGTCATCATACGCCATACCGGGAAGCGCAGCCTATCATCGGCCTCTATAATTGCCTGTCTTCTGTGTTCTTAATAAGTTTCACAGCTAGTCGTTTTCCGCGCCACTCTGCCATCCCAGCCGCCATTTTCTTTTCTTGTCGACCACTTTCTCTAATGCCGGCTCCGTAACGAAGGGTGTTACGGGTCAGTTCGTAATCCCACATACCCGCTTTCGAAACACAGCTGCGGGCGTTTTGGCAGCAGACCGCCTTGCACTGGTTTTTAACGAAATGGTATGGGTGCCGGTCGTTCAGAAAGCAATGTCAAACTACTTAACATAAACTTGCCAAGAGATCAGCAAAAAATGCTTGTGTTGACGGCAACGTCATGTAAAGGATATGCAACTAACCACTATCTCAAATGGCCTATTTCTTTGTCATTGTGACGGACGCTTTCCAGGCCCTCTGTTTTTATTAGATACTCACACCTCTTAATTGACACAGTGCCAAACAAACAGCAGGGTTGGACCAAACATGGTACACAATCAAATGGAAATTGTTGTTAACTGAGCATTGAAATTGCCAACATACCACGAAACAAAATAAATAACACGGTTACCCGACTATGGTGATATATAATCCTTCTGTCCAAATGGAAGATCACATGTGGCGATATATTATCCGTTGGCAGTGAATGAGTTAATCACGGTCATCTTGTCTAAGTTGAGAATAAGTTGCATGCCCTTTACAGTACGTCACAATCAACCTCAGCATTTTTTAATGTTTTTGATATTCTAGACAATTATACGTTCAATGGTTTGTCATTGCTTTCTGAACGACTGACGCTCATATCATTGTTAGAAATTAACGCAAGGCGGTTTGCTAGTTGGTAGTCATCCATCTGTGTGAATTTTCCCTATGTACTAGAGCAGTGGTTCTCAACCGGTGGGGAATTCCCCCCCCCCCCCAGGGGGGAATTTAGGGTTTCCAGGGGGGGGGGGAGGCAATGAAGACCATTTCAAGATCGCGTTAATACAAGAACCGATTACTTGATATTGTTTTTCCCTTCATACTTTACAGTTATGTATGTCTCATCCTACTAAAATTCATTTTATAAAGTAAGTAGACCCACAGATCATATTTTATGTGGATATCTAAGACTTGTTTTAGTATATGCTGTTAAATTTACCTTCCATTTTTACGTATACTGTGTGGGTGGGGGGATTTTAGATAGGAAATATGAATATGGGGGGGGGGGGGAGGTAATGACGTTCTGAAAATACGGTGAAGGGGGGCACGGGCCAAATTTTTTATAGGAAAGGGGGATGACGTTCTGAAAATGTGGTGAAGGGGGCACGGGCCAAAAAAAGGTTGAGAACCACTGTACTAGAGGCTGTTAAAACTAACGTAAACACCTCAGCATTATTTAGTCGAATCTGGAAAACTGAAGAAGTACCAGTACACCGGAGAGAAGGATTCCCGGTGAAGCTTTTAAAGAAAGGAGATTACAAGAGTGTGAAAATTACTGTCAGGTCATGGCACGATATTCAGCATTAGCATTCTGGAGAGACAAAGCGATGCAATTGACTTATCAGATACATAAATCAAACCAAGAATACAACGGGTAAAATAAGCTTTTATAACACTAGGACATTTGTGGAAGTCGAAAGAAATTAAACGTAGCCCAAACTTGGAATATTCCATTCTTACGTTCGAATCAGTACTGCTGTGTGGGCCAGAAACACGGAGAACAGCGTAAACGATTACAAATAAACTGCAAACATTTTACAATTTGTGCTGCGCAAAACAGAAGGATTAACATGATATGACAGAATCACTAACGCGGTAGACAAATACAATTACATCAGGAGGCGAAGAAAAGAAGCTGGCGCTGGGTAGGATATGCATTGGGAGCAGCTCAGAACGGCCTTGTCTGGAATGCACAAGGCCAAGAAATAGAGGAAGACCAAAAACACACATAAAGAAGAAAAGCTGACACAGAAATGGATAATATTGGGAGGACATGGACGGAGTGGCAATGTGTAGCTAGGGATAGAACGGTTTGGAGTGAGTTTGTTGAGGGCCTCTACCCTAATGGGGGAATAAAGGGCAAAGAAAGAGTATATGACTATTGTCCTTCTTCGCTAGGGAGCCGCGGCAGCGTAGTGGCTAGAGTTTAGTTTGCCGGTCCTGTGATAATGGGATCGATACACAGCGGGGCGGGTTCGAATATTTCCACCTGACCTGGGCCTCCAGGTCGACTCAGCCTGAAATGGGTACCTGGATTAATCTTGGGAAGTAAAGGCGGCAGGTGTGATGCTGGCTACATCCTCGGCCCAGTGCTAATCGGTCTTTAAGAATATGGGCCTAGCAAAGTCTGCCCAATGTGCCTGACTTCTTTATCCTCCAGGGGATGTTTTAGCATTGTGG
>OY992881.1:21316470-21383970 GCA_963921405.1 Cepaea hortensis | reverse complement strand
GTACAAGAAATGAAAGAGCGGAAAAGCTAATAGAATGGGCAAATATCAATGATATGATAATTGGAAACACATGGTTTAAACACCATAAAAGACGACTGTACACATGGATAAGCCCTGATAAGAAAATACGCAACCAAATTGACTACATACTAATTAATAAAAGATTTAGAAATGCTTTAATTAATGTAAAGACAATGCCTGGTGCTGACTGTAATAGTGATCATGTACCACTATGTGGACATATAAAAGTAAGATTAAAGAGAGGAAAAAAATGGTTAAGAACATGAGACTTAATAAAGAGGTTCTGAAAATAGATAAAGAAATGCAAGAACAACACAGAGTGACTGTGAAAAATAGGTACAATGCAATAACTAAAATACAGAGTATAGATGAACAATGGGAAATGTTAAGGGACTCCATTCATCAAACTAGCAAAGAAGTATTACCGGAGAGAGGCACAATAGCTAAGAAAAAATGTATGAAGATATCTTAAAACTGATGGATAAAAGAAAACAGAGTAAAAATGACAAACAAGAATACGCTAAGATAAATAAAGAAATAAAAGATAAATGTGGGAAGGCTAAAGAAAGTTGGTTAAACGAGCAATGCAAAAAAATTGAATTAAATTCCATTAAAGATACAAAAAATATGCACAGACAAATCAGTGAGCTTACAGGAAGAAAAATAAGAATAAATACAGGGTGTTTGAAATCAAAAACAGGAAAGATAATATTAGAGGAAGATGCTATAATGAAGAGGTGGAATGAGTATATAAGAGAATTATATGAAGGAGAAAGGGAAGAATTAACAGAAGATAGTAACTTAGAAGGTCCACCTATTCTGAAAGAAGAGGTCGCTGACGCTATGAAACGTATGAAGAAAGGAAAAACAGCTGGGCCAGATGAAATCACAATAGAAGAATTAGAAGTATTGGGAGAATTTGGAGTAGATATATTAACCAAAATGTTGAATGATATTTACAGCAGTGGATATTTACCCAGAGATATGCTGAAATCTGTATTTATAGCTATACCAAAAAGACCAGGAGCAATTGATTGTGAAGATTTTCGTACAATTAACCTTATAAACCATATCACTAAGCTTCTACTCAGAATCATAATGAGAAGAACCAGAAAAAAAATAAAAATGGAAATTAGTGAAGAACAGTATGGATTTGTGGAAGGAAAGGGCACAAACAATGCAATTTATACATTACGGACACTAATAGTAAGGTCAATAGAGAAACAGAGAGACATATATTTGTGCTTCATAGATTATACTAAGGCATTTGATAAAGTAAAACATGATGAACTGATTAAAATGTTGGAAGATATCAACACTGATGGAAAAGATTTAAGAATAATAAAGAATATTTACTGGAACCAAGTAGCAGCAATTAAAATGGGAAATAAAGAGGGTAGTTACGAACAGATAAAGCTAGGAGTACGACAAGGGTGTGTCTTGTCACCAGATCTTTTCTCCCTGTATAGTGAAGTAATAATGAGAGAGATCAAAGAGATGCCAGGAATACTAGTTGGAGGTTATAATATAAATAATATACGCTATGCAGATGACACAGTATTGGTGGCGGATAATTCAACAGACCTACAACAATTATTAGACGTAGTAGTAACAGAGAGTGCAAGGAAAGGACTCTCCTTGAATATCAAGAAAACAGTAACAATGGTAATATCAAAGAAAATGGTGACACCAAAATGTGACATAGAAATAGAAGGGAAAATCCTTAACCAAGTTGATAATTTTAGATACCTAGGGGCATTTATAACATCAGATGGAAGATGTACAACAGAGATTAGGAGCAGAATAGGGCAGGCAAAAGCCGCATTTCAGAAAATGAAGAGTATCTTATGCAATAAGTCACTATCACTGAATGTAAGAAAAAGAGTGCTGAAATGCTATGTAGAACCAGTTTTGCTGTATGGCAGTGAATCTTGGAATGTAAATGAACAAATTAAGAAGAAATTAGAAGCAACAGAGATGTGGTTCCTGAGACGAATGTTGCGAATTCCTTGGACTGCCAGAGTAACTAACGACGACTGCCTGAAACAGGCTAACGAAACTAGAACATTATATACAATAATAAGACAGAGACAAACAGCTTTCCTCGGTCATGTGATGAGAAGAGAGGCATTGGAGAACATCGTAACAACTGGAAAGATCGAGGGGAAGAGAGGCAGAGGTAGACCAAGAGAAGTGATGCTGGATGGATTGAGACGGTGGCATGGAGGAATATCAGCAGCAGAGTTGATCCAGAAAACCAAAGACCGAGATCTATGGAGAGCCATGAACGCCTACGCCAGCCGGCACGGCACTTGATGATGATGATGAGGCCCGCAAATCACATGTTATGTAGATGTCTAATAGAGGAGTGGCTGGCCGATTGGCTAAAATGCCGGATTCTCCTTCTCCTTCGGGAGTCCTCGGTAAGGTGTGGAGTTTTTTTTTTTCTGTCGGGGGCAAAAAGAAAACTAACCTGCACAGTTCGCGACGACTGCACTAGCCAGGCGGCCTTAATTCCTCAGACTTTAGGACCCCCCCCCCCCCCCCCCCCCCCCGGGCCATACACCGCAAGGTACTATATTGGCAGTAAATGACAGTTGTTTTTTTGTGTGTGTTGACAGTCTAAACTTGTTCTAGTATGTTTTATTAAATTTAGCTTCCATTTTTACATATACTGTGTAAGGGTCCGGGAGTCCCCTCTGGGGGGGGGGGGGGCGTTATAATGAGGAGATATGAAAAGGGGAGGGAGAATGACATTCTGAAAAATATCAGCCAGGAGATCAGGGGGCGTGCGATATCATTGGATACCAATGGTTCATGGACAAACTCTCAGCCTTATGAAGGTGTCGAATCCGGCACCTTCTGAGCGTGGAGCAGACACACTAACCTCTCAGCCACGGCTTCCCCTCCCTCCCTTCCTCCCCTCTTCTCTCTCTGTCTCTCTCCCCCGCCTCCATTCCTGTGCACGGAGGTCTTTTCATGGTTAAACTTCAGACAGTATAAGTGGGAGCCGGCGCTGTAACGAATGTTTATAAACGCAATTCGTAATCTCACATACCGCGTTTGAAACACAGCTGTGGGCGATATTGAAGCAGACCGCCTTGTGTTGGTTTTAATACAATGGTATGAGAGTCGGTCGTTCAGAAAGCAAGACAAACTACCGATTGTAAAATTGCTAAGAAATCGCACACAACCAAAAAATGCCAGGGCTGACTGCGACGTCCTGTTAAAGATATGTAACTAACTTTTTAAATTGGAGATCAGCTCGCGGCTGCCTAGTCTATGCCGTTCGTTAGACACAAGCTGCCAGTGTGCTACAGCCATAGGGAAATAGATCGTAGAACCTGGTATCCAAGCCATACTGGCATACTGGGGTTATAGTGCTGCGTACATATAACAGGGTTTAAAGACCAGAGGCACGACTGCATTACACCGAGATTTGTCCCAATGGCTCGGTCTCTTTCCGTAGAGCGGCCTGCATAAAGCATTGCACAGAGCACGAACTCCGTAGCTCCAGCGGCAATGCCTGGGAGTGTCCGAGAACACTGCACCCGTGAACCGATTGACAAGTGTCCGGAAACGAACTCACGACCTTTGGAGCGCGAGACAAGCATCTTAACCACTTCGCCACGGAGAACCCGTATATGTTTGTGACTAAATGGCACCCGAGGTCTGAAGTGACCAGTATCACTCAGGCGATGTTGCATCTGACAAAATGAATGTTTTCTGGTATCTATGATGCTGGGTTGATTCCGGGGTCGTGTGGTTGTGGAAATAACCAGAATTGACGGTTGGGAGGCGGGGGGGGGGGGGAAGGGCATGAACCTGGGACCTTGAGGCAGGAGATGAGTGCGCTAACGACGACTCTGCTGCGACTCCGGCTACGTCTGTTTTGCCCAAGCGAGTCACACGACTATCGCGGAAGCCATGCGGTCATCAGCTTATGGAGACAAATAAACATATCTGGATTGATGGGCACACACACAACATAAGGAATCTGCATATGGCTGCCAGAAATCCAGGATATCTATACATTTCTCTAACTCATTTCAGAATGAATAATATTGTAGCGATGCGCGTGTTTTAATGGATGGATTTTATTGAGTCTAGTTGATAAGCCCGTCCATACAGTTGATACGCCCATTCAGTCAGTTGATAAGCCCATTCAGTCCGTTGACCTGTGACATCCGCAAGTGGGCCAAATGTCCATGATAACTTTTGTTAACCCTGGTTTCTTCATCTTTGCGGTTTGTGTTTTCCTGCCTCGTCTTCTTGTATCTTCTATGTCTTTAGCAGTGAGCACAATGTGGCGGTGTTCGCCGTTCACTCAATGTGTGAGCTGCGTGGCATCAAGTGAGTTCAGTACTTGTATGTCTCGGCATATCACCATGTACTCTGGCACTTTGCTCCTTATCTGTATTCACACGTACCTGCTTATGAAAATTACGGCAGTAACTAAAGCAATAGCTTGGCTGGAGACACAGACGTTCTTAGTGACTCACTCAGTGAGTATGCTTAGGTAGATCGGGATGGACTAGACTCAACGACAGTGGGTGGAGTCTGAGGAGGTCATGGCTGTCAAAAATGAACTTAATTTTTGTGTCAGGCCACCCGGGTGTAGGGTAAATGAACAAGCTGACAGCTACTGTGGACAGCGGACGAGCAGTGGACCATGCTGATGTAGGGAATGTCCTCGTAGAGGCCTGGCGATTAAACGAATCGAATGATGACTGGATCTGCAACCTTGACTTTTGACTTGATGGCCTTGATCAAGTCTGATGAAGATGAAGCCAGAAAAGAGCGCTATGCAGCTGGCCAATGAAGAATTAACAGCACAATCAGAACTGGCGCCGTCGACGACTACACTCGGAGGGAGATACTGAGGAGGGGATCCCAGCATTTATGGACTGATTGCCAGGTCTGAGTTAAATATGATTGAGCTACCGTATGACAGTAGGCGGTATTACTTGCTTTCTGGTAGCGCCGAATGTTGGATGGCGCTCACCAAATCTTACACCCCACATTGTGCCAACGACTTCGGGCAGAGGAGCCCGATTGGGAGGGTACCCTAGGTACCCCAGTGCGAGGAAATGCAACCTAAAGACTAAGTGTCATGGCAGGGCAGACCGGGACCTAAGTCTTGCTCGGCAACTGGTCGGCGACAGGCGGACAGTTAGAGCATTGCTTTGCTGTTCTTGCAGCTTCTGCAGCTGGTCTTGCTCCATACGTATTGATATTACCTTTCCTCTGGAATAAGCCAGGTGGCCGTGAGAAGGATCAAGCTGCACGGACAACACAGTCTCTAAATCCAGCCCGCATGTGCTATGGAGAGGTATAACTCTTTTTGACAAACTATTGTCATCAAGGCGGCAAGGAGCCAGTCGTGATTGAATGTGCAGTGAGGATAATCTGACGACTAACTTATCTGTGACGATCCTGCAGTGTCATGCCGATGAGCGTGCGTTCACTATCTCACACTTTCATCACATCTTCTGATCGAGTCTGTGCTCTTGTTCCGAATTGTGACATTTGGACTAGCCGTCTCAGTATTTGTCCTTGTGTTCCTTTTCATCTTTCTCCGTCAAGTGTGCTAGTTTTCACTAAGTTTTCAAGTGTTCTAAATCTTGTCTGTCAGCATCCCATTTCTGTAATCAGTTTCCGGTTTTCATCTTCTTTTTGAAAGACTGCCTCATTTGTCTTTCCGCTCGTCTACTGCATTCTTTGCATTTGCTTCACAAACTACACCCCTGTTGCCAGCCATTCTTATCGAAAGTTGTCATAAGAAGGAGTGTGTAAACAGAAATAGCATCCCCCACTCCCACCCCAAGGCACTCTACATGATATAATATCAGAGCTGTGAAATATGTCACCAGCTGAATATCAACCGAATTCGTTATCACTTCCCTCTGAGACCGTACGGCTTCGATAGCGCCAGAGGTGTTTATAATTTCGTATAAAAGCGTCGTTTTCCCGTATCTGTTTAAAGTTTGTTTTTACATAACGACATTTGTAAACAGCGAGAACGAGGCATATCAGAAAACGTGAAATTGGGGAACAAATGGCTCTTTGTTTATTCGTGAAAATGTTTTTTAAACCGTATTTTATTTTATTTATAAAATGGCTTCATTTAAAGCCTTAGTTTGTTTGTAGTGTTTTTTTTTTTTTTTTGTTTTTTTTTTTTTGTTTATAGCGTAGTACGCGTAAAAAGAAGTACTGAGGTGTATTTGGTTTTGTGTGTTCATTTCTTTTTAACACTTTGGAATACAAGAGACAGCATTGTAGATGTAGACACATTTCAAGCGAACGAAAGAAGAAGAGGAACACTTTCGAATTTCCTGGCAACAGGAAAGTTGGAGGGAAAGAGAGCCAGGGGAATACGTAGGAAGAAGATTTAAGGCAGCTTGGCATCATGTCAGTTTGAACTCAAATGTCGTTCACACATAGGCTACAACTTCTAGTGCACTGAACAGATTTTTGCGTATGTATTAGTGTCACACGTCGTTCTTTATGATAAGTTCAATGTTCTTGATGATCTTTGCTTGATATTATCGTGTGATGGTCGTTGTCTAGGTAACGATGTTCATGGTGTGTCAATTGAGATATCTAACTGTCTTGCAATATAACTCACCCCCGCAGTGCATATTCACCAGTCAGTAAACAAGATTCCGTTGGCGCACATAATCCTTTATTACAGAAATAAGACGGACAGACGGAACATGTTTATACATCCAGAAATAATGTAATCCATAGAATATAAATATCCTCCTCACAATTTAACCAGCACACATCAATGCCTTCTCACGGCCTGCTTCATATCAAATCCACAAGACATTCAGTCCAGCTACTATCCACGGCTGGATCTCCTACAATACAACCCACACATTGGGTCGGAGCCACTGCTCAACTATGCAACCCACTCTGGGTTTAGGCCTGTCTTCACAACTAGGAGAACAACACAACACCGTTCTCCGTGGACTACCGACTCCTTCGGTATCTCAAACTCAACTCTCTTAAACGACCTGACCCGCCCTCGGTCTCTTCTCTCACTGCCTTTTAAGTCTCCTGACTTCACACAACACACAACTGTCTTTCGCCCCATCCCCCCTGGGGTCTTCCAGTCATATCCGCCCCATTATTTCTCAGGGTTGATTGTTTTCCTCGTAGCCAGGTCACGCACCTTACTGTCTCCCACTTTCATCTCCATTCTTTCTCATGCCCGGTCACTCAACTCATTGTCAATGACCCAGGCTTATGTCAATTAGCTTCTTCTATTACAATTGCCCTTCGCCATCAGGCGAACCAACTCCGACTTCTGAGGTTTTTTTTTTTTGCATATCCTTTTACAGGACATCACTGTCAACAGCAGCATCTTTCAGCAAGATTACGCTCAGTAGTTTGCCATTGCTTTCTGAGCGGCCGGCTCAGTTATCCCGCAAGTTACCAGCTGGGGACGAACCGCTCCCAGTTCTCGCCCGCTACGAGACTCTGCGTGATAAACGGGATTACGGAGAAAGTGTTGTAACCCCTCGGCCAGAGAGACCTGCGACTTCTGAGGTACTTGTGAGTTATGTTCCCATGTCATGGACGACAAGCCAACATTTTAGTCCAGCTGACCAGTGTTGGGGTTGAACCCGCTACCTCGGCATCAGCAAACCGGATGTTTAAGAACGAGAGTTCTTAACCATTCAGCCATGTTGACCTCTAAGATGTTTGCTTGAGTGCCACACAGTTGCAGACATCTGTTGAACTAAACAATGCATCGCCAGTCATTGTTTATCACCACTTGCCACAGATGGGCACCAATCAGTAGTGGAAGCAATAACTGTGTTTCTAGTACCTCATGTCCTGCATTGGGGGTATATGCCGTTTCGAGCTCTCGGGGACACACATATAAAGGGTTATGGTTTTCCAGCTGTCAGAGACATAAAGGGTTGTGGTTTTCCTGTTATCAGAGATAAGCCTATAAAGGCTGGTGATTTCTGAGATGCCAGAGACATAAATATAAAGGATTATACTTTCCGAGCTGCCAGAGACACACATATAAAAGGCCATGTTTTCCGAGCTATCAGAGACCTATAATATACAAGCTGGTGTTTTCCGAACTATTAGAGACCTACAATATACAAGCTGATGTTTTCCGAGCTATCAGAGACCTACAATATACAGGCTTCTGTTTTCCGAACTATCAGAGATCTACAATATACAGACTTCTATTTTCCGAACTATCAGAGACCTACAATATACAGGTGTCAGGGTCTTAAACCTGGCTCGTTTTTCCTAACACATGTGAGACAGTACAAGTACAACGTGATTTGACTTGAGACTCAACAACACAACGTTCAATGGATTTATTTACAGATCATATACGATACGATGATCATTACAAGATATAAGTTATACTTCAATACACTTACATACGCAATACAGCTCACAATCTCTCAAGATGAACAGACACTCGACTTTCGGGCACAGAAACCACACAACGCCTTTTTCTCATCATACGTCCAGTCGAGTCCACGTCCCAGAGCTGTCTGTCTATAGCTCGCAATGTGCCTCCCCACCTGAGGTGGCTTCACGAGGCATGCGTGCGTCTTGCTTCGTCCTTGCCTGACCGCTGGCCGTCTCGTCAGCCAGCAACCTCGCAGGCAGGTACCTATAACTCGCCTGGCGGGCGTAACGAAGTTACGGCATCCCGGCTGGGGAACTAAGTCGCCTGGCGGGCGTAACGATGTCACTGCATCACTGCACTACTCTAGACTCTGACATGCTCCCCCGGGCAGCTCCATGAAAGATGTCATCTTTCATGTATACTATATGTACATACTGGGTTAATATATTAACCTTGTCAGAGTCGACCCTTCTGTTGTTATATACATCGGAATCAGAATACATAGAAATACACATTTTGACATGCGGCCACTCCATTCCTATTGCCAATGAAGAAGCTAATTTGGTAGTAGATTCCAAAGGCAGAATAAACATCCATCAAGGATACGTGAATGGCAAGTCTGCTACAGTCCTTCGTGACACGGGGAGCTCTCTTATTGGTCTAAAGAGAACGTTCATAATGCCTACAGACTATACAGGCAGGCACGTAACATGCAGAACATTCTCTGGCAATATTGAAAAGTACCCACTAGCATGGGCATATATTCAAACACCTTTCCTCACTGGTAAAGTAAAATGCGCAGCATTAACAAACCCGGTGTGCGATATTATAATTGGAAATTTACCAGAGGTGAATGATATGCCTCATGACATAACATCTCTTTGCATGGATGATATCATAACATCACCATCAAATGTCATCATTGATAATGTTACACCACCTAATGAATGTATGGTAGCTAATGTAGCACTAAGATCTCATGACATCATTGATAACACTGTTTCATCACCATCTGATATCATGGAATGTGTGAACGCAGTAACCAGAGCTACTGCTAGAGTGCAAGATGAAAGTAACCAAACTGAGGCTATACAAATGCTTAGCCCAGTATCACTACCTTCTAAGACCATGAAGGAAACGTTTGTAACAGCTCAAAAGGCTGATCCTTCATTGTCGAAATATTTTAATCTGATCGGCCAAAAGCCAAAGGTAACCAACAATGCAAAATGGCATTTTGCTTTGAAAAATTGTATCCTCACTAGGTATTATACCAGAGTTGACAGCACAACAGAGCAAACTGTTTTGCCAAGTGAGTATCGCAAGCAAGCCTTACATCTTGCCCATGATATACCTCTTGCAGGGCATATGGCATACGATAGTGACACTCACTTATTGACTGATTCTTGGCAAGGACCTTTTAAAGTGACGAGACAGATTTCACCTGTAGACTACGAGATCCAAATAAAAGACAAACACAAAATCAATGCGAGAGGTCCCGGGTTCAACTCCCGGACGAGCCCCCACGTCCACACATGTCAGGGTCTTAAACCTGGCTCGTTTTTCCGAACACATGTGAGACAGTACAAGTACAACGTGATTTGACTTGAGACTCAACAACACAACGTTCAATGGATTTATTTACAGATCATATACGATACGATGATCATTACAAGATATAAGTTATACTTCAATACACTTACATACGCAATACAGCTCACAATCTCTCAAGATGAACAGACACTCGACTTTCGGGCAAAGAAACCACACAACGCCTTTTTCTCATCATACGTCCAGTCGAGTCCACGTCCCAGAGCTGTCTGTCTATAGCTCGCAATGTGCCTCCCCACCTGAGGTGGCTTCACGAGGCATGCGTGCGTCTTGCTTCGTCCTTGCCTGACCGCTGGCCGTCTCGTCAGCCAGCAACCTCGCAGGCAGGTACCTACAACTCGCCTGGCGGGCGTAACGAAGTTACGGCATCCCGGCTGGGGAACTAAGTCGCCTGGCGGGCGTAACGATGTCACTGCATCACTGCACTACTCTAGACTCTGACAACAGGCTTTTGTTTTCCGAACTATCAGAGACCTACAATATACAGATTTTTGTTTTCCGAACTATCAGAGACCTACAATATACAACCTGATGTTTTCCGAGCTATATGAGACCTACAATATACAGGCTTCTGTTTTCCGAACTATCAGAGATCTACAATATACAGGCTTTTGTTTTCCGAACTATCAGAGACCTACAATATACAGGCTTTTGTTTTCCGAACTATCAGAGACCTACAATATACAGACTTTAGTTTTCCGAACTATCGGAGACCTACAATATACAGGCTTTTGTTTTCCGAACTATCACAGGCCTGCAATATATAGGCTGTTGCTTTCCGAACTATCACAGACCTGCAATTTAAAGGCTTCTGTTTTCCGAACTATCATTATCATGTAGCAGATTCTTTGCGAAATCATTCATCGTAATCATCATTGGCACCTTTCCGTCTTGACAGACGATAGTTTGGTACATTGTGCTTCAAAAAGGCTTAATAACTATGACTCTTGGCGGTGGCGAGTGTGGCACTCAAAAACACTCAAAAAATAAAAACAAATAAATAATTACATATATAGAGTATATTAACAGAAGAAGTAGAATAGAAAATATGTGAGGAAAATACTTGGACTTTAAAAAAAAGTACTGGACAACAAAGAGTAAAGAATGCCATCTTCATCAACATATATAACAGAGAATTGGAGCGTCAAGAATGCCAATGTCGACCCCTAGACCAGGCACCCAAAGAAGATGATGAAGAGGAAGACAAAAGGCACCACTTGTACTTGCTGTTTATCACTTGCCACTGACATTGCAAGGTCAGCTCTGCACCCTAAAAGGTCATCACTGCGCCCTAAAAGGTCAGCACAGTGCCCTGAGAGGTCAGCACTGCGCCCTAGACATCCGCCATGTTGGCCCAGCGGTAGAGCCGGTTCTGAGTGCAGGAGATCATTACCCCACCAGCACTTGGTTACCAGGAGCAGGCCAGTGGTTTTGGCGAAGCAGCTCTGCCTGTCTCCGTTGCCTGTGTCCCAGAGACGAGCGGGCTCCAGCGAGAGAATACTCAACCCGTTAGCACTGGAATGTCCGGGCACTCACATGTAACACGCCGAGACGTGACGTACCGATTATATTTTCCACGCCATTAAACAGAGAGAGAGAGAGAGAGAGAGAGAGAGAGAGAGAGAGAGAGAGAGAGAGAGAGAGAGAGAGAGAGCCACAATCCCTAGGCTTTGTGTACTGTTGCAGGTATGAGCTATAAATATTCAGTAGAGGACGAAATAAGTGCTTACGCAACCGCGAGCTATGGGAATAGCAGTCTGTTTCTATGTGCTGGTAGAGACTAAGTAGCTGCTGTGGGTTTGGTCCGAGAGCAGTGTTGTCGGGTACAGTCTGGTACCCATTTGTATGAGGCTGGGTCGACCCCAGAACCGCACTGGTCGGGAAACAGTATCAAACCTCTGCTGGGGATTGGCCTAGACCACTGGTAAGTGCACTAACCATTACACGACATTCCCAAAAACACACACACATACACACACACACGCACACACACACACATGCACACACACACATGCACACACACAGAGCAATTGCAACTTCAATATGACAAGTACAGTGACAGTATGACAATACAACCGCATTATGACAAATGCATCGACATTATGGCAAGTACAGCAACTGCATGACAAGTACAGCGACTGTATGACACGTACAGCGACTGTATGACAAGTACAACTATGGTATGGTTGTGACAGTATCCTATGTACAGCGACAACATCAAAAGTACAGCGACTGTATGACAAGTACAACTACGGTATGGTAGTGACAGTATTCTATGTACATCGACATCATCACAAGTACAGCGACATAAATGACAATACTAGTACAGCGACTGTAATCACAGTATGGCAAGTACAGCCGCAGTGCGACAAGCACAGCCACACACACACATAACGTTAGTAAATGTCATTTAGTATCAGCATGCTCGGCCACCATGTGCTGTAGGACATCGCTGATAAAACAGTCGTGTGGGAGGGGGTTGGGGGTCTTCTGGCTACACTGATGTAATTGAGGAAGTGGGCAATTGTAGGACGCTTACAGCTGGTTACTTCGTACGTTGTCACCACTGGGGAAAGAGCTGGGCGTTAGCTCCTGTATTTGACGATTTTCTGCCCCTCCTTTTCTCTGTGGTTTATAAATATAAATGTGGTGATCTCCTTTGTCCATATTCGTGCTGCTCGATCCCTGCAAGTTCTCTCAGAAATGCCTTTCATCGCGGTTCTGTCTAACTAAGCCAGCGTGATGTTAAATATGACCAAGGTATATCAACTGTCCTTCATCGACCTCAGTCTTGTTGCCCTTCTGAAAGGCTGCTCGCCCGTGGCTGATCACTTCCCTGCCATCCACACTTGTGAACAGGTTATTAGATGGATGTGTATATTGTTTATGATCTACGTAAATTGCATCCTAGTTATTGTACGTTGTCGTAATTTCCCATTTGTTTTCCGTTGACAAAGACTGGGAGAAACGTTCGGGCGTGCTTGGTAGATTTCTGTCCTGCTATCCGTCCATCGGGCTATTTACTATGTTATGTTCGGTTATATATTTAACACTACTTACTCAAAATAACATGTTTGAGAACATACATCTTGCCGGTGTCAACACACGGATGTAAGTCGTGGACAGTTTCGCAATCACTAAATGAGGAAATTGGGACTTTTGAGCTTAGATGCAACAGAACAGTTCTTGGAATGTCGTAGACCAAGAAGAAGACAAATACTGAAATTGTACAAGATCTGAGCATCAAAGAAGACTGGCCCATATACAGTATCCTGCCTCGGAAACTGAAATACTTTGGTAAACGTCACAGTGGATTGGAGAGAATAATGATGGAAAGCATGTTTCTGGTAGAAGATACACTGGTCGATCGGCACGAAAATAGACATGAGACAATGCGGACGCATGAGGGTGCACGAGGCAGGGTTAATGGCCAGAGATCGAGCGACTTGTCGACGCGCCGTGATGAGAGCCATGTTCTGTAACGGCCCTTCTACACGATGATGATGACGCCTTCCTGGTATTTTCTTCTCCCTTCCTTTCTCACGGTGTGTCCGTTTCTGTCCATTGTCAGGCGACGTCTTCTAGATGAGTGGTTCTCAGCCTTTTTTGTCCCATGCACCCCTTCACCATATTGTCAGAACGTCATTGCTCCCCCCTCCTTTTTTCGTATTTCCTCCCTACAGATACCCCTCTTTAAAAAAAAAAAAAAACACAGTATACGTAAAACTGGAAGCTAAATTTAATAACACATACTAGAACATGGCTAGACGTCTACATAAAACGTGATTTCCGGGTCTACTTACGTTATAAAATGAATTTCAGAAGGGCGAGAAGTACAGAACTGTAAAGTATGGAGGGAAAACAATATCAAGTAATCGGTTCTTGTATTAACGCGATCTTGAAATAATCTGAATCTCCCCCCCCCCCCCGAAACCCCAAAAAAGAGGGGGGGGGATTCCCCACCGATTGAGAACCATTGTTCTAGATGAAACTAGGAACACGTTCGCCGCAATATGTCACAGTTCTGTTTATTCCTTGAAGTAAAAAAAAACTGCCGCTAGTTGACCATGTGTCGAAGTACATTTGTTCCTTCAACGCTGTCACGGTGTGTTACTATAGCTTTCAGTGTCTATATTGTCTGTGTCCTCTATTCTTTACTCAGTCGACTATTATGAGTGCCGGTCAATACCACTGATTTTAGGGGGACAGTAATAGCCTGTCTTATAACGTCTGCGGGTTGCAGAACCACGTGACAACTGACGTTTCGCTGCAGTCTGCTGGCCACTTTAAATGCCCTTCACACTTATAACCCACCCTTCATAAATATCCAGTTTCACAGAGTCCGTGTTGAAGCTGAACGTTTATGTTGAAGATTAATTAAGGGGTGTTTCTCAAGTATTATCATCAAGCTGCTTGCCAACTGGCTTTGGCGATCATATTTTTCCGCGCTTCTCGGTCTCCAAGAGAGTGTATCGTTTCATGTGATATCTTCCCATGTTGTACTGCACGGTTTCATCATCATTTAATGCGCTACGTCGCACTACTTATTCAGACATGTGGCTCAGTACATCTGATTTCGACACGAATTGTTTCGTGTTTGCTTTCCCGTGCCTTTGACTGTCCCCAATCTACCTACAAGGCAGCAGCAGGTTTGTGTCTCTCTTCATCTGGTTCTTACCCTTTGACCTGTTCGACATAGGAGACCCTAACTGTGCTACGCTACCGTTGGCATAGCTCTTGGGGATCATTGGAACACGCAGGCCACTCTACCAGAAAGAATGTCCATTATGTTTGCGTAGTGTTTGACCGATTACCACAGATTACTCACAGGAACATTGAGGATAAAGTTGAAGAAAGTCAAGTATATAACAGGAAACACTAAATATGATTTGTGTACATTGAGTAATGACAAGGAAATACAAAACAAATTCAACATAGAAGTACAGAACAGATTTGAAATTTTTTCTGATCTAGAGATCCTATTCCAGGATGTGGATGATCAATGGGAAACGTTGAAGGATTCAATCAATGTGGCTGCAGAAACAACTATTCCAAAATTAAAGAAGGTGGGTCGTAAGAAATGGATGACTGAGGAAATTGTACACCTCATGGAAACAAGAAGACTCAACAAAAATAATTCTGTCAAATATGAAGAAATTCACAGTCAAGTCAGAACATTATGTAAGGAGGCAAAAGAAGCATGGCTTGAGGAAAAGTGCTTAGAAATTGAAAGCCAACACAACAGTCAAAATACCAAATTAGTGCACAAAAGAATTCAGGAACTTACTAATAAACGAACAAGTACATCAACAGGGTGTCTAAAAACTGAAGGTGGCAAAATCATAATAGAAAAAGACCAGATTCTACAGGTATGGACAGATTATGTCAGTGTTTCCCAACCTTTTTTGTGCCATGCCCCACTTAAGCCTTTCTAAAATGCATATTGCCCCCCTCCCCCGCCCCATGCCCCCCCCCCCCCCCCCTCAACATATACATTATTTTTAATATTCAAAAATTGAAATGTTCACTAAAGAAACTTGAATGATAGGTTTTAGGAAGAAATCACTAGGAAATTATTGAGCAAACACATTAAGTAAATTTTCAAAACATATAATGGAGAACTGAAATTCAAGTACAAAATAATTTTAATGAAAGATTTTTCAATATTATTTTAATTATTAGTAATTATAAATTATTTAAATTTAGTGAGATCCTTGCGCTTGATGCTTGCTGCAAAGAGATCTTATGTCAGGTTCCAATTTAGTTAACTTCAGTCTCAAGTCTCCCCGTTTTGTTATATTCAGCCGATTTCTTCCATTTTCGAATTCCCCCCCCCCCCCCCCCCCTTAACAATCGAATTGCCCCCCTGTGGGGCGTGGGCCCCACGTTGGGAAACACTGGATTATGTGAAACATCTTTATGATGATAACAGAGACGAACAGTATGATATTAGATTTAATAATGAAGGACCGCCAATTTTGGAGATGGAGGTTCGAAATGTTCTTAAGCATATGAAAGCTGGCAAGGCCCCCGGTGCAGATAACATCACATCAGATATGATTAAAGCTTTAGAAGAATTTGGACTAGATCAAGTCACCAGACTGCTGAACACATTATATGATACTGGAGATATACCTCCTGAATTATGTAACTCTATATTTATTGCAATCCCAAAGAAATCAGGAACCCTGGAATGTGATCAACATAGAACAATTAGTATAATGAGTCACATCACAAAGATTTTGCTAAGAATTATCATGCAAAGAATGAGGAAGAAGATACAACCTGAAATAGGGGAAGAACAATGCGGGTTTGTAGAAGGAAAGGGTACAGTAAATGCTGTGTATATGCTGCGAACAGTTATTGAACGTGCTTTAGAAGTAAACAAGGATATACATCTTTGCTTTATTGACTATACAAAGGCTTTTGATAGCATTAGACATGTCAGCATGGTGGATATGCTTGCAGATCTACAAATTGATGGGAAAGACATTAGACTTATAAAAAACATATATTGGAAACAACAAGCTGCAATAAGGATTGATAATGAAGTGGGACAGTATCAGCCAATTAAGAGAGGTGTTAGGCAGGGATGTGTGATGTCTCCAGATCTGTTTTCCCTGTACAGTGAAAATATTTTCAGAAATGTAGAGGATATAAATGGAATCAGCATTGGAGGACGAAACATCAATAACATTAGATATGCAGACGATACAGTATTAATTGCAGACAATGCGCAGGACCTGCAACAATTAGTAGATGCGGTTGTTGTACACAGTGAGCAACTGGGGTTAGAATTAAATTGTAAAAAGACTCAGGTTATGGTCGTCAGTAGGAAGGAAGAAGTGCCACAATGTAATATACAAGTAAATGGAAATATTCTTCAACAAGTGAATCGGTACAATTATCTTGGAACAGTTATAACATCTGATGGGAGATGCCTTGAAGAGATTAGAACAAGAATCGCCATGGCGAAAGTAGCCTTTAGCAAGATGAAAAACATTCTGACCAATAAAAAGATGTCAATTGAAACGAGAAAAAGAGTGTTGACATAGAGCCTGTTCTTTTGTATGGATGTGAAACTTGGACAATGAGCAGTCAAGCTGAAAAGCATCTGATGGCTGCAGAAATGTGGTTTCTGAGGAAAATGCAAAGAATACCATGGACAGACAGAAAAACCAATGACCAAGTACTACAGGAGACAAATGAACATCGTAGACTGATTAGAGAAATTAGACGTAGACAGTCAAAATTTTTTGGACATGTTATGAGAAGAAATGGATTGGAGAACCTAGTGACAACTGGCAAGATAGAGGGGAACAGACCAAGAGGAAGACCGAGAGGAAAATACCTGGATGGCTTGGCCACATGGCATGGACGAGACAGGAACACTGAGCTGATCCACGACACTGGTGATCGAGTGAAATGGCGAGTCATGACCGCCCACGCTTTCCGGCATGGCACATGATTGATTGATTGAGTGCTTGACCTCTTGTTGGTGTCTTCGGAGTCGTCCAACCTGGTTATTGTCGTATCTTGTTTCTTGTTGTCTATCCTCGAAAGCTCATTGTTTGGGCATCATCTAAGGTGGAAAAAGCGTCCAATTGGCACAAAATAGAATATTGCTTGGTTAGCAAATCCGTTACGTGGAAAGTCCGAAACAAAAGCTCACTGTGTGGATGACATCGCGGATTTACATCCTACTGGTTTCCTGAAGAGCAGCCTGAGGTGAATGGAGGGCCCAATATTCGGAAATGAGGCTAAGCAGTTCTAAATGGACCAGCAGGGATGGAGGGACGAAGATAACATCACAACATTGAGAGTCGAACGTCCCACGATACACCTGGGAAGGTTAACCTCGTCAACAAATGCCTGAAGAAGTCGGGTGTGTCGGCTGAAAGGCGCAAATACCGCAGCTCTGCTGTAAACAGGCACAACGCAATTACATTTGTTTAAAAACCAAAACATTTCGCAATTTCGGATGAACGAAGAAGAAGAGGAGAAGAAGATCCTGGTTGTTATCTTCGATCCCGGGCGGTGTCCGGGCATCCGCCCTTCTGCACAGCGCATTGTTGTGGTACAGTCACGTGTTCACCAGCTACTGTGATGTTCCAAATACAGTTTTCCTATTTTTTAGGTGTGTTTAGCCATTTAAAACACACATCAATAGCCTACCAGACATAAATATTCAGCCGTTGTATCAATCCTTAGTTAACCACCTAATTGGCATATTATACACATTGAACGACATACGCGGGGTTCAAATATAGCTTCACGCAAGATCCGGATGACACGGGAGTAGTTTGGGCAACTTGCGACAATCATCCATGGACTATGCAGCGTGGACGGGGTTGGTTGCTGTCATGCATACAACAAGGGAGCCACGATGGCCCAGTGGCTAGCATACTTGTCTGTCGGCTAGTGGTCATCTTTTCGAATCCCCTTCGAGTCAGGGATTGTTTTCACCCACTGATCTTGGCTCCCAGGTCGAGCCTGCCTAAAACGTGTACTGGGTAATTATTTGGGGAGTAAAGACGACTAGCGCGGTATTGACCACATCAGGCTTGGAGTGCGGGTGGTTGATAAAATATGAGGCTAGCAAGCACCATATACAACATATATGTAATTATTTGGGGAGAAAAGACGACTAGCGGGCTTCCTGGATTAGAGGTTAGCAACTTTTCTCCATAATCTCAAAGTAACGTGACGTCGGTGAGAATCAGCAGTGGTTCGAATCGCGTCGGTAACTTACGGGGTATGTGAGCCGGCCGCTCAGAAAGCAATGGCAAACTACTGAGCGTAATCTTGCCAAGAAATCAACAATCAGCTGAAAGATGCTGATGTTGACAGCGATGTCCTATAAAGGATATGCAAAACATTTATTTAAAGACGTTAAAGACGACTGGCGCGGTATTGACCACATCAGGCACGGAGTGCCGGGTGGTTGATTAGATATGAAGCTAGCAAGCCCCATATACAACATACGCCTCGTGGAGTGGACATGAGTCCTTGACCTATGAGGGGACACACTGGCCAAGAGAAGCGACTGAGAAGTTATGGCCGTCAAGGGTATTCGAATCTGTCCGCCGTGAAGGAAACATGAAACCTAACGATGACTAATTCAGTCAATCAACGATTCAATAAATCAAGCGCCATCTTCGTGTTGAAGGTCGGCTTTGATGGGTCTCCAACACCCTTTCTCCTGCGACTACATGGTGCACTCATACATTCTCCCGGCGCACCTCTTGACATTGTCTGCTTACCTGTAACTCCCGTGACCGCTTCTCCACTTTTCCTTCCAGCATATACTTTAACAAGGAGCCAAGTCTTTTTACATGGTCGAATTACCTTAATAGCCTGACCTCCATCTCATTCATTGTAATGTTTCCTTAAATCTCAGTGTTTGTCATACTTGTTTATTTTATTCCCCTTTCAATATACTCTACGGACAATGAGTGAACTAAAAAAATACAAATTCATGCAAGAGGCAGCATTGCAGATATAGACAAATTTTAAGCGAACGAAAGAAGACGATTCCCTTTCCATGATGTTCTTCATATGTGTCTATATAAGCACATTTCGAAAGCTCAATGTTGCCCTCACATAGTGTATTCGTTGTCCGCGTTTCTGAACCATGCAGTAATACAGTGTAAATGTAAGAATTCACGACTGTTAGGGTTAATGCACAACTCAGCTGTTTAGATGTGAACAGTTATTTCTTACTGTTGAACGTTCTTTTTGACCAATCCAATGCTTTCTTATTTCTGTCTCACACCGACCATCATGGGTTATTTATTACTTGACTTATGTAAGACAAACTGTTGCCTTTATCAAGTGTCTTCATTCACTGTTTTTTGTTTTTTTGCTTTCGCTAGCTTTGAAATCTAGCGTAATCTATAAAGGTACTACTGCTTCTAGTACACTGAACTAATGTTAGCGTGTGGATTAGCTTTCCCTGTTACCAGTCTTCCTCGCCATCAGGTGAACCCACTCCGATTTGTGGGGTACTTCCCCAAGTCAAGGACGATAAGTCAAAATTTTATTCCAGCCGATCGGTGCAGGGGTTGAACCTGTAACCTTGGCATCAGCACACCGTAAGTTTATTGTAATTTTGTAGATTGTTTTATCTCACGCCTCTTTCTATATCTATCTATAAAAGGTTCCGTGGCAAAGAAGTTACGGGCGCAGTTTGTAATCTCGCATACCTGCGTTCGAAACACAGCTGCTGGCGACTTGGCAGCAGACAGCCTTGTGTTGGTTTTTTTTTTAACGAAATGGTATGGGTACCGGTCGTTCAGAAAGCAATGGCAAACTACTGAACGTGAAAGCTTGCCGAGAGATCACAGAGGCATAAAATGCTGGTGTTGACTGCTGCGTCCTGTGAAGGATATGCAACTCTTTTTATAAGAGGTGATCTACACGTTTTTGATCGTACTGCTGGTTGTTTGTTTTGTTTCTAGTATGCGTTTTACCAGTTGGGCATCCATCAGAGTCGTCACTCAATAAGTCTTTCACATGATAGAGCCAGCAGTTATGGGGTAGAACGGGTTGTAACTGTCAGGTGGTCAGTCAGTCAGTCCCGTAGAGAACGACGAGACCTGGTATGGAACTCGTGTCCGACCGCACCGCGCGTGGAATTGTCATATTGACGTCGTAATGGTTACACCAACGTGCTCGCCACGCGGTGCTGGAGTAAACACACATGAAGGCATGTTCTTGACTCACCTCGGTCTGTTGGGCTCAGTTGTGTACGGGGTCCTGGATAACCTGGTGATCATCGCACTCTACAGTCAGTCAGAAGACCTCGAGTTGAACAGCTTGAATATCTTTATGTACCCTTACATAGCTTGAATATCACTGTATACCCTTGCATAGCTTGAATATCACTGTATACCCTTACATAGACAGCTTGAATATTACCTATCTTGTAGCTAGATAGGCCGGATGTCACAATATCCTCTAGCTAGGCAGGTTAAAGATCACCATATCTTCTAGCTAAACATGCTGAACATCACCATATCCTCTAGCTAAACAGGTTAAATATAACTAACTTCTAGCTAAACTGGTTAAAGATCATCATATCTTCTAGCGAAAGAGGCCGAACATCACTAAATCCTTTGGCAAAACAGACTGAAGATCACTATATCTTCTAGCTAAAAGATTGAACATCACTATACCCTCTAGGTAAACAACCTGAACATCAACATGTATCCATTGGAAACTCTGTATGATGGTCCAATTAAAAGAGACGTCTGGTGTTTTCTTACAATAGACAAAGATGGCGGTTTGCATTATCAAAAGTAGCAGACGTCATGCTTATACTGCACTTGGTTCAGCCACTTTACATCGACTACACATAACGGACAAAGTATGCGTTGCCTTGGTACTCCAGATTTACAAGTGCTTGGAGTCATACACTTTGTCACCAGTCTTGCATACTATGGATAGGTAGTTTTAAAGTTCCGCCCTTCTTGGTCTAGGCACGCCTCCTACAGGCTAGATATTGGGCCTTCATCTGTTGACCTCTGTTGAATTCCAAGCATATGTACCGGAGTCTGTGGAAACTGTAGACTTGTGGAAGATTTGATGTTGTTGATTCAGAGATTTGTGTAGTTGATTCAAAAATTTGGCATAGCGATTTATTGTACTTTATTAACATATTTGGTGTAGTTTATTTAAAGATTTGGCGTAGTTTATTAATAGATGTGGTGTAGTTTCTCAACGATTTGGTGTAGTTTATTAAAAGATATGATATATATAATTCAAAGATTTTGTGTGGTTGATTAAGAGGTTTGGTGTAGTTCAAAGATTTATTGAATTCAAAGACGTGTGGTTAGTTAAATCGTACTTTTGTTGTAAATGTTCATGTTCATGTTGTGTAGTTGAAGCTAAAGGAACGCGACTTTGAGATCGTGTCAGCGTCGGTTCAGATAACAGATTTAGAGCCGGCACATTTAGTTTATGATCACGAGTACTACTTTACACGTTTCATTGTGAGACTTAGCAGTATGTCTAGCACGCAGACACTTAATACGTCATACGATGGCGTTGTCTTGTTCTGTCCATGTTGTTTCTGTGTAAAGTTCAGTTTTAAGGTGGCTATGTCACCCTTACGTAATTGGTTCGCATGAATTTGTTGGCTTGCCGGCGCTGTGGATTAGGGGTCGTGAACGCGTTTCACAATTCCCCGACACACCGAGTCGATTGTTCGAAATCTGCCGCAGCCTAGCGTTAATTTCGATGGTATTGGCGTCGGTAGTTCAGAAAGCAACAGCAAACTATCGAACATAAAAGTTGCCAAGCAAATCAAAAACAGCTAAATATACTGGGTTGGTTGCGACGTCCTGTAAAGAACAGGCAGCTTACATTTTTTTGAATTGATTTTTGCCGTCTATAACTCAGCTCTGTAGACGTGTTTTAGTCAGACATTGACATTCGCATTGGAATGATATTAAAGAACAGGTTTGAATTTAGCTGTGAGATACCGTCCTTATATGTCTGTTTCGGTGCTGTTGTGTCTGGTTCATTTGTGAAGATGTCCCACAGTATTGTACATCCCGGTGTGTGAAGCCCACATGCCCTCCCAAGGTGTTATTTTTGTATGTGGTTAGAGGCAAGGAAGTGATTAATGTAGTTCAAGGAGCAGTGGACTAGTGTATTCCTAGTGCTAGTTTCCTTGTTGTCGCGTTAGTATGATAGTATTAGTCATGGGGCACTCCATTCTGTTGTTGGTTTCTTTTCTCTCCTAAAGCAAATCTTTTCTGTGATGTGTATTTTATCGCAACCTTGCTTTGTATATGTTTATGTTGTGTTAATTTCTCTCTCTATCTATCACTATTATATTCGGAATATTCGCAATAATAATGAAGGACCATCAGTTTTGAAGATGGAAGTTCAGAATGCTCTTACTCAAATGAAAACTGACAAGAAAGACCCCGCGAGCAGACAACATCACAACATAAATTATCTATGATTTAGAAGAATATGGAATAGATCAAGTCACCAGGCTGCTGAACACAAAATATGATACTGGAGATATTCCTCCTGAATTATGTAATTATATATTTATTGCAATCCCGAAAAAAATCAGGAGCTTTGGAATGTGATCAACATCGAACAATTAGTATAATGAGCCACATCACGAAGATTTTGCTAAGAATCATTATGCAAAGAGTTCGGAAGAAAATACAACCCGAAATAGGAGAAAAATAATTGGGTTCGTAGAAGGCAAGGGTACAATAAATGCTGTATATATGCGGAGAATATTGATCGTTCTGTAGAAATAAATAAAGACCCACACCTTTGCTTTATTGACTTAACAAAGGCTTTCGATAAAAGTAAGACATGTCAACATGATAAAGATGCTTGCAGATCTACAAATTGATCGGAAAGACCTTAGATTTGTTTTTAAAAAAAAACATATATTGGAAACAACAAGCTACCATACAGATTGATAATGAAGTAGGTCAATATCAGCCTATTAGGGGTGGTGTGCGACAGGTATGTGTAATGAATCCACATCTTTTTTCCCTGTACAGTGAAAATATTTTTAGAAATGTGGAAGTTATGAGAGGAATCACCATTGGGGGACGTAACTTCAATAACATTAGATATGCGGATGATACAGTTTTGATTGCAGACAATGAGCAGGATCTGCAACATTTAGTAGATGCGATTGTTGCACACAGTGAACAACTAAGGTTAGAATTAAATTATAAGAAGACACAGATTAAGGTCGTCACTAGGAAGAAAGAAATACCGCAATGTAATATACATAAACAAGTAAATGGAAATATTCTTAATCAAGTGAATCGGTACAACTATCTCGGAAAAGTTATGACGTCTGTGGGAGATGCCTTGAAAAGAGTAGAACAAGAATCGCCTTGGCGAATGTAGCCTTTCGCAAGTTGAAAAAATACTGACCAATAAAAAGATGTCAATAGCACCGAGAAAAGTGTTGAAGTGCTACATAGAACCTGTACTTTTGTATGGATGTGAAGCTTATACAATGAGCTGACAAGCTGAAAAAAAACATCTAATGGCTGTGGAAATGTGGTTTCTGAGGAAAATGCAAAGAATACCATGGACAGCCATAAAAACCAATGACCAGGGCCTATTAGAAAACTGAAAACCGTAAACTGATTAGAGAATACAGACGTATACAATCACAATGTTTAGGACACGTTCTGAGAGGAAATGAATTGGATAACTTGGTGACAACTGGCAGGAATGAGGGGATAAGAACAAGGGGAAGGCAGAGAAGTAAATATCTGGGTGGCTTGGCCACGTGGTATAGTTGAGACAAGAACACAGAGCTGATCCACGACTCTGGTGATCGTGTGAGATGGCGAAACATGGTCGCCCACGATTATCGGCATGGGAGTGGGACATGATGCTGATATCTCTGTTGTGTGTGCGTATCTATCTCTGTCTCACTTTGTCTCTGTATCTGCATATCTGCCCCACATCTCTCTGTTTTTCACCCTGTCTTTCTTTCCCTGTTGCTCTCTCTGCTGTGTGCATCTCTCTCTCTCTCTCTCTCTCTCTCTCTCTCTCTCTCTCTCTCTCTGTGTCTCTCTCTCTCTCTGTCTGTACGTTAGGTACATTTCCGTAGGCATTGGTTTCTTCTATTTTGCAACCTCCATCTCTCCATCCAATGAAGTTTGTAATGTGTTTGAAATCCCCTTCCCTTACCATATGCAATAGTGTCTGTTAAGCAGCAAATATTATTTGATGTGCCCGGACCAAAGATCGCGCTGCTGGGATTCGCTTCATAAACTAATTCTTGCGAGCAGTTGTTGCTAAAGTGAACGACAGTATCACAAGTGGAGATATTGTTCCGTGTAACAACATGACCTCTGTAGATCCCCTGGACGAGCTGGCCAATACACCACAGTTCCAGGAGCGCTTCATCAAATACAAGATCAAGCAGTTGTCTGGTATGCGTGTGCTTGTTGTCATGTTGTGAACCTTGTCAAATGTCCCCACAGTATGCCTTTCTCTGATTGCACAAGTGGAACACAACTGGCTTTAAAACGAAGCTAAAGCGACACGAATAAACGATTCGTACTGTACTGTACTGGCATCTTGCCGTCTAGACAGACGATAGTTTGTTACATTATGCTTCAACACATGGCATAATAGCCTCTACATAGCACAAAGTCTGGGCTAAATTGTAGAGGCCATTGCAGCATAATCCCTCTCTCGGCCTGCCTAGTTTATTCCAGAGGAAAGATATAACACCAATACGTCTGGAACAAGACCAGCCGCAGAAGCTGCCAGATCAGCAAAGGAATGTTGTAACTGTCCGCCTATAGGAGCTTCGATCCCAGACCAGTTGCCCTGGTCTGACCTGCCATGGCATGTAGTCTTAGGTTGCATTTCCTCAGGATAAGGCGTGTACCCTCCCAATTGCGCTACTTCGACCGAAGCAGTTGGCACAATGTGAAATGTCGGATTTGGTGAGCGCCGCCCAACATCCAGCGCTAACAGAAAGCAAGCAGTGATTAAGACTTGACTAGTTTAGTTTAGTTTAGTTTATTCGTTGGATCAACATCACGGCACATGGTTTAACTAACTAAATTATACGAGTCTGATGTGTAATTATGGTACATGAGATCACAAATTCAGCATACATCATATCATTGACGATGTGCAGTGAATGGCTGTCTTCACAATTCATAATAACCTTGTTTTACATGTCTTGCCTTATTTTTCTTTCATTCTCTCCGTCTTCTGAAGCTTCTTTTCCTCTCACCCTTCCATGTTGTGTGCTTTCACTTCTTATTGCTGTTCTGTTTCCCCCTTCTTCCTATAATGCTTGCTCCTCTTTTGCACCATTCTCTACCTTCCACTTCTGTGGATTATGAGTACGTAAATGAATACTAAATAAACCCAACCTGGCCCAAACTTTAACACCTTGGAAACATATTAACGAGTGGGTACCTGGGTCTTTTGATGGGAAGTAAAGTCGGTCGGTGTGATATTGATCAGCAAGTGCCAACTGGTCTAACAATATGGGGGAAAACACCAAAAGGACTCCATTACTGGCTGTTCTTATAGTTTAATCGTTAAAATAAAAACAAAATATGAAAACATACCCCAAAAAATAATATACATGATTCTGTTTATACCACATTTGGATCCTCGCAGGTGCAACGTAGTTCTTGCACCTCACTGGGCTGCTTCAGGTATAATCTATGGGAAGATACTGAGCATGCATGGAGGTACAGGTCCTACTTTTTCACGCTGGCCAATCTGTCATATCCTAAATGGAGCCTTTATAACTACCAGCGGTCATTCTGGCGAGCAGGATGCGGACAGCAATATAAGGGGAATGGTAGCATAAAGAGATGAGTGAGCAGTTGTATTATATCACTAGGCAGATAGGTGTTGGAGATTCCCCGCGGACAACCTTATTGTGATGACGACACAATACTGCATGACAGTCTCCATGGTGAAGTGGCTATGTCGTCTGAGAATGTCGCTGGTTCGTTTCCGGACTCCGTCACCGGGTTATCGAGTGCAATTTTTTTCGGAAACACCTTCGCAGGGTTCGTCACCGGAGCTACGGAAGTCGTGCATTGTGCGAAACTTACGACAAGCGGTTAGCAGCCCTGCGGAGAGAGACCGTGCAGCGTGGGATAACACTTGGTGCAATGTAGTCTCTCTCCTGTCTTGCCTTTTTTTTCATCTTTAATTCTACAGCAGACATTTGTATAGAGCTTCGTAGAAATTGGGGAAATAATAGCGATTGGGTGTGGCGCGAGCCTAAGAGAGTATGACTAAGAAAGCAATTGGAAAGTAGAAATAAATCGGGCGGTCACTGCAGCTGGGTTCTGCTAAATTCTGCAGACTCGACGCAACGCTATCTTGTTGCCGGCAGCACATTACACCAGCCGGTCTTGTTATCAGTGTAAACATCACTCGACGTGCAGTAGTAATCTAGCCTGTCTACACGCCGGGAGCTATAGTTAGTGCATTGACGTATCCAGGCATTACCCTGGGGTTCAGTTCTCGGTTGTTAGCCACATTTTTCTGACTTGTCAGGTGCGGCGAGGGGTCGACCCATTCTCATAAATGGGCCTTGTCTTGTCGGACTGGAGACAACCGTCTGGTCCTTGCCAGCCGTGATGATTCCCCCTGGAGATTGAGTAGAGTCCGTTGGCATTGAAAGACCTACATTCTGTGGAGTTCTTTGGTCTAATCCCAACCAGTCTTGGCTACATCCTAATGTGTCACTGCCGAGTTCCAGTACGGGTCTTGCACCCGCCGCTGGTTTCAGAACTTGGAGAGGGGAATGGGAGTCCAGCTGTATAGTCCCAGTAGACATGGTACATTGGTAGCGGGTCGGGAGAACAGTTTCTTCACCAACCTCGTTACTTTCGACGGAGGCTCTTTCGGTGCGCATGCAGATTGTACACTGGCTTAACGAAGTTACGAGTTAAAATACATTATTTTAGATGATTCGTACCCATCCAACCAAACAAGCAATCAAACGTTGTGAGGCGATTTTTTTCTCTCATGGTATCTAATGCACTGATCACACGACGTAACAATATGCCCATAACCACAATGGAGGGGAAAAGAACTCGGGGGCATTAGAGATATGAATGGACAGTCAACATTTAGATGTGGCTTGGCTACAGCCTAACAAAATGTTACACGGAGACTTAGGACAAAAATGCAGAATATCCGTCATCGGTAACATTCCCAATGGTGACGGCACTAGATGATGATGATGTTAGTGACAGTACGTGCACATTTTTTGTCGTAGCAAATGGCTGCCATAGACTTATCTAGCACCGGAAATGCTGGACACAACATACCATTTTTGTGGTTTTGTTTCGCATTCTGAGGAGCGGCTGGCCGAGTGGCTAGAACGCCGGACTTTCCTTCGGGAGACCTGGGTTCGATCCCTCGGTAAGGTGTGGGATTTTTTTCTGTCGGGGGCAAAAAGAAAATCCTAACCTGCGCGGCGACTGCACTAGCCAGACGGCCTCCTCAGGCCCAAGTCCCACCTGCCATACATCGCAAGGTACTATATTGGCATTAAATTACAGTTTTTGACAGTTTCGCATTCTGGGTAGAAATGGTAGGGTTCTAATACTGTTTCCACAGTGGAAGAATGTAGCTTGACTGCTGATTTAGCTGACACATCTCGGATAACAGCGGCTACACAGGCATGGATCAGCATTAGATTACACGGAATCCGGCTAATCAATTGCAGTAACACACACGAATTAACATAGATAAGATAGCTACACGAGCGCGTCAGGTGGTTAGATGACTGTGTGGTAGTCAAGTCTTGGAGATCTCGTGTGCACTCGGGCCGGCTGATACAGCAAGGGTCAGGTACCACCAGTAGCCGTGGGAGATAATTCAGGGTGGGCATCCGCCGGTGACATGATGCAGTATTATTAGAGTGTAGATTGTATATACTTATATAAGAAATGTGTTTTTCGTGTTCTCTCTCTCTCTCTCTCTCTCTCTCTCTCTCTCTCTCTCTCTCTCTCTCTATCTATCTCTCTCTCTATCTCTCTCTCTGAATACATATAGTTGTATGCTTGGAGAGAGAGAGAGAGCGCGAGAGAGAGAGAGAGAGAGAGAGAGATAGAGAGAGATAATGAACGAACTTTATTTTCTAAGGGTCACAAATTGGACGCGCAGATCCGTCTTACATTCGGCCCTTCCAACCGCTCAACTTTCTTACACCAATTATCTGTTGTACATGCTACATTCACATAGAAAATAACAACAATGTCAAATGAATGCTGTGAACATTAAGATTGCATTTTAGCATGTTATTAGACATACACACACTGACACCCACACATGCATAAACACATACATACATACCTAATACACACAGTCATACATACATACATCATTTACACAAACACTCAGTTATACACCCACTCAATAACACAAACACACACTCCCACACACGCATATACCCACATACAATCACAAACACACTAGCAAACATTCACACAGAGAGAGAGAGAGAGAGAGAGACTGAGAGAGAGAGACAGAGAGACAGAGAGAGAGAGAGACAGAGAGACAGAGAGAGAGAGAGAGAGACAGAGAGAGAGACAGACAGAGAGAGAGACAGAGAGACAGAGAGAGAGAGAGAGAGACAGAGAGAGAGACAGACAGAGAGAGAGACAGAGAGACAGAGAGAGAGACCTCGCTTCCACACAATCATGACAAACATTGGACATATGGTGTTAGGCACATGTTTCCTGGACCGCGCGGCACTTGATGGACGATGTCAGTATCATCCCGTCCTTCTCACCTCCTAGGAGCTGTTGTAACAGTACAGGGAAGTAACGGTGAACTGGCAATAACTCCAAGTTGGTTCTTTCTACATTTTACTTTATTCATAATCAACGGAGATAGGTTATAACAAACCATCAATCAAGCCAGATGTTGCCCAGTTAAATCATACGTCCATATCGAAGGATGGGTCATTCACAACTGACCTTGTTTCTAAGATCCTCGTCATAGGACGACCCACCCTAACTACCCCATATTATGGTGCTTAACCGTGCCCTACTTCCCTATTGACTATGCACACCTCGTTGCCCCTTCTTCCTATTCCTTACTCTGTTACACTGTCCTGGTACCCCATGTTGTGAGCTACGATAGTACAGTCATTAGTGACCTTATTACGAATACATTGGCGCGGGTTCAATCCCAGTAGTAGCAAGATTCCCCACCCCCAGCAGCACTAGCAAGGATGTGGGGGCGACCCAGCCTTCAACTGCAGTATCCGCCATAGAAACTACCTTCTCCTTTTACTATTTTAATGAGGCTGAGTTGGCCTCGAGGTCGCGGGGTCAAGGGATATATTCTGTCTCTAGCAAGATTAGAACCCAAGGCTTCCAGGCCAACCGGATTGTGCACTAGCCATTATGTTACACACACGCGCGCGCACATACACACACGCACACACTCACGCACACCACACCGAGGTATACCTCAGAAGCTATGCAGGAATCGACTGCCAGAAAGGATTTAGCGCTCACTCTTAAACTTACGCTACGCCGATGGCGAGGTAGGCGGTTCAACCCCGGCACCGGCATTATGTTGGACTTAAACGTTGACTTCCAGCTTAGAAAGCAATGGCAACAACCCCCCCCCCCCCTTTTTTTTTTTTTTCAAACGAACAGTTGTCTAGAAAATCAACCTGGGATTGAGGGAATCGTCCTGCGAAGGACATGCAACATTAATATTAAGAGAACTAAAGCTATGATAATTAGCATTGCATAGGAGAAGCCACAATGAACATCACAGTAAATAGAGAGGAACAAGCAGCAAGGTTCTCATATTGTGTGCATGTGATAACAGATGCTACTAAAACCAAACCAAACTGGACACGATTTCGAGGAGGGCTGTTGTGTTGGCATTCTGGCGACGGCATTATGTACAGAGAAGTGTTTCTTTACATCTGTTCGAGGTTGTTTAGTATCGGAGAAAAATGGCGTGGTGGCTAGAAAACATCTAGAAACGGTGCATCTGGAGACTTCCAAGTGACTGCCAATTCCATCAGGGGTGAACTGTACTGTTCGTAGAGGACTTTTATGGTAACATTCTGACGGTGACATTTTGCACAGTGTGCCGGAGCGGGCCGTTGTTTGTTGAGACTCCTGTTTTTCCCACTTTTCACATGGCGCATTGGGAAACATTTTATGTGATATTCACTGGCACGGGAACGGAGCATAATGGGGACGACCCGTTGCTGTGATGTTGGAACCCCGACTAATGACTAATGACAAACTGGACACGCAAGAACAAACAAGCCGTAAAATCTGATGTCAGCAAGAAGATGCGTATAATTAATTCCCAAGTGACATGTAACCAGGTGTAACCTGTAAATCCAACCAGCACCGTGACCGTGTAACATATTTGTTTGCGCCCTCTGTCGGCATTGATACATCAGCGTGGAGAACACCTGGAGGTAGCAGGTAGACACGGATGTCCCGACAGTGCCACGGAGTGAAACAGGGGACTTGGAAGTCAGTAAGTCACGTCAGCGTGTCACGTCGGGCACCTTGATTTGACCATTAGCATAAGAATATTAGTACACTTGTTTTGCCGGCTGGAGTGGATGATCATGCATCTCCACAAATTGCGATCTCCTACGGCATGTGTTGCCGTCTCCCTGGCCGAGGAATTAACGTTTTTCTCCGTAATACTGTATATTCTCGTGAGTAACGTAACCTGCGCGAGAATCGGTAGCGGTTCTCGCCGCGTTGGTAACTTAGGGGTATGTCAGCCAGTCACCCAGAAAGCAGTGGCAAACTACTCAGCGTAATCTGAAAATGCGGATGATGACTGCAACGTCCTGTAAGGGATATGCAACAAAGAAACAAACGGCATTTGTTGACTCCCTTCCGTGCCATGTCATAAGACTTTCAATAGCTTTCTCTCGCTGCCTTCTCTGTCTCTCTTTCCACCAATATTTCCGGTTGTCACAGCATCTCATAGGTTTCATTGGATATTTTCGTCTGTTTACTAATTTTCCAGGATTTGCAGCCATGTGTTGAAATTAGTTTTATGTAACATGAAAGAACTCTTTTTCTAACTTCCAATTACAAGGACTTACTGCATAACATGTGCTTCATTTGATAAATTGCAGTTTATTTGGGGGCGTGACCTATTCTGTTCTTTATCTCTGTCATGCACCTTCCATCTGATGTTATCCATGTTCCGACATACTTGTATTTTTGTGCTGTAACTTGTTCACCATTCCGTCATTTTACAAGCTCGATTTTGGAGAAAATGTCGGGTGTCACGATTGCTTTGGTCGTTACTTCAGTTTCACGTATAACCGAAAATTCCACCACACGCAAACACGCAGATTATTAAAAGCAACTTATAGATATATAGGCGTGAAATACGAGCCGTATTATTGACTTAATCTATTAGCGGCAGACCGAGAGAAATGATGCTGAAATGGCTTCAGGCGCTGGCATGGAGGAATAACATCAATATAATTGATCCAAGACATAAGGGAATGAGGTCTTTGGAGATTCGTGAATGCCTTCGCCGTTTGACTTGGCACGTGATGGTAATGAATCTAGACTTATAAAGTGTCAACAGCTTAAGCCACCTTTGTGGAGCGATTATTGAGCCACTTCGAGTGATGCACAGTGTGCTAAGAAGAACAACATTAGCTATAAATATTCATTGCTGGGTAGGTTTAACATTTGAAATTGGGTCTGTGCCACAGCCTGTTCGGTCTACTGTTGTAGATTTCCCAAAAATCCCTCAATCTCAGGCAGTGTTACTGTCACTCTACCATAGTTACTACTTTAAACACGCCTTCTTTCATTACTTGACTCTGTTAGACTCCTTCATCCCTGTTAACTCCGTCTGTTTCAGCCAAGTTGATAGCGAACTGTGCTGGTAATGCCATGAGCACGGTCCGGCGCAGGTTCCACGCCTGGTCTCGTCGCCTGCCAAAGTGAGGGAAAGATCGATCACCTGTTTCTCCTTGTTCTCAGACCGCCAACATGGTGATGGCGCTATCACATCACAGACACATAGGAGGAGACAGAATTAATTACCCAGAAACAACGGAAATGGGCTGTCAAGAAATACAGAAATAATGGTCAGCCAGAATTTGTCATCCGCGCCGACGTCATAGAACTCGGGACATGCGCATAAATGCTCCTTCTAGCTCAGAAGATGTTGAAGAGTATGGATACTTAGTTACAGTGACCGGATGGTTGTGGATGCGTATACCGGCCTCTACCACGATCCTTCCTGCTAGAAGTAGAGGGCCCTTTTACACAAATGAAGAATCACCCCGACCGCCTTTGCTTCTCAAGACATTCTTGGTACTCATTTAAACGGATTCTGTGCGAAACAAAAAGTCGGTTTGTCCCAAACAAACATCGATGGCAGAAAAGGGGAGGTTGGGGTATATAAGCCCATGAATGATACAGGATGTCGCTTAAGACAGTCAATTATCCCATGGCACTTTGGTCAGTTTATTAAAATGCGAATTCACCTAGCCGCGGATCGAACCTGTGACCTCCGGGTCGGAGGAGAGCCTATCCATCACGCTACCGAGGCACCCCTTCCAGCTAGTGCCAAATTGTATTTCTGATTCCATCAGTCGCTGGCGAATACGCCATTATGCATTGTCAGCAGTCAATATTGTTGATGTGGCCTGTAAGCATCATAAAATTTTCACTTTATAGACTTAAACTTCGACTTCTCATTCAGAAAGCAATGGCAAACTACTGAATGTAAATTGCCTAGTAAATCAACCGTTGATCGCAACATTCCGCAAAAGACACGCAACACATTTTTATTTATATTTTAAAAAAAAAAGGCCTGGGGACATTGCGCATCTATGTCGCTTACGGCGCTTGATTGGCTAGTATTGATCTACTTCATTATACATCTTGATGGCAGCATGTTATTTCCAGTATATGTGTTTACTAGTCTAAGGTCTTTCCCGTTAGTTTGGAGATCTGCAAGAATCTTTCTCATGTCGACACAGCTCTTTGCTAAAGAATGTCTGCGTCTCCTCTCCTCATTCTTCTTCTTCTCTCCCCCCCCCCCCCCCTTAATCCCCCATTGGGGTAAAGTCTAAGGTCACGTAAATTTGGAGATCTGCAAGCATCTTTATCATGTCCACACAGTTTCTTGTTAATTTTATGTGCAGGGAGGAAAAGGGGGAAAGCGTGATAACATCAAGTAGTTGACTGAAGCTAACCTGTATCACTGACTTCACAGTTGATCTGCCTGTTCCGTGTGTGCTTTATATATAGTCTTTCTTTAACTGATACAGTTTGACCATCAGCACTTCCAGTACCAGCGTTACTGTGTCGCCCTTGCTGTAACAGCTCCCTGCAACGCGCCGGCCTCTGGTTGCTGTGACGTTCTGTATTTATTTGCATGTAGTAGCTATAATTTTATTCTACGTGATCACTTTAAATGTTGTGTGTGTGTGGTTAACTGCCAGACGGGACTCATTTTGTGCCGTTTAGACACGGGCTCCGTTGTGTTATTGATGAATTTAAATCCATTGTATGCGTTTTTTTAAACTGCCTCTTCCCTTTTTGTGTTTTCCACCATTGCTCTCTCACTCCCCCTTTATCCCCACCCTTTCTCATCTCTCTCTCTCTCTCTCTCTCTCTCTCTCTCTCTCTCTCTCGCTCTCATTCCCCCTCTCTCACTCTCATTCCCCCTCTCTCACTCTCATTCCCCCTCTCTCACTCTCATTCCCCCTCTCTCACTCTCCCTCCACCCTCTCTCATACACATTCACACACACAATAATCATGTGGCAGATACTACAGTTGTGTGTGAGATCTGAGATCTTCACATATTCTAGGGCGACCAGTTTTATTTATCGCCGCATTTTCTCCTACAAACAGTTCCCAGAAAATAACTTTGTACCTATTTAATGAGGCTGGGCGACGCCGGAACCGCACTGTTCGGGGACAGGAGAAACAAAAGAGTCTTGTGACTACTGAGGGTTGAATCCAAACCACCGCCAACCACACTAAACACTATTTCACCGCGATCACTACTCAGGAGTGAACCCGCACCACAGCCAACCACACTAACCACCCTTTCATCGCAACCCCACCCAGATAGCTGCAGAAATGTAATTTGTTAGGAAGCAATCGATGGCAGGCCCATTCGCACACGACATGCTGGCAGGCAGTTGTCCAGACTGTTAGGTGTGTCACCTCGTGCATGACTCACGCTGACTAGACCATCTCAGGCCGCCCTGCTATCTGGCACTTATTTGTAGAGTTATGCGACCGGGAAGGAGGGGAGAAATGGCTTCACACCCAGAAGAGTGGTATATAAGATTCATGAGTTGTAGTTTACACTTGTCGTGTGTCCTCATGACAGTTATCACTTGGCACATTTCACTTGTGTGTCCTTGGTGACAGTTCTCACTTGTCGTGTGTCCTTGGTGACAGTTTTCACTTGTCGTGTGTCCTTGCTGACAGTTCTTACTTGTCATGTGTCCTTGGTGACAGTTTTAACTTGTCGTGTGTCCTTGGTGAGAGCTCTCACTTGTCGTTTCTCCTCGGTTGTAGTGCACACTTGTCGTGTGTCCTTGGTGACAGTTTTCACTTGTCGTGTGTCCTTGCTGACAGTTCTTACTTGTCATGTGTCCTTGGTGACAGTTTTAACTTGTCGTGTGTCCTTGGTGAGAGCTCTCACTTGTCGTTTCTCCTCGGTAGTAGTGCACACTTGTCGTGTCTCCTCGGTGACAGTTCTCACTTGTCGTGTTCCCCGTTGGCATTTCTCTGCAATGATAAACAGCTGCTATGATAAACAACATGGTTCAGCGGCAGGTATTGGAGAGATGTGCTGAGCTGTCTGCTGTATATAACACGGCTTGGACAGATGTATCAGCCTGTGGATGCTTCCATGGTGCTAGGAGAGAGGAAGAGGGCTACTTGAGCGCTGTGTTATTACATGTGCCGTTTGTTAGTCTGTCTCACTGTATACTGACTGACCTGTCTGTCTATATATCTGTTTGTTTTTGATATTCTGTATGACTGTGCATGTATGTCTGCCTACTTGTGAATGTGTGCCTGCTGGACTGTGCATGTATGTCTGGCTGACTTACTGTCTGTCTGTCTGTGTGTGTGTGTGTGTGTGTGTGAGAGAGAGAGAGAGAGAGAGAGAGAGAGAGAGAGAGCGAGAGAGAGAGAGAGAGAGAGAGAGAGAGAGAGAGAGAGAGACTAGCCTGGCTGTCAAGTTAATTGGCTAGCTGGCTTACCGACAGACTGATGTGCCCATCTGTTCACCCACCCATGTAATTCTGTCTACTCACAAACCAACGCTTCTGCTTGTCACTCTGTCATTATATCCACCCGCTTGTATATACATGATATCTTTTTCTCATATATTTTTGGTTATAAATTCCTGGCCTAATCAAACAGATTATATATATATATATAGATATAGTTTTATGGACGAATGCTGAAAACTTAAAATTAATTGGACAGCCAAAATGAGCCACTTTGAGGTAAGCTCAAACACCAGAAAGAAGCAGTCATCATTTTTGGCCACATTATGAGAAGACAAAAACTGGAGCATTGTGTGACAAGCGAAAAGATTTGTGGAAAAACAGATTGAGGAAGAAAGTTTTGACAGCCTTGTGTCATGACATGAAAGGGGGTCATCACACCAATTAATCTATGCCGTCGGAGATAGCAAATTGTGGAAAAACATGATCGCCCACGCCATCCGGCAAAGCGCTGGATGATGATAAATCTAACACGGGAGTCCAAATATGCGCATATATTTTTTTTTTCGTTCGCATATCCTTTACAGAACATCACTGTCAACATTAGCATCTTTCAGCTGATTGTTGATTTCTTGGCAAGATTACGCGCAGTAGTTTGCCATTGTTTCTGAGCGACCGGCTTACATACTCCTTAAGTTACCGATGCGGAGAGAACCGCTACCGTCACGTTACTCACGAGAGTATACGGGATTATGGAGAAAGACGTTAAACTTCTAGGCCAGGGAGACGGCATGCGAATATAAGGCAACACAATTTTAAACATGGATATTTAGACATCTTCTTCTCCTTCTGCATTCCGAGCCATTGAGGTTCTTTGCTGCAGATACAAGCCGTCTCCATTCGTTTCTCTGGTGGACCTTCTCTTGCCAGTCGCTGATTCCAAGTGCTTATAGGTCTGTATGTATATTATCTCTCCACCGTCTTCTTGGTCTACCTCGGGGTCTACGGTCATTTATTTCCTGAGTGTAAGCAAGTTTTGTTTCCCTATTATCTTCCATTCTTTCTATATGCCCCAGCCATTGCAGCCAATTAGCCTTCATGATACCAGTGATTAGCGGGGACTTAAACAGATCATAAATGTCTTTGTTGCTTCTTCTTTTCCACTCTCCACTTTGTGTATCCCTAATGGGCCCAAAGATGCGTCTTAAGACTTTGTTCTCAAAGGTTTGTAACAAGGCTTCGTCTCCTTTAGTTGTACTCCAGGTTTCAGAGCCATACAGCACAACTGGTCCGATCAGTGTTTTGTAAATTGTGATCTTGTTGTTACGAGACAGCACATTTGATTTTAGAAGGTGTTGTAGTGCATAGTATATCTTATTTCCAGAGTTGATTCTAGCTTATATTTATTCCCTTATTATGTTGGAGCAGTTGAAGATTGTACCCAGGTATTTGTATGTTTCCGTTCTTTTAATGGTCATATTATCTATTTGTATGTGGCCAGAGTTTTTAGCCGTTCCGTCTCTTGAAATTACCAACTATTCTGTCTGATCTTGGTTGATATTCAGACATAGAAGTGAAAATACTTCATGAGAGTAGGGGACAGTGATTAGATGATTTCTGCGCCAGTCTCCAGACTACTCTGTTTATTTACACACGCTGATACTGTCTTTTCTGTCTCTGCCTGTCCCGCTGTTTCTCTCTGTCTCTTGTATCTGTCTCACTCTTTCCTCTCCCCCACTTCTCTCTCTGCCTCCCTCTTTCCTCTCCCCCACTTCTCTCTCTGCCTCCCTCTCTCTGCCTCCCTCTGTCTCTTGCCACGTGTATTATGCTAGAAAATGTGAATTCGCACGTCTGTACAAACAACTACCGACCGTTATTCACGTCCATCTGTTTATTTTTATCCACACGCTATATTATTTGTGATGAAGTAATGCTCTTTACTACACACACAATTACTTTATTTGTTCTTATGTTGGGCGGCGTTCACGAAACCTGAATCTCAACATTGTGCCAACGGCTTTGGGCAGAGTAGACCAGGGCAGGCCAGGCCCTAAGCCTTGGTCGGCAACTGATCTAGGGTGGAAGCTCTGACAGGCGGACAGTTAGAACATTACTTAGGTGACCCACCAGCTTCTTCAGCTTGTCTTGTTCCAAACGTATTGTTACCTTTATCTTGGAGTAACTACACAGTTGAATGAAGGATTATGCTGCTAGGGCAACACATGGTCTCCACACTTCAGCCCAGGCTTCGTGACTAGGTTTAACTCCATTTCACAAACTATCGTCTGTCAAGCCAGCCAGGTGCCAGTCATTCAGCTGGTGGGAGCCACGGTAGCCCAGTGGGCTAGCACGCTTGTCTGACGGACCGGAGGTGACGTGCCCGAATCCACATGGAAGCATCGATGTTATGTTCAAACGACCTGAGCTCCCTAGTTGGCCAAGCCTAAGATGGGAAACAAGAAACTTTCTGGGCAGTAAAGGCGGTCGGCATGATATTGGCCACATCGGCCATTGAGTCACAATTGGTCTGTAAAGATACGAGACTTGCACCATTTATCCTAGGTCCTAGGCCCTCCAGGGCGCAGGAAAATGTCCTTTACTGTTGAGCTGGTATATTTCAGTCGCAGATGCCATCTTATGTAACTAACAATGTTTTTGCGCTCAGGTATTAGTACTTAGCGCCAAAAGATGTTGCAATTCTTAATGTCATAAAAGTGTAAAGACGTACACCTCAAGCCGCACTCCTTATAAGAATAGAACAGCTGTACACGCTCTCCTTCTTCATTCAGCCGAACCCTAAAGTTAGCCATGACATGTGCATGGAAGTGATCGTTTAGCTAGCCCGCTGTTTCGCCCATTTATGCCACGTTAAATCTGTTGCAAATGATGGCTAAATCTAGATTGCAGGTTTCGCATGTGAATGCTTCCCTTTTTTGAAGCACGCCATTCAAAAACCTGGCCGATGGGGGTTTGAGTGCCACACTGGCATCTTTTTACGTTGCATCTGGTAGTATCATAGGAAGTGTTGTGTGGACATAAAGCCTGCTGTGACAGATACGTCGAGGATCTCCGACCCATAGGTCAAGCCGCATTCCTTGCGCTGTCAAGGTCGTGGGTTCATTTTTTGACTGTGTCTTTCAGACCACGAGTATGGGTAGGGGGTCATCGCTGAAGCTATGGCGTTCATGCTTTGCACGATGCTTTCGGTAGACTGTTTACCTTCTGCGGAAACATACCTGAGTCGGATGGGATGAAGTCGATCTTTGCCTTTAACTTTTGAAAGGATGTCCTTCAGAGTTTTGTCACGCCTATCGGCCACTAAAGGGATTTCCTTAAAACATGCTGGGTGTCAAGGTCTGAGCGGATGATGTTGAGACCTTTATGAAGGAATTCCGGAAACTGCTGCGTCTTGATAAGAACCTTGGTGTCATTGTGACTGTTTCCTTTATTTACACTTCTTCACCCAATACATCCGACTTCAGTAGGGCATAGTTTGATCAGTTGGAGCACTTGCAAGGGGCTGAATGCCAAGCAACGTCTGTTGTCTTTGCTAGATTCAGTGCATCCAGTCAATGGAGTGGACTTAGTTTGCACTGGGTGGTGAACACACACAGACAATACTGCAGCAACCGGGTTTAGGATTCGCATCATCATTGTCATCCAATGGCTTGTTTCGTGTAGAGCATCTCCCCCAGAACAGTTTTGAAATGTCTCTAAATCAAAGGCCGGATCTCCTGCCTCTTCTGCTGTCCCGTGTAAATGAACGTGTCGTGAATTGTTCTCCATAACTTATGTGACTGCTACAGTCATCAAGGCATCATTGAAGAAGATTGTAATTGCTGTCCTTCCTGGCAGTGACTATTCGGACAGGTGACTGTCTTGACTACTTGTATCCTCAAACTAGAGCTGGTCAAAAATCTGTTTCACTTGCAAGCTGTGGACCTGGAATCGGACACCTTCGCTCAATCTAGTGTAGAAACTTGTCAGTACCATGTCAAAGTCTGATGTTTGGGTGGAAAGGCAGAAATTATTCTCTCTTTGTCTTTGTCAATCCAAATAAGGAAAAGAGTTCTTAAAAGCTACAATGAACCAATCCTGATGTGTGAAAGCGAATTATGGACAATTAGCAGACAATTGAGGAATTATGTGGAAGCCGTTTTTATAGCAGAATGACAAGAAACTGTTGATGGGTAGAAAGAACAAGGAAGAGATCTTGAAAGAAGTTACCCCAGAAATAGACGTGGCTACGCTCACCAGAAGCGGACAGTCCACATTATTTTGGCATGTCATGAGAAGGGGAAAGCTGAAGTATGTCATCACAATGGGAACATTGGAGGGGAAGAGAAGCCGGGGTACACCGGGAGAGAAGGTGCTGGACAGTTTGACAGCATGGCACGGAGGAACAAGGTATTAGACATCATTGGCTGCACAAGAGACAGAAGGCTGCAAACAGACATGATCACACCAAAGCCACACGGCATGAACTATAAGAGGAAGTATTACGAATGATACGTCTGCAACAACGTCGGCTTCAGATGAAACAAAGAATATAAGACATTGTCGTTGTCTGTATATTTCACAATGCTGAGGATTGAGCGTGCAGGCCCCCTCCCCCTAAAGTTCTGCCCATCTCTCTAATCTCCTGCCCATCTCTCTAATCTCCTGTCTTAGAGCAGCCACTAGGCTGCAGTACTGTTTGGTTATCTTCTTCCATCGTGAACTGTTGACATGAGCTAATCTCTGGTGTGTTCACCAAGTGAAGGCAACCGCGTGGGCGTTTATAATGTCGTTTATAACATGGCATCTGATATTGCACACGTCACATTTACGGTGATTAGTTACACGGGAGAGTTGTAGTGTAGTGCAGTAATTGGTTTACCGACTTAGAAAACTTAAGTGGATCGAACTGCGGTATAGCTAGATGGCCCCGTGTTATTAGCAGATATTGAGTCAGTAGGCGTTACTGTTGCTGGGCTGTGTGGAGCAAATTAACAGATGCATACAAAATGCGGTTTAGTCATTATGTTATGTCAAACAACCTCATTGAAATGTGGGTTAGACATTATGTTATGTCGAACAACGTCATGTGGGTCAGTCATTATGTCATGTCTAAAAACGTCACTGAAATATGGGTCTGTCATAATGGCGTGTCAAACGACGTCACTGCACAGTGGGCATTCCCTAGCATGCTCAGTCCTCTGAATGAAATAATGTATGAAAGAGAGTGATAGAGGGGCAGAATGTTAGACGGGCCTGCGTGCCCAATTCTTAACCCTTTAAAAATAAAGTTTGTTTGTTCGTTCGTTCGTTCGTTCATTCTTATGCAGCAGCCATCCCAAAGTATTTCCACCCCCAACTCCCATATTATTACCTAGAAAATGTGAAAATACCACAAAGTCGTCTTTCTGGTGTAGTAGGTTAGTCATTAATTTGAACGTCAGGTTCGCTGAGGGTGAGGTAGGCAGTTCAACACCTACACCGGTATAGTTGGACTTTAACATTGGCTTCTCATTCAGAAAGCTATGGCAAACTACTGAACGTACAATTGCCTAGAAAAAGCCAACAATGAACATCACAGTAAATAGAGAGGAACAAGAACAAGTAACAAGTTTTTCATATCTTGTGCATGTGATAGCAGATGATGGCAGGAAAAAATAACAAACCCAAAAACAGTTGCAGTTGCCAAAAGCACATGCAGCATGGTTAAAAAGGTATTAAAATCCTAAGAGACAAACAATAGATATAAATAAGGTCAAGTTGTTTGTATATAATGTCTCATCCAGTAATGTTTCCTTGTGCAGTTTATTTTATGTTCTTGTAATATTTCTTTGTTTGTTTTCTCCTACCATGGTTTTCTTGCTATGTGTCTATATAACCACATTTCTAAACCTTCAATTTTCCCCTCACAAAGTTTGTTCAATGTCTATATTTCTGCACCATACAGTAATGTAGGGGTCACATGCCCAGGCTGTGTGCTATGGAGAGATTAGTATGTCTTTTTTTGAAGCACAATGTAACAAACTATCATCTGTCAAGTCGGCCAGGTGCCAGTGCACGAAATCACATACATACACTTACCCATAGACACTGATGTATGTTTGGGTTTCAGATGAGCGTGAGTTGGTGCAGAAGAAGACTTTCCAGAAATGGGTCAACTCACACTTGATCCGCGTCAACCACAAGATTCAGGACCTCTATGTGGATCTCCGGGATGGCAAGATACTTATCAAGTTGTTGGAGGTGCTGTCCGGGGAGAGACTAGTGAGTGCTTATATCTGTGTTCTGTGTGGGTGTGTGAGAGAGAATGTGTGGCCATATGTATTTTTATGTTTATGTGTGTGTGACCATCTGTCTGTCTGTCTTCCTCTATATCTGAGCGTGAGAGAGAGAGAGAGAGAGAGAGAGAGAGAGCATGCCTTTCTTTCTCCCTCATCATATATATATGAGTGTATGTGTGTTTGGCCATGTCTTTCTCTATATCTACGAGGGGAAGTCAATAAGTAAGTCACAAATGGCTGTAGAAAAATAATTAAATATGATAATAACTTGAAACAAGTTTATTTTTATACATACATTGTCCCTGTAATTCTCAACAAAATTTCCACCAACATTGATGCACTTATTCCATCATTTTATCAGTCGCCCCAAACCGGCTACATAGAACTTTGTGCTTTGTTTTCTAAACCACGTTTTCACTTCATATTCAACTTCGGCGTCATTCGTGTCCGTGAGAAAATTTTTCTAACCAGCTATGCACCACATTACGGACAAACATGTCAGCATAAACAGGAAGCATTTCCTTATGAATGTCCTTTGCAGGCAGTCCTTTTGCCCACACAAAAATGCACAACAGAACGTTGCTCTTTGGTTTTACACTCCGTAAGTACAGTCACCATTTTGTTTTTGCGCTGCGCATGCGCCTGAGACACCTAGTGCCACCTGACGAACGGGAATATAAAGTTTGATGTTGCTGTCACCTAATGACACCTGTAGAAAACACCAACTACATTTACCTGCCACAGAACTATGTGACTTATCGACTCGCCCTCATATGTGCATGTGTGAGAGAGAGTATGTATGTATATATGTGTGCGTGCGTGAGTGTGTGAGAGAGAGACCATCTGTATTTCTCTATATCTGGGTGCATATATGAGAGAAAGAAGGAGAGCATGTCTTTCTCTATATATATGTGTGTGTGGGAGAGAGAGAGAAAGAGAGAGAAAGTGTTACCATATGTCTTTCTCCATATATATGTGTGTGTGTGTGAATGTGTGTGTGCGTGCGTGCACACGCGAGTGTTTATGAGACCATCTGTTTTTCTCTATCTCTGATTGCGCGTATTAGAGAGAAAGAGAGACAAAGAGAGAAACAGAGATTTTAAATACAATTATACGCCATAAATAAGAATGAAGTTTCTTTTCATTTTTATTTTGTTTATTTGGTTGCATGTGACATGTGATATAATTATGTATACAAATAAATATGTAAAAAAAGGAAGATGCTCCAGTCAACACACATTTCTGTGTGATGCCAGTCAATTATCATTTGCAAAGTGCCGGTCATTGAAACAAATTTGAGAACCCCTGGTGTTGTAAGAAGCTCCACTAGTTTTTAAGTTCCAGCAAGTGCCAAGTTTTGTGATTGCTTTCCTGACTTCTTCATTTGTGCCTCCTGTTCTAACACTGCAACTTAGGGAAAATAAACTGTGTGCTTTTTGTATGTGTCATACACACACTTATACTCACACACTGTTGCATACACGTTTTTCACACTCTTACACGTTCGTGCATTTTTACACATATACACAAACTTAAGAACGTACATATGCACACACTTTCAACACATGTACACGCTCTCAGGCTTAAAAACATTTATTCAAACACTCTTTAACGCTCTCTTAGACTTACTTCACACTCTTAAATGTTTGTGCAATTTTACACACATGTGCACTCACGCACGCAGGCAGGCAGATATACATACTTAAAAACATACACACACACACACTCTCAAACTTGCAAACATGAACTCATCTTCCTCACTCTCTTCGACTCACTTCACACTTTACACTTATGCACACACTCTCAAACTTGCAAACATGAACTCATCTTCGACACCCTCTTCGACTCACTTCACACTTTAGACTTATGCACACAATCTCCTACTTGCAAACATGAACTCATCTTCGACACCCTCTTCGACTCACTTCACACTTTAGACTTATGCACACAATCTCAAACTTAAAAACATGAACTCATCTTCGACACCCTCTTCGACTCACTTCACACTTTACACTTCACACTTTACACTTCACACTTCACACTTTACACTTTACACTTCACACTTTACACTTCACTCTTTACACTTCACACTTTACACTTCACACTTTACACTTCCACACATTTTACACATTAAACATCTATTATTTGTTTGCTCACTTTGAACTCTAGCATAGTCCATACACATGCTACTACTTCTAGTGCACTGCACTGATATTTGCATGGGAATTAGCTTTCCCCATTACTAGTGTCCCTCGCCATCAGGTGAACCCACTCTGACTTCTGAAGTACTTGTAATTTACGTCCCAAAGTCAAAGACGAAAAGTCAACATTTTAGTGCATTAATCTACTTTTTGATGTCAGCGCACAAACACACTTCACATTAAGTTAATTTGCTTCACAAAGACAGAAAATTGCCATGAATTGGGCTTGACCCAAAGCATCTTTGACAATAACTGGGTGTGCTGCTGTTGTGCAATGTAGGTGCTGATAACTTACAGGTGAACATACTTCTTCTGTTTTTCCATTCACTTTCAGACGTCAACCTAATTGTATTTAAAGAAATCAGTGATCAACATGAGGTTGTTGACATCTTCATAGTGTTCCTTCTGTGTCTCTTATCTCTGTATTTGTCATGTTCACAGTATATTTGGTGTGGTTTGTGAAGGATTAATTTCATGTCACACTGATAACCCCATGAATCATCTAACCACCTCCCTTAGTTGACACTCACAAACCTGTAACGCTGGCAAGGAACCAAATATGTGTTGTGTCTGTACCAACATTTCACAAGCTGCAAGTGTTCTTTCGTGGCTAGGTTTTTTAGTTTCACAATTTAGTCTGAGAAACAGTCTGCTCGACCTACCCTTGTCAATTTCCAGCTACTGAGGGAATTTTAACATGCACAGTTTGGGAACAAGTCCTTCTGGTTTCCTTTTCTTATTTTGTAAAACTCGGCATCATCCACAGCCTAAATCATACCAGATCTGCTCTAGTTAGAGACACATGCCTTACCTCTACACCCCAGAATCCTGGTGTGCCTTCTGTTTTCTACTTCTCACCTTCTCTGAAGTGATATCAGTATTTCATGTAGCACGTCCTTATCGTTAGCTATTCCCTTGCCTTGTGCATTTTCATTACAGGTGTTTTTAAAAGCCTGTGTCCACGTTCAAGCTGCCTTTTCTTCCATGAACTATGCTTTCCTTGATTGTTTTTTCTATTCCACTGTAACATTTATTGTTTCCATTCAGTGGATCACATGTACAGTAAACCCAGTCTCTCGTGATGTTCCACAATCTCTGATATTGAACACAGTCGAAGGTTTTGCTGTAGTCCATCAAGCATGTATGAAGATCAAAATTCATGACATCGGTAGTCGGTAGTAGCAATGGGTCATTCATAATTGCTCCATTCCTGTGCCAGCAAAAACCACACAAAATGCACATCATTGTCCCACGTGAATTTGTGAAGGTAAATACAATTCATTGTTGGAGGAGACAACCATTCTAGCAAAACCGCAGCAACCTGCACATGCATTACCACATTAAGGCCAGTCAACGAAGTTGTGGCAGATAACCATTTTCTTAAATTTACACTGCGACTTTTTTTTTTTAAAAATCAAATGCATTCCAAAAGAAATCCACAGCACAACATGTCACACCAAGGACTATACTCAGTAGCTGGGGGACGAAATCAGGTCCTACATGTCCAAATGTGGGGGGGGGGGGGGGGGGGGGGGGGAATGCACTAGCAAAACCATACCCAGAGACAAACAACTCTCCAAATCTTACCGACCCCACCTGCCGAGTCGCCATGTTGGTCAGGTAGCTTTCTCATTATGAAATCATGATCTAGTAAATATTACATTCTTCCACTCCATACTTTTACATCAGTATCTGGCATTAATTTGCATTTTCTTGTACTTTTTTCTATGGAAATGATTACGGCACTATCATCCTCACCAAGCAATTGTATCATCCTCACCAAGCAACTGTGTCTTCTGCAGCCTCGACCAACCAAAGGCAAGATGAGGATTCACTGCCTGGAGAATGTGGACAAGGCCTTGACTTTCCTACATGAGCAGAGAGTACATCTGGAGAACATGGGTGCCCATGATATAGTGGATGGCAGCGCCCGGCTGACCCTGGGTCTTATCTGGACCATCATCCTCAGATTCCAGGTGACCATTGTGATTGTGTGACCATTGCCATTGTTCTCTGTGTTGTTTATTTAACTCAATTTCATTTTATGAGTATTTCTAATCTGTTGGTTTGTATTTTGTTTTATAGAATTTTTCACATTCTATATTATTCATGTATTTGTTATTAAGCTAGTTTTTTTCTTTTAAAAAAAAAGAACTATTTAAAGACATTTTCTTTTCTTCATTTTATACAGTTTAAGATAAGGCAACGCTAAGACTGAGGCTGTCTTAGTGGTTGGAAGTGCTAGGGCTTCAGATATACTAGGTGCAGGCATAAAACAATGTAGTGAACATTTTCCTTCCTCTGCCTTTCCTTCCTGAATATTATCTTGTACTCATTTTACAAGGCTGCATCAACCCCAGAGCCAGAGAGAATTCATTTAGGAAAGGCCAACATGTATGTGCCATGACCTACTATATGTTAAACTAGACGACCCGGCCTGGCTTCGCCCAGCTCCTGGCGGGGAACGTCTCATTGAATTCAAATACATTTCTCTAAACAGAGTACGCGTTCGGCCCCTGCTCCCATTCCCGTTCCCGTTGCTCGTCTGTTTCTGATGCTCCCTTTCCCATTCTCGTTGCTCGTATTTCAGTTGGATCCGCGGGAGTGAGAACAACATCTGTACAAAATTTCATCTCAATCGGATGGACCGTTCGGGAACGCATAAAGGACAAACAAACATTGTCTTTTATATATATAGAGTTGTATTATGTTCAAGCTTGTCAGAATGCCACTAATGTTACTTGTTATGACTCATTCATCTTGATAACATTCCTGGCAGATTGTCTTTCACTTCAAATTGTCTTTCACCCCAAAAACCACAAAACAAGTGTGTCTATCCATCATGCTTTTATTCTAGTCATTTATCCTGAGTGTTATTTTCATCAGTCACATGCAGTAGGGATGCATCAACAGCACAATCTAACACACAGAGTTAAAACTTATGCTTAGCATTCTAACACAAGACCTCTACATCTGTGTCGCTGCTATGTTCCCTCAGATGGCACTTTGGCATTGTGAAGTTTATTCCCCAACTTCTGGTCCCTGAATGATCCCATATCAAACATCTCAGGTGACTAATAGTTTATGAGCTCACACTCACCAGTGTTAAGACAAATTCATGACCCATCAACCAGCCACACTCAGTTGTTCTAAGCACAAACCCGTATCAACCCCTACCCCATGATCTATTGAAGGGATGTAATAAATATAGGTAGTGTTAATACACTTGTAGTAGTGTTTGCTATGAGATTACCTCTTTCTGTATCTTTATATCTTGATTTATATTTTATTTGATCATCCTTATATCTTATCACTACTTTGTTGCTAAGGAATTTGTAAATGTAATTTCTATAACTAGAGCATTTGTCATATTATTAAATTGTATAAGTACTGTTTATATGTACACTATTGAAATTCTACTAGAACTATAGAAACTATTCCTTGAAGTTGATTCCATTGATGATTTTTATTTGAAAACAGATCCAAGATATCACAATAGAAGAATTCGACAACAAGGAAACAAAATCTGCCAAGGATGCACTGTTGCTGTGGTGCCAGATGAAGACTGCTGGATATCCAAACGTGAATGTCCGCAATTTTACCACAAGTTGGCGGGATGGTCTTGCTTTCAATGCCTTGATACACAAACACAGGTATTGATGAATGACATGAGAATAGAGTGTATGTTGCTGCTGCAGCACTGTACTGAATAGCAGTTGAGGTACAGTGTTGGAAAGGAGGGGTGCTGTTGTTTCTGATGGTTGTGGGAGTGCTGTCTTAGATAGGAGTGGTGGTATAGTGTCAGTGAGTGAATAAACATGCACAGTGGAATTAGTCGGCTTTACAAGCACACAATCACAAGTGATGGAATGGATGTTGTGGCTAGAAAGCTTTCATCAGCACACGGTAAACGAAAACATGCTGATACAACTACATTTTAAAAATGACCACATACAAAAAAATTCGCTTAGCTGAGGTCATGGAGTTTTCTGAATCTTAAGCCACAAACAAACTCAATACTAGCAACTAGAGCACACACATCTCACTTTAAGGCCTCAAGCTCTTAGATGAGTTGGTAGTATGAGAAAAGAGTTGTATTTCTGACTTAGGAGTGGTAGTACTGTCTTAGATATGAGTAATAGTTCAGTGTCAGGAAAGAGTGGTATTACTGTCTCATATAGGAGTGCTGGTACAGTGTTAGGAAAGAGTGGTATTGCTTTCTCAGATCAGAGTGCTAGTACAGTATTAGAAAAGAGTGGTAGTATAGTACCAGCAAAGTGCGGTATTGCTGTCTTAGCAGTGGCAATGCAGTGTCAGGAAAGAGTGGTAGTATAGTTTGAAGAAAGAGTTGCATCACTGTTTTAGATAGAAATGGTAGTACAATATCAGAAAAGAGTGGTTATCTGTCCTAGATAGAGGTATTAGCAGTCTAAAAACTATCAGTCCTTCATCGTTTCTCATCTCTTGTATATTTTCATCTCCAGTGTGTCTTTAATGTCCTGTTTTGCTTCTTCTGCAGTCAGTATGCCTTGTAGTATTGCTCTTTATAAACCACTGTGACATTTGGTGCAGCCGACGTATTTTAATTTCCGAGCATGATACTGTAAAGTCAGTTTTCTTTCTTTGAACATTGTAGAATGTCAGAATGTTTTCTTCTTGACCCAGTATATTTTAAGAGTTTGTCTCCAACAATTAAAAAGCCTTGATTTTCTTCTTGTGTGTTTGTGACATGGGACATGATTCACTTCTGTATGTTACCACAGGAAGCAGTTCTCAAAATCTACATTTGCTTGATGGTGTTGTGACCTAGATTCTTCGTGCTGTTCATTTTCTATATTCAAGGAAAGGCAAGACAGATACATAATCAGACTGATACGGGTACCATTAGTACTGGGACTCTTTGCTGGCTGTTGAAGATGACAGGTCACATATGGGAATGACCAGATTTTTGTAATATCTGTTCTTGCCTCAACTCAACTTGTGTATTGTTATGGCCAGACTCCTTCTGACTTATTTTCAACATCCCCCGTCGTTGATCATCATGAAACTATGTTATTCAAAGTTTGTGACTTTTTCAGTGTTTTCATTGGGGACTGTAATTTTTGATTGACATGTGGTATGTCTGTGGATATTGTCCTTATGTGGTTTGTACATTGAAATGCTACATGTGATATCATTGTAGGCCCGACTTGATTCACTATGAGAAACTTCAGAAATCCAATGCCATGCACAACCTGCAAAATGCTTTCACAGTTGCTGAGGAGAAGCTGGGATTGGCAAGTCTGCTTGATCCAGAAGGTAGGTATTAAAGTTGAGTGAGTCTTCTATATCATCATCATCATCATCATATAATCATCATCATCATCATCATCATCATCATCATCATCATCATCATCATGTCTTCTTCTACCCCCGATCTCCCATTGAGCACAGGTCACCAACCAATTCACTCCATGCTGTCTATCTTTTGTGGCTCCGCCCATGTCCTTCCCATATCACCTCTGTCTCTACATCTCATCTCCATGTGTTTGTAGGTCTACCTTTTTTGTGCTGCTGGTTCCAGACAAGGAACTTTCTAGTGATACTGTTCTCAGGCTGTTTCAGTGTGTGGCCTATCCAGTGTCAGCAACTCCTCACCTCTTGATTCACCGGTATTTGCTTAGCTCTCTTCATGAGCTTCACATTGATGATATCATCATGATCATCATGTGCCATGTGATAAGCGTTCATGGTTCACCATCTCACATGACTGCCAGCTTCTCAAATCATATGTGTGGTTTGTGCCAATAATGTCATGTGGTCAGGCTACCAGGTATTATATAATAATCAACATGACAGGTGTCATTGGTTATATTTCATATTTCATGTTTACCAATCATGTCATTTGTTATTCATGCGTACCAGTTATTGTGTCATTTGTTATTCATTGGTACCAGTTAATGTGTCATTAGTTATTCATGAGTACCATTCAGTGTGTCATTTGTTATTATACATTGTACCAATCAAGATGTTGTTAGTTATTTTTCATGTGTACAAAGTTGGAACCGTGACTAATTACTAACTCTACTTCTCTGTTTGGCTACAGATGTGAATGTGGAATTCCCGGATGAGAAGTCAATCATCACTTACGTGGTGACCTACTACCACTACTTCTCTAAGATGAAGGCTGACTCTGTGCAAGGGAAACGTATAGGAAAGGTAAAAGATCATTTCCTGTGATGGACATCAAATTACAGGTCTGCCAAAATAAATACCACAATTTACATTGTATGGATTCACATGAGTTGTTATCCTCATCATATCTGTTGTTGCTGTTGTTATAGATCCAGTGGATCATGGGATTTGGTCCCCTTGGCCAGATAGTGATGCATGTGAGTGTTCATCAGCTCTTGCTGTCTTTCATGTCATCATCATGTTATAGGCCCTTTACATGTCACTCTCGTCATTGAAAAGGTCCTCAATCCTTGGCCAGTTGCCCTGCCTCCTGCATTGTCCTGCCCAAGTATCTGCCAGGTGCTGTGTCCATCTTCATGCTGGCCGACTCCCGCCTCGTCATCCAGTAACCATGTCTTCCATCCCTGTTCTGTTTAACATGGCCAAAGTTTCAGTTTCTGAGACACGATACTTTTAATCAGCCAGTTTTCTTTGATGTTCAGATCTTGTAGAATATATTTTTTTTCTTCTTCTTGGTCCTCGTTATTCTAAGAATTCTTCTGTAACATCCTTCATGTAAAGTGTGCAGTGTATCTGGCTTTGGTGGAAGTAGATATTTTCTAATACCTGTAAGAACTGGAGGTGACTTTCTACAGTCTTGTCAGGATGTCTGTGTGCAAGCCAACCACTCTGAAGTGTGCTGTAGTTGAATTCTCAGATACATGTTCGGTGATTGCATGTTGTGTTTGAAGTCAGAAAGTCATGTTCTGGCCGTTCCTTGTCACTTGGTAAATGTTGTCGTCGGGATCCGGGGTGGATATGTTGGTAGATCTCTTTTCTGGTGTCACTATTTGCCTATCTCTTCAATTGAGATTCATCAATATTGATTTGTGGTGCCTAAACATTTCTGCGTGGACATTCTAGGTTTATCTCCTTCTAGCTTCGAGTCATGATAACATAGAGCACCATCTTACAAACACAGGTCCAGAGGTTTAAATCTTGGTATTAGCTGCATTTTGTCCTACTAGTTTGATGATTGTTCTCCACCATAAACAGATCTGAGTTGACCTGATATTTTAGGGGACCAGAGTAGCTTAGAGGTATGATGTCTGCCTCAAACTGAAGCAGACCCAGCATGATTCATTGATACACCTCCCTTCCACTGCTCCCTCCAGCACACTCCTGACCAAGAAATTGTATCTCTTTATGTGAGTGAAGTTCCTGAAGTGTCTGGCCACAGTGGGATGTCTTAGAAGTATACTATGAACACCTCCAGGAGTCTCTTCAGGCAGGGAAATCTACAGATATTTGATTGTTGTGGGAGTCATGACTGCTAAACTTGGCGAAGGAAAATACATAAAAATAAAAGGGGTTGTGGACTAGGGACACAAAATGAAAGAGGAGAAGACTGATACTATTCTGTGAAGAAAGTAGGCATTTGATTAAAAATTATAAACAGCACACAATGAACAAAAATGTTTATAATAATTACAAACCACAAATTTCTGGTCTTCCGTCATAAATGTATCGAAATATCAGCCCCAGATACTGGCTTCCTGCCCTTTAAAGGTAAACCTTTTGGTGCTAAACTTAAGAAACTTAAACATAATGAACCACGAGTTGTATTGTGTAAATTTCATATCTGAGGAATATTATGTGACATACTATTAGTCTATCCACATTGTAACTGTACTTCTTTTTTGTGATCAGTACTGTGTTTCATTGGTGGTTTTGTACATCCACAGCCTTCTATATCATTTACTGGCATTGCTTTTGGATGTAAACGTTTCTCCATGGCACAATGTAAAAGCTGCCTAGCATGTTCTGCCTAGATATTCCCTTGCCCCTCCTCCCTCACAAATGTCATGTTACTATGACTAATTCCAGTTTTTCCTTCTCATTATATCTCTAAAGAATGTGGGCTGTCTCCTTATGATGTGAGTGACCTGTTCTGTTCATGAGTTAGTTTATCAAGATCTGTTCGTAAAACTTTATCTGCCCGCAGTGTTATCAACATTCTCCTGAAAAAGGTGCCAGAAATGTCCGGCCCACGAGCTGTATAAGGCTCATTAAATCATTTGGTTGGGCCCTGCCAAGGCGACTCAAAATTAATTGAAACTAAGAGCTTTATAAACAATCCTTAAATCTAGCAGCATCATCATCAGTACTAGCTAACATCATGTCTCACCAAAGAGAAACAGTCCCAGCCATCACATTAGGAATGAGTTAATTAAATGTTTGACCAAATATTGCAGGGCTAAATTTTAAGTTGATAATTTTGTATGGCCTGCGAATGATGTTATATTCAAATGGCTCTTGGCAGAAATAAAGGTTCCCCAGCCCTGCCCTAGAGAACCAAGTCTGCAGGTTCCATCTCATTTCTCCCTTGTCTGCTGATTATCCATAATTTACTTCCTACAGTAGGGATGAGCTTTACATAATTCTTAACATCTCTCTCATCTCCACTGAGGAAGACTGTAAATGTGTTTGTATTTCTCAGGTGATTGACAACGCTGTCAATACAGAGAACATGATTGATCAGTACGAGAACATGACCTCAGACCTGCTGGAGTGGATTGAGCAGACTATTGCTATTCTCAATGACCGCCAATTTGCTAATTCCCTGACCGGAGTCCAGCAGCAGCTGGCAGCCTTCAGCACTTATCGCATTGTGGAGAAACCACCCAAGTGAGTGCTTAATTCAATTGTATGCTGTGTTAACTCATTCCTGACATTTTCTGAGTGCTGTATTTACTCATTCCTGATAGTTCCTAAATGTTTCACGTAATTTGTACAAATTTTGTTAACACATCCATGGCAATATCTGTAAGGGCTTTATTGACACTTTCTGAGTGTTGTATTAATTTATTATTTAAGTTCCTAAATGTTTTATTAACACAAGTCAGACTATCTTAAAAGGGTTTTGTCACCACATTCTTGGCAATCTATCTACTATAAGTGTTCTGTTAACACATTCCTGAGTATATCTATAAGTGTTCTGTTAACACATTCCTGAGTACATCTATAAGTGTTCTGTTAACACATTCCTGAGTACATCTATAAGTTTGAATAACGAAGACACAAACAATAGATTGCACGATTTATTGCCTGGCATATTTTCGCTGCATCTCGTCAGGTACATACTGCAGAAATCACACAACTTACGTGAATTAACTAGATAAATCCTTCAAACTGAAATATACACATGTTCGCACAGTAATGTCGATTGTCTACCACAGTAATTTTAAACTGACTAACATGTCTTTCTGCTTGCATGATGATGAAAGACTTCACACTCTAATTTCACAGATAACTCTTCAGCTGTACATTGGTGACATGCCTGTAGAAAGTGTAACTAAGCACAAAGCACTGGCTCTCGTCATTGATAGAAATCTAACCTTTAATTCCCATGTTCAATCGCTCATTAAACAAACAGGAAAATATGTCTACCAGCTTCCAAAAATAAAAAAATTTCCTTGATGAAAACACAAGAAAGATATTCTATACTTCTCACAAATAAATATATATTGACTATTACTCCACAATTTGGGATGGTTGTTCCTATTTAATCACAAAGTAATTTTACTCCCTTCAGAAAAGGGCTGTGGGTTTCATTTATTGTAAAAAGGTTTCCAACAATTGTAGCCTACAGAAAGGTCTTCAGCTGACATCCTGTAAGTGTGAGGTTAACTCAGTGACACCTCATGAACATAATATTGGCTCATTCCTGACAGCCTCTTAGTGAGATTAGCTCAGTTGTAATCATCTTGGAGTATGCAGACAGACAAACTCTCCTCCTGTTACTAAGCATCTATTTCAGCATGAGATGGTTGGCTTGAGATCTTCACTGGAGAATTTGTTCTTGAAGGGTCACTCTGGTCTGCCAGATTTCCTCCCTCAGTTCAGAACAGTCCTATAGGACATGCTTTGGAGTTTGCTTGAGTGCTCCACATTTGTCAGGTCCATTCAGTAGAGATGTGCATAGAGGAATTTTACCTCAGTATAGTGGAAAATCTAACCTATGTGAGGGAAAACAAATTCCAGCCTTGAAACTGCATGTCGACAATTAGGACAAGCAGCCTTTAATTTTCATTCCTCACAGCTCATCCTCTCAGCAGAGCACCAGTAATAGTGATAAAAACTACAAAAGAAGGCTTCTAATCGTCAGAAGAAGTCCCCCTTCCCCGATTGCTTCTGCCCTTTACCTTTTCTACATTCTCCATGCATGCCTACGTACACTGTTTTGAGTCGTGTTTTGCTCGTATCCAACGAAATCCACTTTGTGCCTGCTCACATGCCATCTCACCAATGGAGAAGAGAACATCATGTATTTATGCCCTTGCAAATATGCTAGATAATTTTGTGATAACAGAATTGTTGTAGTAGCATTTTTTTCTTTTGTGTATGATGTGCAGTCATTTTTCTTAGTCAGAAAACTAAATGAAGTAGGTTGTAAATCACTTCTGATATCAAGAGGAAATGTCTTGTTTTGTGGTTGTAAATTTGATGCTTTATTAATTTTTGTTTTACCAATGTTTTGTTTTGTGGTTGTAAATTTGGCTTATTAAAAATGTATTCCTAATTGCAGATTTGATGAGAAAGGCAACCTGGAGATCCTCTTATTCACCATACAGAGCAAGATGCGGGCCAACAACCAGCGGCCCTACCTGCCCCGGGAAGGCAAGCTGCTCTCTGACATCAACAAGGCCTGGGAGAGACTTGAGAGAGCTGAGCACGAGCGGGAGCTGTCTCTCCGCGAAGAGCTGATCAGGTGATTTGTGTGTGTGTGTGGCATTATGGGTAATAGGAGGAACAAAAGGTGCAGCTGGGGAACTGTTGGCTTTACAAGAACACAGTTGTAAACGTCAGATGTAATCTCAAATGTTCATCAGCGAACAATAACAGCAGACAAAGATAGAATTAATGCTAAAACGACTAAATTTAGACACAATAGAATTATGTTTATAAAAAGTTGCTTGCCCTATATTTTGATAGACCAATCAGTTCTTGGTGTGTGACGTGGCCAGTACCACACTGGCTGATAAATGCCACAACTGCGATTTTGTTACCACAACTTGGCATGATATTTCCTAGTATTCATTTTAGGTTGGGTCATCCTGGGAGGCCAGGTCAGCTTTAAAAAGTGGCTTTAATGTGATAGTGAGAGGAGAATTTTGTGACTGGAAAGTTATCCTGGGAGGCCAGGTCAGCTTTAAAAAGTGGCTTTAATGTGATAGTGAGAGGAGAATTTTGTGACTGGAAAGTTATCCTGGGAGGCCAGGTCAGCTTTAAAAAGTGGCTTTAATGTGATAGTAAGTGTGGAATTTTGTGACTTGAAATTCAACATGTTTCATAAATAACAAATAATGATGATGTAAAAAAAATTAATTCAATTTCGTTTTTGATTTCTAGGCAGGTTTTTGCGTACTCCTTTGCAAAATAGAAAGATTATAATGGTGTTACAGAACCACCATTGTGGAGCTCGTGAAGAGAAGTAAGCACATTCCAGTGAATCAAGTTGGAAAGACACCAGCGTTGGATAAGAGACAAGCGAGAAAAACTGACATTAGCTCGACTAGACAGTATTTACTCTGTAATTCGCAAAGCAAAAGAAATATAAGGAGACCTAAAAACACGAGGAAAAGAGAATTAGAGACAGGTGAATTATATGGAAAAGACATGGAAGGAAATACAAGAGATAGCAAAAGCATATTGTGGAGCTTGCCGTGAGATGTTTGAAGACCAATGTTCCATTGGCAGATTAAAGGCAGGAGGAGAAGTGAATCAATCATACGTAGTAAATCCATGTATTTATCCGTTGGCTCATGGGGGTCTGTGACTTAATCTGTGATTTCTGACTAATCTTTCAGGCAAGAAAAGCTGGAGCAACTGGCAGCACGTTTTGGTCGCAAAGCTGGCATGCGTGAGGAGTGGCTGAGTGAGAACCAGCGTCTGGTGGCACAAGATAACTTCGGCACTGACCTGGCTGCTGTGGAGGCTGCCACCAAGAAACATGAGGCTATAGAGACAGACATCAATGCCTACGAGGAACGTGTGCTGGCTGTGTTAGCGGTGGCCACTGAACTGGGTCACGAGAACTACCATGACATTGATCGCATCAATGCCAGGTGACAGTTTTTGTTGTAGTATTATCATTCTTACATTTATCTTCATTATCGTCATCACCGCCATTATCATTTCTTCATGTTGCATGTGGAAACAAGGCTGTCCTGTCTGTTTCTATTCTGGGTTACTTGTTCTTGTTTTACCACTCCCAGCATTGTCACTTCTGGTTTACAGGTACTTACATGGATATACTGTTCAGGTCGTGCCGGAGCGCGGGGTAACGAGCGAGCAGATTTATTAACGACTAGGGCTCCAACAGTTGGGACACTCAAATGGATATGGCCAACATCCTAAAGATTACCTCAAAGCGAATACTAGTTGAACATGAAACAACATATGTATGGATGCATGAATTTGGATTCAAGCTTGGGCCTGGCAAGAAAGTAGATATGTTAGTTAGTTAGTCGACAGATCATCCTCGTTGCACATCGAACCATTCAGTCCATAAGTGCTCGGATCCCCTCCTCAGCAAATCCCGCAGCGTGTAGCGGCTAACGACGCCAGTTCTGTGTTGGTTTATAAATCTTCTTTGGCTTCCTGCGTAGTGTTCTTGTTTGGCCACCCCTCTTTTAATTTGCTGCTCTCGCAGTCTGACCATGGTTGTAGATTCACAGTCATCACTTGGTTCTCGCAAAAGTCTCACTTCACGTAGAGCATTCAGAATGTCAGCCTGGTCCATGGCGCGTCCGCCCTCCACAGTAGCCTCACCTGCGAGCTTGTCAGCCCGCTCATTTCCTTGTACTCCCGCATGCCCTGGCACGAAGATGAAACTAATCTTTGCCAGCCGAGACCGCTTCAGAGGCAGCAACCATTCTCTTCGGATCGACCCCTCTTCTATCCTCTTGATCATGTTCATTGTGTCGCTAAGGAAACAAGCCCTAGTGAATGTCTGTGTCTCGAGCCATGTTATTGCTTTACTTACTGCCATGACTTCCATGGTCAGGCTACTTGTGGTTTCAGTGAAAGCACCAGAGTCCTCCTTCACAATTCTCCCTCCGGCCCGAGCTGTAAAGGCCCATGAGCTTCTCACATGTCGGACGACCGACCCATCTGTGTAGATGACCGCGTCACCGTCTAGCGAATTCTCGAAAATTAACGCTTGTACTTCAGCCTCAACAGCAGCCGGATTTTCTTGTCTGCATTTTCTATCTAGTTGGATGCAAACTGAAAAGGATGTGCAGAAGTCTGTTGGCACTTGCACCCACTCCTCGCCAGGTTCTAAGTCCTCAAGTGAACACACCTGTTGAAGAATGTCTTCGGCTTGACCCATCCACGACCATCCTCTTTTTAACCTGCTGCCCTTCACCTTCCTAATTTCACTATGCAGTGGATGTTGTGTGTTTGCGTTAATTCTGAGGTAGGCGCGTGCCCTGCAAACTTGTATTCTCTCTTCAATGGTTGGAAACCCAAGAAGGTAGCGCATCGCCCTGCATGCTGTATCTCTTGTACATCCAAGAATAATGCGCATAGCTTCATTCTGTATCCTTTCCATCCTTTCTATCTGCTTATGGCTGAGAGTCAAGATTGCCATTGCATACTCCAAAACAGACATGACCAACCCCTCGTACAGAAGACATAGATGGCGCTGCTCACAGTTTGCTGCCGCCATCACCTGCATCGCTGCCAAACCCCGCTTGGCCTTTGTTATCACCTGGTCTATGTGCACATTATAAGCAAGGCTTCGATCAAACCATATCCCCAGGTAATTCATTGCCTGCGTTCTTTCCACCGTCTCTGAACACAGCATTACAGTTGGTGTTGGATTGTTGACAATATGATTATTCAACGAGAACCAAGTCACTGTTGCCTTTGTTGGGTTGACCATTGCCCCAGCTTCATCACACCAAGTACTTATGCGATTGAGTTCGGTTGTAGTTCCACAGCAACCTCCTCTCTATCCTTACCCTGACGATACACTAAAACATCATCGGCATATGACAATGTCCTGCCAGGTCCAGTGATCTGCTCACTGGTGATTCTCACTGTGTAGGCGTTGAACAGTACCGGAGATAATGGTGATCCCTGTGGTAGGCCAGGATATATTGTTGTTGGTTCCGAAGTCCAACTGCCACATCTAAAAACTACTTTCCGTTAGAAGAGGGCTGCAGCGATCCAACTAAGGAGGAATGGACTTACGTTTAGTTCAAGAAGCTGAAACATTAAAAAATCCAGTGGTACTCTGTTGTATGCGTCCTCAAGATCAATCGCTGCAGCAACGGTTTCAGTGCCTGAGTGGAAACCTTCATAGACATCATGGGCAAAGACTGCTGCATTGGTCCAGGTTTCTCTTTTTGGACGGTACCCACCCAGGGTAGGTGGGAAAACACCTTGCCTCTCTAGTTGGCTTGATATTTTCCTGGCAATTACCTTCTCCAGCAGCTTGCCTATTGTATTCTGCATGGTTATAATTCGATATCCCTGAATTTTTTGGTGGTCTTTGTCAGGCTTCGGCAAGGGAATCAGATAGCTGTGTAACCATTCCTCCTTGATGCTAGCACTCCCTATACTGTTGTTGTACATGTCTGCTAGTTTCTCTAGCTCATTGTCGGTACACCTATTTATGTCGTCTTATGCCATCAGGACCTGGAGCACTGTTTTTTGATCGTCGAAGCACAGCCTTGATTTCTTTCACTGTCACTGTGTCTTCATCCGAAGTGTTCTGGGCCTTGCATCTGTCTGAGGTGACCTCCTTGGCCAGATTTCGGCCTCCCATGTCTGTCTGGTTGCTCTGCTCAAGGTAGCGTTCAAAGAGGGCTTTGCCCTTGTCCTCGTCAGTCCTCTGCCAGATGAGGCCAGCACCTTGGAAGTCAGAAATGCTCTTATTCTTGACTACACCACTCATGCTTTTATGTAGTCGCCAGAACAATTTGAGTGACTTGTCTGTGCTTACTCTTTGACACACCTCTGCCCATTTTTCGCTTTTAACCACCGTGACCAGTTTTGTTAAATAGCTTACTTTTGTGTGCATCTCTCCTTCTAAGTGCAAGCAGGGACTAGGATGACCAGCTCTGTTCTTCTTGGCATTTTGCCATCTCCTTACAGCACTACGCTTATCCACCCAAGCCTTCTCCACCTCGAAACTCCACCACGGTGGCTGCTCCCAGCTTTTTTTCCTGCCCTGAAACGTTCTGCGCTTGTCACGTCTTATTTTACTCACCACATCTTGCCCTGTACTGTCATACTGGAACGTCTTTACCTTTAGCTTGTGCTGCCTGGTTCTGCCTTTCTCCACCAATATGCTGCAAGGGTGGTGGTCGCTGCCATGGTGTCCTAGGACACCCCATCTACACACTGTAGTGAGTAAAGGTGAAACTAGCGCCAGATCAATAGCACTGTCCTCATCGCCTGGACGGCTTGCTGTCCTGGTGACACAGCCACTGTTGATACAAACCAGGTCGATGGTTTCCAGTGCAGTCTCGAGCTCCTCCCCTTGTGTATTGGAGGAAGTGTTTCCCCATGATCTGCCTTTAGCGTTGAAGTCACCACAGAAAATAACATTTCTCTCGTGGCCTAATATGCCACTTAAGCACTGCCACTTCTGGGCGTCCACACTCGCATTGCGGGCATAAACATTAACCAACACGAATGGTATACTGGAATGAACTCTCAACGCCTGTATTTGTATATCGTCACTGTCCTAACTGGACATGTCTAGCTCTGACGCCACCATGCTGTCGCGAACGAGAATCGCCGTTCCCAGATGTCGTCTGTTGTAGAAACATTTGAAGCTGGCAATTCGGAGTGGCTGATCGCCCAGTCTCGTCTCCTGGAGTGCTACAATGTCGTTCCTGTAAACTAGGGTTTCTAAAATAGAGCCCCGTTGTTTTACACTGGCACAGTTCCAATATAGAATACGGATGTTCCTGAGTCCTAGACGGTGACACTTGAGTCTAAAACGTCTCAAACCACCGCGTGGCTACCGCGCCGCTTCGTTATGTTGACCGCTGACCGCTCGGAAAACACACGTTGTTCCGCCATGTTGAAAAAACGTAAACACAGACTGCTGAGAACCACACACGCTGCTGAAAATTCACTCAAGGAAGGCTTCGCTCGATGCACGAACTCCGTAGCACCCGCGCAGATCTTGAGTAGAAACTCCTGGTTTTACATCCTGGCACACCAATTACACACAAGAGATGAATAAATCCATCCCCTACGCGAAAAAGTTAACGAACACAAAACAACACGACCGTCCGTCGCCATCTTGAAACCGGAAGTTAGGAGTAGAAAGTAGATATGAGAGGAAGAACACAAGGTGTTCACAACCAGCATCCCACTGGAACAATCAGTATCTATAACTTACCTTTCAACATTTACTGCGGGGGACAGAGCATCAGTGGGTTTGCCTGGTGCGGTCACGTTAATTCTTAAATCGGATAATTAAATCACCCCTAAATGCCTCTGAGGTTGCAAGACCAGGAACATACCTCACACTGGCTTAGAGCTAGGAGCACCTTGTTCATGGTGCAGCCTGTTCATGGTGCAGCCTGTTCACGGTGCAGCCTATTCCCAGACTGGGTCCCTTCAGTGCTTGCCATGTCTCTCCACAGATGTGACATTCCAATACCTGTCTTGCACACCCCACTAGTTTCTGATTTGGGAGAGAGAAAGGAAAGTTCTGCAACACAGTTCTTGTAGAGACGGTACTTCTGTACCGATTCAAAAGGAAAGTCTCAACGTAAGCCTCACTCCGAAAGATGTCAGCCTTTGTCAGGACTCGGATGATCGAACGTTAACACACTGGACCTGATGAGTTAAAACTCAAGGTCTTCTGGAGGGTTCTCTACTAAGGGCAGTATAGATTCTCTGGCTTCTTCTGAAGTACTTTCCCAGGCCTTCTTGCATCTTTCCACCTTCCTTTATCCTGTTGGTTAATGATGCATCTTTCCACCTTCCTTTATCCTGATGAGTTAAAACTCAAGGTCTTCTGGAGGGTTCTCTACTAAGGGCAGTATGGCTTCTTCTGAAGTACTTCCCCAGGCCTTCTTGCATCTTTCCACCTTCCTTTATCCTGTAGGTTAATGATGCATCTTTCCACCTTCTTGCATCTTTCCACCTTCCTTTATCCTGATGAGTTAAAACTCAAGGTCTTCTAGAGGGTTCTCTACTAAGGGCAGTATAGATTCTCTGGCTTCTTCTGAAGTACTTCCCCAGGCATTCTTGCATCTTTCCACCTTCCTTTATCCTGTAGGTTCCAACCCAGGGCACTGCTTGCTTTTTGCTGTTTTATTGTTACGTCTTTAGCATGTGTCTCATTTTTATTTTAAAATCGGTTGTGGATTGGTCTTATTTCACATTTCTGTACTCTTTATAACACAAACCATGTCATCCAGTCCACCAGATGGCAACAGCTGTTGACAGTAGATGTGTACATCATTGATGTTATATTATTGAGACATTATTATAATTCTTACATTACAGCAGATTATGTCTAGTGCTACAACAGATTATGTCTAGTGCTACAACAGATTATGTCTAGTGCTACAACAGATTATGTCTAGTGCTACAACAGATTATGTCTAGTGCTACAACAGATTATGTCTAGTGCTACAACAGATTATGTCTAGTGCTACAACAGATTATGTCTAGTGCTACAACAGATTATGTCTAGTGCTACAACAGATTATGTCTAGTGCTACAACAGATTATGTCTAGTGCTACAACAGATTATGTCTAGTGCTACAACAGATTATGTCTAGTGCTACAACAGATTATGTCTAGGGCTACAACAGATTATGTCTAGTGCTACAACAGATTATGTCTAGGGCTACAACAGATTATGTCTAGTGCTACAACAGATTATGTCTAGTGCTACAACAGATTATGTCTAGTGCTACAACAGATTATGTCTAGTGCTACAACAGATTATGTCTAGTGCTACAACAGATTATGTCTAGTGCTACAACAGATTATGTCTAGTGCTACAACAGATTATGTCTAGTGCTACAACAGATTATGTCTAGTGCTACAACAGATTATGTCTAGTGCTACAACAGATTATGTCTAGTGCTACAACAGATTATGTCTAGTGCTACAACAGATTATGTCTAGTGCTACAACAGATTATGTCTAGTGCTACAACAGATTATGTCTAGTGCTACAACAGATTATGTCTAGTGCTACAACAGATTATGTCTAGTGCTACAACAGATTATGTCTAGTGCTACAACAGATTATGTCTAGTGCTACAACAGATTATGTCTAGTGCTACAACAGATTATGTCTAGTGCTACAACAGATTATGTCTAGTGCTACAACAGATTATGTCTAGTGCTACAACAGATTATGTCTAGTGCTACAACAGATTATGTCTAGGGCTACAACAGATTATGTCTAGTGCTACAACAGATTATGTCTAGTGCTACAACAGATTATGTCTAGTGCTACAACAGATTATGTCTAGTGCTACAACAGATTATGTCTAGTGCTACAACAGATTATGTCTAGTGCTACAACAGATTATGTCTAGTGCTACAACAGATTATGTCTAGTGCTACAACAGATTATGTCTAGTGCTACAACAGATTATGTCTGGTGCTACAACAGATTATGTCTAGTGCTACAACAGATTATGTCTAAGGCTGACTTCCTGCCCTCATATATCTGCCTGAATGAACACTGCACACGGATCACACGTTGGCTTCAGGAGGACTATTTGAATTTACACTTTTGGTACTTCTCAAAGCCAACCATGCTGAGATCTTGATATTCTTGCTTCAGTTATGAAACTTTAGTAACATGAGGCCACCTCTTACATCAAGCTGCCACAGGGAGACACTGTTGTTAGTCTCTTTACATACATGCTCTGACTAGCATCTTCTTGTGTATCACATGATGTTGTCAAGTATTGTTACCCAATAGAAAGCTGTTAGGTACTAATGCTTTTGATAATCAACAGTCACTACCTATATTCATGGTATCAAAATTATGGGTAACTGCAAAAACATGACTAGAAAGATCAACAAAAGGAAATCATACATTAAAACTAACACTTCGACCTTGTTGTTTTTTTCTCAACAGTCTTTGTTTTAGCTAAGTATTTTTGTTTTCCATTTACGTTTTTGTGCATTGGAAAAGACTTTGGTCCAAAAATTTGCTTGTATCTGTATGTGGCTTGATGACTAATTCTGTCAGTGACGATTTCTAGGAAGGACAATGTCCTGCGTCTGTGGAACTATCTGCTGGAGCTGCTGCAAGCTCGACGCATGCGGCTGGAGCTGACACTGAGTCTGTACAGGGTCTTCAAGGAGATGTTGTACATCCTGGACTGGATGGAGGAGATTAAGGTATGATGTATGCCAGCTCAATCTTCCGTTAGCACGGCTTGTGGGGTGTTGAGAATGTCATAGGTCGGGAAGAAAAAACAATGACTGACTGGCACCTTGTCATCTTGACAGAGGATAGTTTGTAAACTTGAGTTATACCTTGCACAAAGCTTGGGCTGAATTTAGAGACCATGTGTTGCCCATACATCATGATTCCTATCTTGGACTGCCTAGTGTACTCCAGAGGAAAGGTAACACCAATACTCATGGAACAGGAGAAGCTGCAGAAGCTGCCTGATCAGCAAAGCAAAACTCTTAACTGTCTGCCTGTTTGTAGCTTTCATCCTAGACTAGTTTCTGACCAAAGCTTAGGGCCTGGTCTGCCCTGCCATGATATTTAGTCTTTAGGTTGCTTTTCCTTGTACTAGGATAAGGCTTGTACCCTCCCACTTGTGCTCCTCTATCCAAACCCGTAGCACAATGTGCACCCAACATTCGGTGCTAACAGAAAGCAAGTAGTGCCATCTACTGTCATACGATAGCTCAGCTGAAATGTTGTTAACAGCTGCAGGTGTGAATAGATCAGTCATCAGTATCAAAAATAGAAACAGAAATGCAGTTTATGGGACATGTATACAGAAGATAAATTTAGATATAAGCCTTATGTGGGGTAAGTACAAGGGAAAAGAAGCAAAGGGGTTTAGAATCTTGTGGTTGTGTTATTAGTTGTGGGGATTTAAACCAAGTCATGCAGTCACTTTGTCCTGAGTTGGGGAAAAGAATAAGCAGTGAGGAAGGGAACTGGCAATGTTACCTTATAAAGTTGTGACCTAATGAAATGAGTTTCTGAATATTTGACGTCACTTCAGCAGTATCTGCTGCAGATCAAGAAGCAATTTGATGAATGGAAGTATACAGACTTTGAGCATGTTAACTTCAGGCTGGCCGTCTTCACTTCTCAGAACATCTCTGGGTAGCCATTTTAGGCTGGAAGCTCAGGTCAGTTATTAACAAGCACCGTGCTTTGGGGGAGATTCGAACGCATGCTAGCTGCTGTGCTACTGCATGTGACAGTGGCCACAGTGAGGGTAGGCTACACCTGTGAAGCTACCTGACAGGCCTAATTGGCCCTGGTGATCCAGGGCTTGTTTACCTAAGCATGTGAAGGCTAGATTTTACAGACTGCACAGATCCAAATTTTGTGCATGGAATGTTTAGCATCATAGGTTACTGTGTTCCTGACATTTAATTTAAACAATACTGTTTGAATTACAATAACACTTACATGAATATTTCATGAAAAGCGTGTTTCTTTAGCAGGTTGCTCGGTCCGATGAATAGTGTCAAGTGTTATTTTCTTAAAACATGTAAATGCACCATAAGTCTAGATTTATGACTGCCCATAATATTATTCTTATGGTCTCGAGGTATGGTGTCCGCCTCGAATGCTGGAAGTCCCGGGTTCAAGCCCCGGTGAGGACCGGGATTTATTTCACGTGGACTTCTAGTAATAAAATTTCACCTGGTTTCTGGGTTCGTGTGTATTGTTGCGTACGTAAACAATCCCTTGGCAGTTGGAAATCGAAAAAGAGTAGCCTAACGGCGCTGCCCGGGCAAAATTTCGAGTTAAAAATCTACCCAAAGTATTTCAGGGTCCTCGCCGGTGCTACGGAGTTCGTGCACTGAGCTGAGTTTCTCCAGACTCAGGTTTGAGTTAGGAGAAGAATGGAGCACTTATGGGTTACACCAGTGTGCCGTGATGTTGATCCATCGATTACATGAATATACAATTTATAGTGTTTGTTCTTCATTCATGTGTTCTTCATTCATGCATTTTTTCATTTGAATAGAGCATAATACATCTGGCATTATAGCAATTTGTGCATTTCTTTAATGTTTACTGAATGTTTTCTTTAATGTTGACATGAATCTCTGTCCCTGTGCAGGCTCGCTTGTTGTCTGAAGACTATGGCAAGCATCTGATGGGTGTGGAGGATTTGCTGCAGAAACACAATCTGTTGGAGGCTGATATAAATGTGGTGGGAGAGCGAGTGTCCACAGTCAACTCTCAGGCTCAGAGGTTTATCGACGATGATTTCTCAGAAATCGGAGGTAAGTAGCCGTGTTGCTGAGCACAGAACATTAATCGATGAGACATGGCAGACAGTGATTTGTTGTTGTTGTTGTTGTTGTTGTTGCATTTTCTCACTCGCTTTGAACTTACGCATAGTCCACACACTTGCTACTACTTCCCTTTTGCCATCACCGTCAGGCAAACACACTCTGACTTCAGAGGTACTTGTCATTTACATCCCCAAGTTGAGGGCGAGAAATCAACATTTTAGTCCACGGTGTAGGGATTGAACCCGCTACCTCTTCATCAGCACATCGGATGTTTAAGAACAAACACTCTTATCCATTCTGCCAGGCTGACCTTGACAGACAGTGGTATAATGTATTATTTTTATATTCTACTTAAGTTACAAGACTGATTCACAGTTAGCATATACTTTGAAGAACATGGTTAGAATACTGGTTCACAGTTAGCACAAACAATTCATAGATAAAATAAACCAGACAGTAATGTAAAGAATTATTATTTTATTTCATTTGAAGTAAGCAGATTGATTCACAGTTAGGTTATTCTTCCAAGAACATAGTTTTAAGATTGATTCAGAGTTAATATATTCTTTCAAGAATATAGGTTAAAGATTGATTCACATTTACGATTTGCTTTGGAAAATAAAAGTTTGCAGATTGATTCACAGTTATAATATACTTCCAAGAACATAGTTTGAAGATTGATTCAGTTACGATATACTTTCAAAAAAAATTAATTGCAAGAATTATCCACCAAACTATACTTCTTTAAGTATACTTTCCAAAAACATAAACATAATCTACTTTCAAGAGCATATCTCAAAGATGTTAAATCTGTTTTCTCACTTTGAACTCAAGCGTAGTCTATACATGTGTTACTACGTCTAGTACACAGAATGCGAAATACACAGAAATTTTTTGCGTGTGGATTTGTGTGATTTTAAAAGATGTTTTTCGCAGCAGAGATATACAGGAACATATTTCACAGTCACATTCAGATCTACTTCTGAAATACCCCAAATGCTTCTCTCAGTTTTGTTTGAAAGCTTCTTCTTATATGTGCTCTGGTCATCAGAGCTTGTTTAGAAATTACATGTCTTCTTTAATCTCCAGTGTCCTTTAATCTCCAGTGTCTTCTTTAATCTCCAGTGTCTTCTTTAATCTCCAGTGTCTTCTTCAATCTCCAGTGTCTTCTTTAATCTCCAGGTTACAGACCTTGTAGTCCGGACATGATTCGTGAAAGGATGTCCATGCTGGAGTCTGCATATGAAGAGCTACGTCAGTTGGCCACAGAGAGATGTAAACGTCTGGAAGAGTCACGCAAACTGTGGCAGTTCTACTGGGATATGGCAGATGAGGAGGGGTGGATCCGAGAAAAAGAACAGCTCATGTCATCACCAGACCTTGGTCACGACCTCACCAGCGTCAATCTGTTGTTGACCAAACACAAGGTATGTACATAACAACCTGGCACAGTTGTCTCTCATTTGTCTATATCTGTCGACCTGTGGAAGTATCGCACACTTGATCCTTCACCCACCTGCTTATTTGCATATCAGCTAAAACAGGTGAGACAGCTGCAGTAGCACAGTGAGGTAAGCATGCTTGACCCAGCATAAAAC